>JAKSZT010036119.1:2279114-2376130 GCA_026826555.1 Tolypeutes matacus | reverse complement strand
TATCTATCTATCTATCTATCTATCTATCTATCTATCTATCTATCTATCGATCTATCTATCTATCATCTATGTATCTGCTTAATTATTTATCAGTCCATTTTCTGAACACTTGAATATAGATTGTATACATCATGCTCCTAAGACACTTAATACTGCCAAATACATTTCCTAAGAACAAGGATATTTACTTATGTAACCACCTTAAGTGAAGTTACCAAATTCAAGAAGATTACATTGATATAAAGCTTATAGTCTATTTTCCAGTTTTTTCATATGCCTTTGGGCTTTTTTTAGAGCTCATCTAGGATCATGTATTGTATTTAATTGCCATTATCTCTTTAGTTGAGCTCTCTTTCTTTTTTTAATTGTGGGAACATATACAACATACTTCCCCATCTCAACCATTCTTAAGAATACCATTCAATGGGATTAATCACATTCACAATATTGCAGTACCCCCACCACCCCAAATTGCTAAAAGATTCTCCTCTTCCCAAACAGAAACCTTGCACCCATTATGCATTAACTCCTCCATTTTCCCTGTCCCTCACCCCTGGCTTCCTGTACTTTAATTTCTGTCTCTATGAGCTTGCATATTCCCAGATATTTTCTCTGTAGTTACCATGGGGCTTAAATTTAACATCTGCAATCTATAAAAATCTCCTTTGTTTTGATACCAATGTAACTTCAATAATATACACAAACAATTCCTCTCTGTCCTCCCACCTTTATGTAGTTCTTGTCAAAAATTATGTTCTATTTTATGAGCCCAAAACCACTGATTTATCATTATGGTTTATACTTGTGCCTTTTAGATTCTGCAGGAAGTAAAAGGTGGAGTTACAAACCAAAATTACAATAGTACTAGCATTTGTATTTACCTGTGTCACTACCCTCACAGAAGATCTTTATTTCTTCAAGCAGCTTCAATGTATAGTCTAGTGTCCTTTCCTTTCAACCTGCAGAATTCTCTTTAGTATCTCTTTTAGGGCAGGTCTAGTGGTGACAAACTCCCTCAGCTTTTGTTCATCTGGGAATATTTTTATCTCTCCCTCACTTTTTTTTTTTTTTTTAAGAATTTATTGGGAAATGGGAGAAAGAACAGAGCTTGCTGAGAAATGGGAGAAAAAGACAGAAATACACACCAAGATTTGGTGTGGGCTCCTCTAGGCAGAGAGAGCCCTTTTTAAGTGACTTTTTTTTTTTTTTTTTTACTGGGTGGTCCCAGGGATCGAACTCGGGTCCCTCCATATGGGAGACGGACGCCCAACCATTTGAGCCACATCCATCCCCCTCTCCCTCACTTTTGAAAGGCAGTTTTGCCACATATAGAATTCTTGGTTGGCAAGTTTTTGCTTTCAGCATTTTAAATATGTCATCCCACTGCCTTCTTGCCTTCATGGCTTCCAATGAGAAATTGGTCCTTTAATCTTATCGAGACTCCCTTTTATGTGAGCTGTTGCTTCTTTCTTGATGCTTTCAGAATTCTCTTTATCTTTAGCATTCAGCAATTTGATTGTAATAGAGCATGGTGTGGGTCTTAGTTTGCCAAAGGCTGCCAATGCAAAATTACCAGAAATGGGTTGGCTGTTATAATGGGGATTTATTAAGTTCCAAGGCTGTGAAAATGTCCAAATCAAGGCATCATCAGAAATGCTGTTTCACCAAATGGTGGATGCTGGCAGATCCTGGAGTCCTGCCACGCAGCAAGGCAAAATGGCGGCTGTCTGTCTGGGTCTCTGCCTTCTCCTCCAGGCCGCTTTCTCCTCAAGCTCAGCTATAGGCAATGAAGCACATAGCATGGCTCGTTTCTTCAGCTTTGAGCTGCTCCATGGGCCCAGCCTCTTGGAGGCTTTGCTTCAGCTTCAGCTAGTAGCGATCCTCAAGTCTTCTCTCACATGGCAAGGTAAAAATGGCAGCTGTTTTTCTCTTTGTGTTTCTGCTTTCAGTTCTCCACTTATATAAGACCCCAGCAAGAAGGGAGAGAACTAACCTGGATCATGCCTCACTGACATAGTCCAATCAAAGGCCCTAAAGCGACCTAATCAAAAGTGACCTAATTAAATTTCCCTTAACTGAATCTAATCAAAGAGACCTACATAAAATATGCTTACATGTACAAGAATGGGTTAGCTTAAGAACATAATTGTCTGGGGTCCACAAAAGACTCAAGCCAGGACAGGGTCTATTTGGGTTTATCCTGTTTGGAGTTCATTAAGCATCTTGGATGTATATATTCATGTTAAATTTGGGAAGTTTTCACCTTCTCTATCTAAAGTAGTTTCTTGTCCTGCCAAGTCACTCTCTGTCACAACACACTTTTTTAGTTCCTTCATAGAATTTAAGGTATTCCAAAATAGCTCCCTTTAAAATCTGTTTGCTTGGTACCAATGTATACAATGTGGGAGCCCCAGAAGGAGAAAAGAGAGAAAGGGGCAAGAGAGTATTCAAAGAAATATTTCTTTCATCTCAGTAAAGGTTTTCCTTCTGTTTAAGTCCCAGCTTCTGTGAGTAATCTCAAGGGATCCAATCAGAACATGACAGACAGCCTCTGGTTCCACTGGAGTCCAGCCTCTGGGGACTTCGACTTTTATGAGCTGATTCTTTATAACCCCAATGGTACAAAGAAGGAAAACTGGAAAGACAAGGATCTGACTGAGTGGCGTTTTCACGGCCTCATTCCTGGAAGGAAGTACACACTGTGTGTGGTAACTCACAGTGGAGATCTCACCAATAAGGTCACAGTGGAGAGCAGGACAGGTACGAAGCCTTGCTGCCAATGATCATCTTTTGATGGGAAGTAGCTTCCAAAGACACGTTTTATTTATTATTTTAATGACAAGAAATAAAATCAGTCATGTGTCATGTGATTGTCTCTGAACTTGGGAAGGCACTTTCGTACAGTAGATAAAGGACACAGACTGGTAAAAAGATCTAGATCCTTAACTTAGCTCTGCCATGTACTTATGGAAAGCTGGGCAGATTACTGAGCTTCTCTAAGCCTCAGTGTCCTCATCCGTAAAATGGAGATAATTCATACCCATCATCATGTGTTGCTATAAGCAGTGCTTCTTAATCATTTTTATGTCTTGGATACAAATTAATATTAATATATGTATGCTGCACTGGGGTCAGTAAACAAGGCTGTCTGCAACTGGGCATAATTGTCTGTGGACTCCAGCCCTACTGCCCCCAAATCTGATGGAATCAATACCTCTACATACTTGTAATCCATTCGGGTCACACTCATCCTCCACAGCACCCTACTTAGGAAGCTCTGATTATGAGAATTAAAGACAAGGTATACAGAGCACTTGAGGACAGTGCCTTACACATAGTAAACACTCTACAGATGGAAGCCCTTATTATTACATTGTCATATTATCTCTTCCTACAAAGTATTTTAAAAATATGCCTGATGTCACTCAGCTCTCCTTATTTGTATGTTATGTTGTAATTTTTCACTTTCTCTTACATATAGCCCCAAGCCCTCCAAGTCTTATGTCATTTGCTGATGTTGCAAACACATCCCTGGCCATCACCTGGAAGGTGCCCCCAGACTGGACAGACTATGATGACTTTGAGCTGCAGTGGTTCCCGAGAGATGCACTCACTGTCTTCAACCCCTACAGCAACAGAAAATCAGAAGGACGCATCGTATATGGTCTTCGTCCAGGGAGATCCTACCAGTTCAGTGTCAAGACTGTCAGCGGTGATTCCTGGAAAACCTACAGCAAACCGATTTCTGGATCTGTGAGGACAAGTAGGACATGTTTTGCCACATTTGGGTCTCTGATGGAGTAGGAAGTGTGTTGCAACATCTCATTCTGATGAGGCTTGGTTTAAATCCACATTTTCACTTGGGATTGGTTGGGTTTGAATTCAGGCAGAAGCCTATACAGACATGCTCATTCATCCAACATGGTAATAAAGAAATAATCTCTGCTCTCTTGGAGCTCCACAAATAGGTGGCAGATAGTAAAATTAAATAGGAAATTACATTTTGGGTGTGATGAAAAGTATATGGTACTATAGAAACACATAGTATGGGCATTTACCCTGATACAAGGGGGCTTCCTATAAGAAGAATATCCTAATTGAAGCCTAAGGAAAGAGCAGAATTCACCAGTTTTAGGTGGGGAGAGAAATGGGGAATATGCCAGATAGAGAGAATAAAATATTCCATGACCCAGAAAGGAGAGAGAGATCTGCTGATAGAAGAACAGAAAGAGGATTTATTAGCCAGAGTACAAAAGGTGCAGATTAGGTCATAGAATGTATGGTATGCCATGGTAACGATTTTGGACATTATCCTGAATCAACTGGAGCCACTGAAGGATTTCCAGCAGCGATGTCATAATCTGATTAGCACTTTGGAAAGTCACTCTGAGTAGAGTGCAGTGAATAGATTGAAAAGGGCAAAACTGAAAGCAGAAGGATCAGTTATGACATATTGCTATAAGTCCTAGAGATAAACTACTTTAACTATATACAACAAACCTCAAAGAACAAAGATTTTCAGTATAAAAGCCTAAGACCAAATATTTAGTTTTCAATAATACCTATACTATAGCTTCCAAGATCAATCAAATAGTTATTGGTTGTTGATAAAATACATAGCTGAAAATTGGAAATTAAAGCAAGGAGTTGTTTTATTTATTCAACAAACATTCATGCTATAACAGGTGGCACTTATGCTCCATATTGTATCCAAAGAGAAGTTTGGGATCAGACAGTTGTGTGTCAAGGGCAATATATGAAAAAGAACCAGAGTTTTCATTTACAGCAAGCTCAGGAAGGGGCTTTCAGTGGCTTGTTGTAGGCTATGTTAATAGGATCACGATGCTCAGTTTAAGAGCTCAGACAATTCCAGTAGAGGTGGACTGGTCAGAGCACAGCTGGAGTATTGTATTCAGTCCTGGATGCTACAGTTTTAAGAGAGGCATTGATCAACGGGGATGCCCAGGAGGACAGCCACATTCAGGAAGAAGGGCTCAATGCTGTGTTTCAGGAGGAATAGCTGGTGGAAGCTTGAGGATTGTCTGTTAGTATTGGGTTGGGCTGTAACAGGAAACCCAGAATAACAGAGCCTTAAGCAAGATAGAGTTGATAATTATCACGTAAAATCATTCCTGCCAGTACTCCGTGCTCAGCTGTGATGGATCATCCACCTTCCCACTCTTCCCAGCCTCACCCTTGGTGCCTGTGTTCATGGTTTTCTGTGTCCTAAATGCCCCTTGCCCAATATCTTGGCAAGATGTCATCTCTGCCATAAAGCCTTTCCTTGACCCCTGCCCTTCACTAAACCTGTCCTTCCTCAGAATCCCACAGCACCTTCTTTCCTTATTTCTTCTGGCACATTCTTGTACTATGGCTATTTTGGACTCATCTCCCTTCCGGGAGATTAGTGTTGATGTCTTATTCATCTGTTTGTTGCCCACAATCCCTAGAAGGGTGCATTGCACATAGTAGGTGCTAGATAAACATTTTCTTGGAAGTCGAGTCTTAGAAGGACAGGGAAGAAAAGAGAGAGGGAACTGAGAGATGAGATTGAAACAAATTCCCATGTTATTCTTTCCCCATTTGTCAGAACTGTGGATTAGGCAGAATATTTTAAGACATTCTCCAAGGCTGAAAGTGAAGGTGTCTTCTGGTCTCAGCTGTGACTTGGTTTGAAGGGAGTTCAAAAGAGTAGCAAGCAGTTAATTTTTGAAAAGTCACAATCATTGTTTGCCTCAAAGGCCAATTTCCCCCTCTCCTGAAAAAGCTTTTTCCTTGCACAAAACCTCTTGTGACTTAGCTGACACTTGTACACCTTGATATGAACCAGGAATTCAATCAGTGGCACACAGATGGCTGGGAGTTTCAAGGTTGCGAATGCCAGGAATAAGGATTCCTATAGCTATGCAGGTGTCAGGAGAGGGTTGTATTCCAAATCAGTGCAGCAGCCACTATTACTGTAAGAAACTATGCGGTTTGCACATGGTCTCTAGGTCATCAGTGTAATGGGTCCATCATGAACTGAAAGAATGACCTATTCTACAAGCAGGACTGGCTTCGTGGGTGTGTGACCTGTGCTGTCACACAGCACCCATGCTTAGAAGGGCCCTGCACTTGGTTTAATGCTCTGCTGTCACCACCTTGAAATGCTTGAACAAGGGGCCTCACTTTTTCATTTTGCACTGGGTTCCACAAATTACGTAAGCATCTCTGGATGCAAAGGTTCTTGAATGGAGGTATGTACAATCTTAATTCTGGGAGGTGGGGAAGTTGGAGAAAAGAGGAAAAGATTTTATTTTTAGCGGGATCATAACAATCAGCAATGAAATGGAATGGGTTTGTCCTCTTTGGTGAAATTAAAGTCAAACACAACTGTCTATTGCCTTATTTTTTTAATCCCACTCCAGTACAAATAATGTTTTTGTGGGCCTTTGTGGAGGATTGAGCTCATTGATTACTGCCATCTGAGAAGTGTTACTGTATTTTGTGTTATGGTCTAAAGACCATTGGGCACGATTTTAAAATTTAATCCTTATCAAGGCTTTTAATTCCTTCTGGAATAAAATACAGTGGTCTAGAACTAGGCTTTCCAGTTCTGTTCCAGAGCTTGAGAGCTCCTCAGAAATGCCTGGGGGAGGCCTCCACCCTGCGTAGCACCCCTGTTCCCATGCACACTTAAAACACTGGACCAGAGCCCCCTCAACTTTATGTAATGAGGGTCTGAGAGCTTCTCTTTTTTCAGTTTTTAAAATGACAACAGTTGTAAGTCTACAGAAAATCATACAGAAAGTACAGAGTCCCCATATATGCCCCTCTCACACAAGTTTCCCTATTATTAACATTTTGCATTATTGTGGTACCTTTGTTATAAATGATGAAAAAGTATTATAATCATACTATTAACTATAATAGCTCATAGATTACATTAGGGATCACTCTTTTTGTTGTACAGTTCTATGGGGTTTTTTCTGGTAATTTATATACAACCTAAAATTTCCCATTTTATCCACTTTCAAATATATAATTCTGTGGTGTTAATTACATTCACAAAGTCGTGCCTCCATCACTATCATCCGTTGCCAAAACATGTCCATCACCCCAAATAGAAACTCTGTACCAAGTAAACATTATGTCCTCACTCCCCATCCCCACCCGGCTCCTGAAAACATGTTTTCTAGTTTCTGACTATGAATTTGCGTATTCTGCTTGTTTCACATAAATGAGATCATACAATTTTTGTCTTTTTGTGTCTGTCTTATTTCACTCAACATGATGTCTTCAAGGTTTATCCGTGTTGTGGCATTCATCAGAATTTCATTCCTTTTTATGGCCAAAAATATTCCATTGTGTATATATACCATATTTTGTTATTCTATTCATCAGTTGATGGACACTGGGTTGCTTCCAGCTTTTGGTAATTGTGCATAATGCCACTAGGAACATAAGTTCAATTCTTTGTGTATATACTTAGAAGTAGGATTGCCAGGTGATATGGTAATTCTGTACTTAACTTTCTGAGGAATGCCAAACAGTTTTCCACAGCAGCTACACTGTTTTCCATTCCTATCAGCAATGTACAAGGGTACATTGTTATTTTCTGAATTTTTTTTTTAAATAGTAGACATTCTAGTGGGTGTGAAATGGTATCTCATTGTGGCTTTGATTTGAATTTCCCTGATGGTTCATTAAATTGACCATCTTTTCATGGACTTATTGACCACTTGTATATCTTCTTTGGAGAAATGTTTATTCAAGTCCTTTTCCCATTTTTTAAATTGGGTTTTCTGTTTGTTGTTGAGTCATAGAAGTTTTTTATATATTCTGTATATTAAACCCTTATCAGAAAAATGGTTTCCAAATATTTTCTCCCATTCTGTAATTTGTCTTTTTACTTTCTTGATATAATCCTTAGAGTCACAAAAATTTTTAATTTTGATGAAGTCCCATTTATCTGTTTTTGTTGTTGTTCTCTTGCTTTTGGTGTAAAGTCTAAGACAAGTTCTTAGACATGTCTTCTTCCTATTTTTCTTCTAGGAATTTTATAGGTCTAGCTCTTACATTCAAGTCTTTGATCCACTTTGAGTTAATTTTTGTTTATGGTACAAGGTAAGGGTCCACCTTCATTATTTTGCATATGGCTATCCAGTTCTCCCAGATAATTTATTGAAGATAATATTCTTTTCCCGCTGAGTAGGCTTGGCACCCTTGTCGAAAATCTGGGAGCGGATGTGGCTCGAGCAGTTGAGCACCCACCTCCCACATGGGAGGTCCTGGGTTTGGTTTCCAGTGCCTCCTAAAGAAGACAAACAAACAACAAGCAGACAACAAGCAAAAACAAAACAAGCAGGGAACGGATGTGGCTCAAGCAGTTGAACACCTGCCTCCCACATGGGAGGTCCTGGGTTCAGTTCCGGGTGCCTCCTAAAGAAAAAACAGACAACAAGCAGACTACAAGCAAAAAACAATGAGCAGACAACAAGCAGACAATGAGTGCAAACAATGAGCAAACAGACGAGGGAGCCATCTGGGGAGGGGGGATAAATAAATAAATAATCAGCTAGGGAGCAGATGTGGCTCACACGGTTGAGCTCTTGCCTCCCACATAGGAGGCCCTGGATTCAGTTCCTGGTGCCTCCTAGAAAAACAACAACAACAACAAGAAAAACAAATGAAAACACCAACTCAGGGAAGCCAATGGTTGAATGCCAGCTTCCCACATACAAGGTCCTGGGCTCAATCCCCAGCCCCTGGTACACGCCCCCCAAAAAATCAATTAGCCATAGATGTGAGGGTTTATTTCTGAACTCACAATTTGATTCCATTGGTCTATACGTTTGTCTTTGTGCAAGTAATATACTGTTTTGATTGCTGTAGTTTTGTAATAGGTTTTAAAACCAGGAAGTGTGAGTCTTACAACTTTGCTCTTCTTTTTCAAGATGGTTTTGATCAAATGGGGCACCTTGACTTTCCATATTGAATTTGATGATTGGCTTTTCCATTTCTGCAAAGAAAGTTGTTGGAATTTTGATTAGGATTGTGTTGAATCTGTAAAACTCTTTGGGTCTAATTGACATCTTATCCATATTTAGTCTTCCAATCCGTGAACATGGGCTGTCCTTCCATTTATTTAGTTGTTCTTTCATTTCTTTCAGCAAAGTTTTATGTTTTTCTGCAAACAAGTCCTTTACATTCTAATTAGACTTATTCCTAGATAATTGATTCTTTTAGTTCCTGTTATAAAGGTATTCTTCCCTTGATTTCCTCTTCAGATTGTTCATTACAAGTGTGTAGAAACACCACTGATCTTTGCATGTTCAGCTTGTACCCCATCACATTGCTGAATTTGTTTATTAGCTCTAGTAGATTTGCTGTAGATTTTTCAGGATTTTCTATGTATAGGATCATGTTATCTGCAAATAAGGAAAGTTTTACTTCTTCCTTTCCAATTTGGGTGCCTTTTATTTCTTTTCCTTGCCTAATGACTCTGGCTAGAACTTCCAATACAATGTTGAATAACAGTGGTGATAGTGGACATCCTTGTCTTGTTCCTGATCTTAGAGGGAAAGCTTTCAGGCTTTCACCATTCAGTAGGGGATGTTAGGTTTGGGTTTTTCATATATGCTGTTTATTATGTTAGGATATTTCCTTCTATTACCAGTTTTCTGAGTGTTTTTTATTAAGAAGGGGTGCTGGGTTTTGTCAAATACCTTTTTTGCATCTATTGAGATAATCATGTGGTTTATTACATAAAAATATTACATTGATTTTTTTTATGTTGAACCATTCTTGAATTTCTGGGAAAAACCCCACTTGATCATGGTGTATAAGTTTTTTACTGTATTGTTAGATTCAGTATGCTAACATTTTGTTCAGGATTTTTGCTTTTTGCATCTGTATTCATGAGGCATAGTTGTCTGTGATTTTGTTTTCCTGTGATATCTTTATCTGGATTTGGTAGTAGGGTGATGCTGGCTTCATAGAATGAGTTGCAAAGTGTTCCCTTCTCTTCAATTTTTTGGAAGAGTTTGAGCAATACTGGTGTTAAGGCTTCTTTGAATGTTTGGTAAAAGTGAAGCCATCTGGTCCTGAGCTTTTCTTTGTTGAGAGGTTTTTGATGACTGATTCAATCTGTTTACTTGTTACTGGTCTGTTGAGGTCTATTTCTTCTTGAGTCAGTGTAGGTAGTCTGTGTGCTTCTAAGAATTTCTCCATTTTATCTAGGTTATCAATTTGCTGGCATACAATTGTTCATTGTATTCTCTTATAATCCTTTTTATTTCTTTGGGTTCAGTAGTAATGCTCCCCACTTTGATTTCTAATTTTAGTTTTTTTTTTTTTTCTTTGTCAGTCTGGCTACAGGGAGAGGCTTTAAAAAAAATAGTTAAGTTTCTAAAATTAAAATTCAAAACTACTAAACAGTACAATTTAACTTCATAGCTATAACTAGAGATGGTGAGCATGCAACTAGTTGGGGAAGCCCATAGAGCTTGGTTATTAATCTGCATGGTCAAAATATGAGATTTTCTTCCAGAGTGAGACTTTTACTTCTTTCCTGTCGTTCACAGCAACAATAAGAACAGCTGTCATTTATTGAGTCCCTACTGTGTGTCAGTCACTCGGACAGGAAGAAGAAACCAAATGATGATAATCATAGGGGGATGGCATAGACAACGTGATATACATGGGAAACTATAAGCAGGGTCAGTGTCTAGAGCACTGCATGTGAGCAGGGAGGAGCAGGTGAAAAGTAAAAGAGGGAGGCAGAAGCCAGGGCCTAGAGGGTAACAAGTCGGCGATGTCATTTCTTAATTTCTTCAATATAAGAGCTACCATTTATCGAGCAATCATTTTGCCAGCTACTGCTACAGGTGGCTGTGCATGTTTCAATTTATTGAATCATCACAATAACCCTTTGAAGTAGGTACTATTAATTTCTCACCTCTACAGAGAGGGCACAGGGGTGTTAAGTAACTTGCTTGAGAGTGCACAAGTGGTAAGTGGAATTTGAATCCAGGCAGATCTATCTGCATTTTTAACCTCTGTGCTACTCCTGCCCCACCTTCTATTTGACTTTTGACACTTGACTTCAGTTTCCACGATTGCATTTGTGCTTCCAATCATGTTGCCATCTGGTGATTTACTAAAGGGTCAGCCTTTTAACTTTTAATACAGTGCTTCTCAAAGTGGGATCCAGTAGGCAGAAATTCCCTTGGGGATCCATAATAATTTTCCCTTGAATAACTTATCCAAATAAAACTTCAGAATAATTTATTTAGAACTCAGAGCTAGTTGGACCCAAAGGAGCTGGGGAAAAAAAAAACGTATTTTTCTTGTTTTCCTTTTTTCTTTTTTCTTTTTTTTTTTAGAGCCAGACAAGATACAAAATCTGCATTGCCGTCCTCAGAACTCAACTGCCATTGCCTGTTCCTGGATCCCGCCTGATTCTGACTTTGATGGTTATAGCATTGAATGTCGGAAAATGGATACTCAAGAAGTAGAGTTTTCCAGAAAGCTAGAAAAAGAAAAATCTTTGCTCAACATCATGATGCTAGTGCCCCATAAGAGGTACCTGGTGTCCATCAAGGTGCAGTCGGCCGGCATGACCAGCGAGGTGGTCGAAGACAGCACCATCACAATGATAGACCGTAAGTGTCCCTGAGTCTACGCCGAGCCTCCTGTCACTGGCGGGAGGCGCTTTGCGCCTGTCTCAATTATTTCCATCATTACTGTCCACCTGCATTCAGTTCGCATTCACATGAGCACGTCCTGTTGTCATTTGCAGCAGAGGACCTAAAAGGCGCCTTGAAATGGAAACATTTCTCTTCTGCAAAGTACCATGGCAGCAAACAAGTTAAATGATCTTAAAGTACCCGAATGGGTTAGTGTTTAAATGCATCACTTTGCCTGATATAGTTAGAGCTGTAATGGAGCTTTTAAGCAATTTGATGCAAGAACTTCAGGAAATTCTGCTGAGGAGTTGTCTCCTTCATTATGTTTAATGTGCTCCTGGCAAGTGACTTCCTCTGCCTGCTTCCCTTCTGTAGAGGAGGAGGGTGTCTTGATGGCAAGCTTTTAACACACACACATGCTCTATCTGATGTAGGTGAGTGCAGACTTAAGTTTCACTGACTGTTGTTTATGACATGAAAGCAGAGTTGTGACCCCTCTTGGTTCCTTCCTCACTTCCCTTTCCAGGCCCCCCTCCTCCACCTCCACATATTCGTGTGAATAAAAAGGATGTGCTAATTAGCAAATCTTCCATCAACTTTACTTTCAACTGCAGCTGGTTCAGCGACACCAACGGAGCTGTGAAATACTTCACAGTGGTGGTGAGAGAGGCTGATGGTAAGTTTTCATGGATTAACTCTGCTGTAAGACACAGGATTGCTTTCTCAAAGGTCACTTGGGGGTACTTTCTATCACAAGTTTTTAATTTGTATATCACCCAGATCTATCCCTGCTGGATGCAAGGATATGTAACGAGAAACTGCCCAAAACCTCGGTCAGCTGTAAAGTCTGTTATCCACTGACTTTAATTATTAAATGGGAGAATAATAATGGTCACTACAATAATAATCATCATCTTTTATTGAACCCTTGCTTTGTATCAGGCACTGTTTGCATTATCGACCTGTACTTATTGACTCCGTCAATCCTTTCAACAATCCCATGAGGATGATACTATGAGTATCCCAATTTTAAGAATAAGGAATCTGAAGCACAAAGCGATTTAGTAACTTGCCCAAGGTCACAAAGCTTGTAATTGGAGGATTCAAAAAGAGGCATTCTGACTTCGGATGTTGTACTCTTAAACCATGCTCACACCATTCAAAGCTTATACAATCAAATCAGTCTCTATAATGGGGTCTCCTAATTTGGTTCCTAGATGGGAGCAATACATGCTGTTCACACCTCTTTTATTCTGCCACTAAACAATATGCTTCAACTCTCTTCACCCTTCCGTATCCCAGATACCTCAACCAACCACATTCCAAAACCACCCTCAAATTCACAAAAATATTCAAAAGCTTGAAAGAGTGAAAAGATGATCATGAAAAAGCATTCCTCCTTTTTTCTACTGAATTTTGAGTTGTTTGTTCCATTTGTTAGTGTCCTAAATTATTCAGTGTCTATCTAATTCCTCCAGACTGAGAAAAACTAGGTAATAATTACAACATTCCATACACCCACCCAATATGCTCTTTAGCATTTGCCAAACCACCTGCAGGAGTGTTGTATTTGGACACACACATGTCCATGCATGTATATGCCACTGAGTTCTCATGTATATCTACAAAAGAGACACTGGGTCTGGAATGGCACTGATATATTTTGCATTCCGTCTATTTTTCTAAACATGACTATTTTGACTCATTTGAGGTCAAGGGGGGAACTTCAAACTTATCAAATGCGGAACAATTTCTAGGCTAAAGAGGACTGCAGTCTTGTCTTTAGTAATTTTGTCTCACTGGGTATCTAACAGTCCGTGTGTTTCTACATTTTATTTAATTGTACTAAAGCTGATTGTGCATAATTATTAAATCATTTTAAGGGTCAGTTGTGCCTCCCAGATTTCCTCACACCTCATAATTGGATATATATTAGTGAACTGTGGAAAGACTTTAGATTTAATTAAGCTGCAATGGAAATATTGTTTAATTACATGAAAATAAGGCAGTGACCAAAAAGCAAGCAGTCTGCTGTTCTCCAGCTGGGTTTCAGTTATCAATGCCCATGGAGATAGGCTATGCTCCCCGGGTGATCCAAGATAACAATTCATCTCATGCAAATGCCCTTGAGAGCATGTCTGCTCATCCTAATGGCAAAATTCCTTTGCAACTATGACTAACCAAAAGAATATTTCCAAGATCCACTCATCTTGAACAAATTTTGCTCAGCTTGAGCAAAAAAACAAGAGTCCAGGATGCTAGGATGAACCCCCAAAGTACCACTCCTTGAAGTTCATTGTAAATGGTATCTGATCTCCAGACTATCTGTCTTCCTAATTATGCTTTCCTCCAGGCAACAGCACCACTAGCTTGCAGTGCCAAAACACACAGCCAGCTGGGGGGGGGACAAGGGAAGAGTTCTGGGAAGTATTCTGAGTGATGGGCCAAAGTCGAGCTAGGATTAAACTGTACTCAAGATAACAGAGAGCTGTACACCGAGCAATTATCAGACCAGGCGTGGCCCCTGGGACAGACCACTCAGGCCCAGGACATGATTTCTCTTATCTTTTCCCTATTTCCCAGGTCATAGGGATTTCCTTATTAGCTCAGCTACAATGGTTATTGGCAAGATAGTGAGCTTACTGAGTGGGCTGACCCTCACAATGGGAAGTGTTCAACTTTCTGGAGCTATGGGACATGTTATCATTTGATGCCATGAGCCACCCTCTCTCACACATATTCTTTTTTCTAGAAAAATGATTGCATACGTGTGTGTGTGTTTGTGTGTGTGTTCAAATGCATTTATTTATTTTAGGAAAAGCAAATTAAAACTAATTTCATTATGTAACTATTGCCATTGAATTGTATACTTAAAAATGGTTAAAATGACAAATTTTACATGATATATACACTACCACAGTGAAAAATAAAATAATTTTAATTTAGTTAGGAGAATTTCACGGCAGCCCTTGAGATCACAGAGCCTGTGCTCTGGGGATGGCCAGAGATAGTGCCCCGGTGAAGAGGCAGCCTCAGAAGCCCAGTTAGAAATCACTGAATCCGGAAAGTCACAACAAAGTCAGTCCTCACCTGCGGGCTTTCTCCCTCCAGGCAGTGATGAGCTGAAGCCAGAACCACAGCACCCCCTGCCTTCTTACCTGGAATATAGGCACAATGCCTCCATTCGAGTGTATCAGACCAACTATTTTGCAAGCAAGTGTGCAGAAAGTCCCGACAGCAACTCCAGGAATTTTAACATTAAGCTTGGAGCAGAAATGGAGAGCCTGGGTGGAAAATGCGACCCCAATCAGCAAAAATTTTGTGATGGACCACTGAAGCCGCGGACTGCCTACAGGTTAGATATATTACAGTCATTTCGCTCAAAGGGGCATGCCACATTGCTGGGCGCATGGCTGTCTGAGCATGGGATGCACAGGGGCTCCTGTAGATTAATAGCTTGTGTTTACAAGCAGGCTCTGCATTTTACTGGGTAATTTATAAAAGTTGGGTTCCTGACTCCACTGGCAAGTAATATGTCGGAGAAGACCTTCAGCATTCTGCAAAAGCTTCAATTCATTATGTGAAGAATGGAAGCTTCTTAATAGATTGCTCTTTCCCCTACAATTTCTTTAATATGAGTCAAATCAATTACTATGTAAACTACTGTGAGAATGTCCAAATAGACCGAGTTTTGGGAGACGCGAGCAACTTTAGGTTTTATCTTCCACTTTTACTGAGGAATACTGAATAGCTAACTCTGCCCAGTACTCACCACAACTTGCTGTTGCCACCCCAGCTGAGGTTGCCAAACTTAAGAATGCTTAGAAGAGACTACATGAGTCTGTACCCTGCAGGAGGTGAGCTCTCTTACAGAACAAAGGAGGAACGTAAGTGAGATGAGAAAACTGGGATCTTTCAACTCCTGAAGAGATCCCTCGGTGCCTTCATTATCTGAGCTCAAGGAAACTTGAGCAAATGTCTCCTCTTTCTGAATTAGAAAATTGAGACTCTTTTTGTCCTGTTTATTTGTTTGCTTTCGGAGAGGGAAGCGGTCATAACAGCCAAGGTCCTACAGAGAAAGCCAGGATTTCAATTCTAGCTCTGCCACTTTTTGGCTACATGGCCTTCTAAACAGAATTTCCATTCTGGAATCCTCACTTTTTTCATCTGTGAAACATCACAGGACTGTCATAAGGAGTGAAGTGTGTGAGAGCCAACCTGCCCACAGCCTTCTAGATCAGGGCCCCCAGTGGCTTCCATTCCCTTCCAGGAGCAAGTCCAGGTTCCCCAGCAGGCTACACAAAGCCCTCGTGCTCTCCATCTGCCTTCCACTACAGCCTCGTCTCCCACCATTTGCCCTGTCTTTTGGCTATGCCTCACTCCTCCAAGTTCCCTGGACTGTGACATGGCTTTCTCCTATGTCTGAGTCTTTGTACATTCTTTTTGCTGTATTCGGGATGCCCTCCATTCCCTTGTCTGGCTGGTAAATTTCTTCTTATATTTCAGATGTCAGCTCAGCCTTTAGCTATCCCCACACCATACCTGCCAACCCCACCGCTGGGCCATTGGGTTTTCCCTTAGCTCCATTTCCAAAGCATCCAATCACTACATCCCTCTAATATTGCATTTACCAGGACTTTTAATCTACTATAGGATTCTGCTTCTGGGCACATATAAAGTTAAAATTATCAGATATCTGCTCATTAAAATAATATCTTATTCATATGAGGAGATTGATCATGCAATAGTATATTTCATAAGCACTTTATTGCTTCCTCTGTGCTGTGGGGAACAAAAAAGAAGATAAATGGGGTCCTTGCCTTTGAGGAGCTTATAATGTGATGAGAGAAGGAGGACATGTAGGTAAAATATAAGCAGAAATATTGAAGGGCATAAGACGGGTACAGGTAAATAAATGTCATGAGGGTTCAGATGACTTCTTAAGGAGGTATCATTTTGGCTGGGCATTAAAAAGTTAGAAAGAATTTGGGAAACTGGAGATGAAGACAGGAGGAGATTCGAAGTGGAGGGACCTGTATGAGGCAAAGTGCATAGGCAGGAATACACAGCTGGTTTAGGCAAGAGCACATAGTCCAGTTTGAAACAGGTAGTTCGTGAAAAGGGATAGTGGGAAATATGAGACTGGGAGAAAAGGCTGGGACAACATCGTGGATGGGTGCTAAGTGCTGGCTTAGGGCAGAGTTCCTGAGGATATACCAGTTTTAGGCCCAGCCTATTCTAGGTCATTATCTCCTTCCTGGGTTCCTAGAGGTCCTTATTTGTCTGGACCCATTTTGAACTATGCATTTCCACCTGTGAATCCTAGAATTTCAAAACAGAACCTGTCAATGTTGTTAGATCCAAACTTACTTTACAGATGAAGAAACTGAGACATAAAGGGCTTTAGGAATACTCAACCAAGTGGCATCAGAGAGTGAACTAGAACTCAGGCTCTTTTTACCATCCTAACTTCATGCTATTCCCTCACTTGGACGACCGTGCCCCAGGCCACCCCATCTCCTTAAGCCCAAACACACAGCTTCCTCTGAATTTCAGTGTTCCTCATTTGCTATTTAATACTTGCTTTCTTCTTTTATTATTTACCTTATTTCTCTAAGTTTTGTTTTCTAGTTTTCAAGAGTAGTTATCAAGTATCTCCTGTATCTTCAGCAACTACATATGAAGAAGGCCTTTAGTTTCTTCTTGATAACAATGATATTAAAGCATTTTGAGAAAAGAGCCTCTTTAGAAAATAACGAGGGCCAATAAATTGAGAAAATACATGCTGTTATAACAATAATATTGATATTTGAACTACTTGTCTGCTCTAATGGGCACTTCAGAGTTACTGTCCCCACAATTGAGCTTTGTATCTTCCCAAACCCCTCAACCTATTCCTCCACAAGTCTTCCCTCACGTTAGTAAAATGACATCTCATTCTTCTAGTTGTTCCCTGAGCAGAACACATGGTGTCATCTTTTTTTCATATTCCACATCCATTATCAAGTATTTCAGCTCTCCTTTTGAAATATCCGACCCATTTTACCACCTTCATCACCACTCTGGTCCAGGCCACCATCATCTCCCAACTGAACTATTGCAATAACCTTCCAACTTGTTTCCTTCTTCTCATATAGCAGCAGCTAGAGTAATCATGATGAACGCCCTCCAGTGGCTTCCCATCTTTCCCAGAACTTAAGTCCTCACCATGATCCAGGATCTTACATGGTCTGCCTCTCTGACCACATCCCCTACCACTCCCTCCCTTGTTTACTGTGCTCCAGTCACGCTGGCCTCCTTGCTGATCCTCGGAGACACTGGTCATTTCCTCTACCTGGAATCAAGCATGGCTTCCTCCCTCACTTTACTCTGGTTTCTGTGCAAACGTCTTCTTGCCAAGGAGATCTTCACTGACCATGATGAATAAAATAGTCCCACACATTCTATGCCCATTGCTTTCCATCTCTCTTGGATTGCTCTTTTCTCTTTTGTTTTTTACTTTTTATTTTGAACTACTTTCAAGTTTACAAGACAGTTACAAAAACAATACAAACTCCATATAGAGAACTTCAAAACCCATATAGAGAACTATCCGCTCCCAATTTTAACATTTTGTCATATTTACTATATCTACCTAGTTAGCTAGCTATCCTCTCTGCCTCTTTCTTTATTGCTCTATCTATCCATATATCAATTCATTTTCTGAACACTTGAGTGTAGATTTTATACATTGTGATCTTTGAACATTTAATACTGCCGTGTACCTTTCCTAAGAATAAGGATATTCACATATGTAACCACCTTAAGTGCAGTTACCAAGTTCGAGAAGTTTAACATTGATATAAAGCCTACAGTCTATATTCAAATTTTCAGTAAGTCCCAATAATGTCCCTTTGAGCTTTTTCTCCTCCCTTGCTAGAGTCCATCCAGGATCATGTATCACATTTAATTGTCACTGTCTCTTTAGTTGCTCTTTCTTTTGTTTATTAATTGTGGGAACATATATACAACATAAACTTTCCCATCTCAGCCATTGTAAGCATACCATTCAATGGGATTAATCACATTCACAATTGCAGTACCCTCACCACCTTCCATTACTAAAAGTTTGCCATCTTCCCAAACAGAAACCCTACAACCATCATGCATTAACTCCCCATTTTCCCTGCCCCTTGCCTCTGACATCCTATATTTTAATTTCTATCTATTTGAGCTTGCACTTTCTCTAATGTTTTCTTTGTCGTTACCATAGGGCTTACATTTTAACAACTGAAATCTACAACATTCTCCCTTGCTTTGATACCAACTTAATTTCAATAGAATACACAAACTATACGCCTCTGTCGCCCTAACTTTATGTAGTTCTTATCACCAATTACATTTTTATGCATTATGGGTGCAAAACCTCTGATTAGTCATTAAGTTTTATACATTTGCCTTTTAGATCCTTTAGGAAATGAAATGAAGTTACAAACCAAAAATACGTGGAGTTACTCATGTCACTGCCCTCACCAGAGATCTTTATTTCTTCATGTGGCTTCGGTCTATTGTCCTTTCCTTTCAGTCTGCAATTCTCTTTAGCCTCTCTCATAGGGCTGATCTAGTTTTGATGAACTCCCTCAGCTTTTGTTTATCTGATAATGTCTTTATCTCTTCCTCACTTTTGAAAGACAGTTTTGCCGCATATAGAATTCTTGTTTAGCAATTTTTGCTTTCCGCTCTTTAAATATGTCATCCCACTGCCTTCTTGCCTCCATGGTTTCGCATGAGAACTCAGAACTTAATCTTATTGAGAGTCCCTTATTAGTGACATATTATTTCACTCTTGGAGTTTTCAGGATTCTTTCTTTCTCTTTAGTATTCAAGAGTTTGATTATAATATGGTACAGTGTGGGTCTATTTGGGTTTCTCTTATTTGGAGTTCATGGAGCATCTTGGATGTGTATATTCATGTCTTCTGTTAAATTTGGGATGTTTTCAGCCATTATTTCTTTGAATATTGAATAGCTCCAATCTGTTGTTGAATTCCTCTAGGGAACTTTTAATTTCTCTTACTGTGGTCTTTATACCCTGTTTGGTTCCTTTTCATAGTTTCCACCTCTCTATTGATATACTCTTTGTGTTGAGCTATCATCTTCCTGATTTCCTTTAGTTCTTTGTCCATGATTTTGTTTAGCTCTTTGAGCATATTTGGGACCATTTTTTTAAAGTCTTTTTCTGGTATGTCTCAGGTCTGATCCTTCTCATTGCTTGTTTCTAATGCTTTAATCTTGTCCTTTGAGCCATCACTTCCTGTTTCTTTGTATGTTTTGTAACCTTTTGTTGAAACCTGGACATTTTGCCATTTTAATGTGTTATCACTGGAATTTAGATTCTGAAGCATCTGTTCCTTAAGTCTGGATCCAGCTAGTATTATGACAGGACTTCCATTGAATGCCAGGAGCTAATTTTAAAAAAGAAGAAGGAAAAAAAAAGAAAACACCTTTCCCAGTCTTTGCTTTTGACCTGTGCAAGTACTCTCTTTCAGGGTTTATTCATGCAATGAATTCAGAGAATAGCTCCAAATCATGGGGGTCTCCTTGATCCTTATTGTGTGCTCTTGTCTGGATCATGCTTGTGTAGCTCTAGGAATTCCCTGTTTCCACAGTTCTGAATATTGTCTCTTCCCAAGGAAATGGTTTCCTCACATTCCTAGGCACCGCACTGTATGTCCCACAGCCAAAAATCCCTTGCCCCATGCAGCACAATTTGACTGCTCTTCTACACACAGGGCAAGTTCTGGCATGGCAAGTCCTCAGGCCGCTACCAGACTCCTTTTTTCTTTTTCAAAGCACATATCACCAACTGACAGATTTTATTTGTGCTGTTATTGCCTGATTTCCTAGTGATAACATAAGCTCATAGAAGAAGGGACTTTGGTTCCTTGCAGTATCCTCAGCTTCTAGAACAGGCTTTGGAACATAGTAGGGGCTCAACAAATAATTGATGAATGAGAGAATAAATGAATGAATGCACAAAACTAAGTCTATCCATTCCATAATTCATACCACGTACCCATTGACTAGATGCTGACCCTGTTTCTGCTGGAAGACATTTTTCAGCCTGTCCTAATGTGGTCAGTCATTAATTTGAACTTAAATAAACTGTTTTTCATTTCAGAATCAGCATTCGGGCTTTCACACAGCTGTTTGATGAGGACCTGAAGGAATTCACGAAGCCACTCTATTCAGACACATTTTTCTCTCTGCCTATCACCACTGAGTCGGGTAAGCCTTATCTTTCCATCAATCCACGCATTCTAACAACTACCATGAAACCTATGAGGGCCTCTAGTGGGGAGCTGTGGTGACTTGGCTAAGGGTGGGAGGAATCACTTCATTTCCATTTGGAATTTAATCCTTATGTGATTGTGGATTGATGTGGATTAGAGGGATTGGACAGTTCTGTAAGAGAATGGCCTGAAAAGAGATTAATCTAGAAAAGAAAGTGGAAGTACGTGATTTTTTCTGTTAAAAATGATTTTTAAAAAATAGTGGGTGGCAAATATTATAATCAAGAACTTGTACAGGCCAAAATGTAAGTTGGACAAAAGGCTTTCCATTGTTTTAAGTGGGAATGTATATATGTATATACATAGAAATGCATAGAATAAAAGACTAGAAGAAAAAAACCCTAGGTATTAACAATGACTATTTCAAAATAGTGAGATTTTATGTGATTTTTCTTCTTTTTGCTTATTTATACACTATAAAAATATGTTAATTTAAAAGTTTTACACACATTTGTAAAAGAACTCTCTCTAATGAGTTGGAGGGAAAGTCTGAATAATAATAATAGCTAATCTTTCCTAGTTACCTTCTCTGTGGAGATATAGTTTTAAGCATTTTACATAGAATAACTTATCTATTCCTTATTACAACTTTTCAAGGAAAATACTATTATCCCTATTTTGAAGGTGAGGACTAAGGCACCAAGAGGTTAAGTTATTCACTCAAGCTAGCAGGGCTGGGTTTTTGTCACTTTCTGCCTAAGCTCTTAACAGCTACACTGCACTGCCTCCAAGTATTTCCATAATGCTTTGAATAACATCATTTTTCATCAGACTGTTCCTGAGATCATTATCTGTCCCAGCCTTTCCCTGTAGCCAGTGTTCTACAACACTCACTCTCAGGAAGTTCTGCTTTATAGCTATGACAATGATGCTTCAGTCTCATAAATGCTTCTATTTATATATGCCAAATAAAGGGATAATCTCCCTATTCTTCAAATCTACACAGCTAAAGGGATTTAGATGTGTTTACTTACAAGTTAATGTTAGGTAGGGGTTTTATAAACATAATTCTTTTCTATTTGAAATATTTTTTGAAACAAAAATTGTATGTAGTCCAGTAATGGAAGATAGTAAACATGTATCCAAAACAGGATATTAACCCCACTAAAAACATTACTGCGTTGATTTGATGAGTCTTGAAGAGCAATATTGAAGAAGTGGGCTTAAAATGCAATATCAAAACTGGATTCTTCCTCGGGGGAGCAGATGTGGCTCCTGCCTCTCACATGGGAGGTCTCAGGTTTGGTTCCTGGTGCCTCCTGAAAAAAACAAAAACAAACAAACAAACAAAAAAAAAACCAACTCAGGGAAGCTGATGTGGCTCAGTGGTTGAGTTCAATACCTGGCCCCCTGTACCTCAAAAAACAAAACAAAACTAAAAAAAATTGGGCTCTTCCATAGACATAAATGAAAGCACTTAAACAATAAAACTCATAGAAGAAAATACAGGTGTAAATCTTAGAAGAAAATATAAGTGTAAAATATAGGTGTCGAGGTTTCTTATATGTACAATTCATTGAAGAAAAAATTGATAAACAGAGCTTCATCAAATTAAAAACTTTTGTGCTTCAAGAAAGTGAAAAGACAACCTACAGAATAGGAAAAAATATTTGCAGATCATATATCTGATAAGGAAGTCTTTTCCAGAATACATAAAGATCTCAATGATAAATAGACAACCCAATTAAAACTGGGCAAAGTAAGTGTTTTTTTCTTCCATTTAAACACCTTACTTGTGTCACTGCATTTGAGGGTCAGTGGAGGGTGGGCTGACTCTGAGTATGTTTGTGCTAGTTCTGCCACCAGTTTCTGCTTTCTTATGAACCTTCCTCTAATCCTGGATCTGTACCCAATTTGACATTACTTTCAAATGTGGTAAAACTGTCCAAGAGCTTAACAGAATTACTGATGCAGGGTTTGCAGAAGAAGCACTTTCAGAATAATTAAAAATGTACAATAGTGATTCATGCATTAGGAAAAGGTAAAAAAAAAAAAAAAAAAAAAAAAACTGGGCAAAGTCTGAATAGACATTTCTCCAAAGTAGATCCACAGCTAGCCAATAAGCACATGGAAGGATGCTCAACATCATTAGTTTTTAGGGAAATGCCGATCAAAACCACAATAAGCAGTTTTAATTGCCATTTCACACCCACTAGGATGGCTATAATCAACATGACAGAGACGGGAGTGGCTCAAGAAGATCAGTGCCTGTTTCCCACATGGGAAGGTCCCAGGTTCAGTTCCTGGTGCCTCCTAAAAACAAAACAAAAAACAACAAGCAAACAAACAAAAAAAACTAACTCAGGGAAGCCAATGTAGCTCAGTGGTTGAGTGCCAGCTCCTCACATACAAGATCCCAGGTTCAATCCCTGGCCCCAGTACCTCAAAAAAGACAGACAATAACAAGTATTGGTGTGCATGTGGAGAAATTGGGACCCTCATACAGCACAGATGGAAATGTAAAATTCACTTTGAAAAACAGTTTGGCAGTTCCTTAAATGTTTAAACACAGAGTTACCATATGACCCAGCAATTCCACGCCTAGGTCCGCAACCCAAAGAAAATGAAAACATATGTCCAGACAAAAACTTACATACCGATGTTCATAGCAGCATTATTCATAACAGCTAAATATCTGTAAACTGATGAATAGGTAAACAAAATGTGGTATATCCACACAATAGAACATTATTCCACCATAAGAAGAAATGAAGTGCTGATACATGCTACAACATGGATGAACCTTGAAAACAATGCTAAAAATGAAAGAAGCCAGACACAAAAGGCCACATATTGTATGATTCCATTTATGTGAAATATCCAGAACAGGGGAATCCACAAAGACAGAAAGTAGATTAGTGGTTGCTAGGGACTGGAGGAAGAGAGGAAGGGGAGTAACTGCTAATGGGTATGGGTTTCTTTTTGGGGGTGATAAAATGTTATAAAATCGATTGTGCTGATGGTTGCATAACTCTGTGACTATGCTAAAACTTACTGACTTTTATAATTTAAATTGGTATGTATGATATGAGAATTAAAGCTCAATAACGCTGTTTTAAAAAATGGGCTACTCATATCTGTTATCAACTCCTAGTGGCAGTATCATACCTGATAATAAAAATGAGATTCCTTTAAAATAATCCACAGCCAATTCACTGAATTTGCCAAAACCAGAGATGCTTTGTAATGTGTTTCATTCAAATGAAATTGCATTTTTAACTTGGTGGCAAATTACACATCCTCCATTTTAAATGCTGGCCTTTATCTTATGTGTCCCAAGCTTTACATACAAGCACAAATGAAGTCCAAAATTCCTTTATAAGCTAAACACCATTAACTTCAAAAATGCAATGACCAATGTATTATGAAGTTAAAAAAAAAAATGCAATGACCATACTGCCAGAGGGTTGTAGCCGGGGTTGCAGCCTCGTCCTCTCAACTGCAAACTCCTATTTGGGTACTCAAATACCTCCATGTGGCTCACTTGAATTCTGCTTGTGATAACACTCCTTGGGAGAGAATAGCCAGTAGGTATCTTACTGGTTCCTTAGCACTTATTTCCCTTCTGGATTTATTGTTTCTGTCTGGATTATTGTAGAGCCCTTGTTTGGAGTTATCGAAGGTGTGAGTGCTGGCCTGTTCTTAATTGGCATGCTGGTGGCTGTTGTTGCCTTATTCATCTGCAGACAGAAAGCGAGGTGAGTGCAAAGATTCCTTTGGTGACTGGGCCCACAACCTAAAAGACACAACTGAAAATGTCCCTTAGCCTGAAAAAGAAATAATTTAAGTTTCTCCAGGTTAAATCACGTTTGCTTCTCAATAAAACAAAAATCAAATTCTAAAATCATGACTTGGGTTTTTTCAGCTCCTCCATTTACCACCGACGAATTTTACCCCTACCCGGTGGCTGAGGGACCAACGGTAGCTTCATTTGAATGTTAAGTAACTCCTTTTGCACAGAATAAAAACATTTTTTGTGTGGCTCAGTCTCCTCCTGAAGACAGAGATACTTGCAAATTGTTTACCCAAGTGCTTTTCTGAATTGTGTGAAAGTATAGTTGCTGTCAGCACTTTGTGGCTCATATCTGCCATCTAAATGTAAGAAAGGACAAAAAAATAACCAAACAGCATGTGGCCTCAATGCTCTGCCCTCTTCTCTGATAGAATTTCTTTTATTTAGCACATTGTCCTCTCTCTTGCAGTAATGTCTTGCGTCTGAGGTTTACTGTTGTTTTTTAAGAAAGTTTTATTGAGAGCGTGGGAAGTGATTATGACCTGTAGCCAAAAACCAGGAGACAAATGCTCTGCTATTGCACAGATCCGTTTTTGAGTGGGAAAATCTATTTCTTTTCATGCTCTTCATTCCCTTTCCTTCCCTCAAGGAGATGTTGGCTAGGAGTAAACCTACATAAATACTGAAAAATCCATATTAGCACAAACATGCACAGCATAACCATAAATGGAAAAAAGTGTTCCAATCAAGCTTAATAACCAAAACAAAAATCCTCTCCCCTATATTTCAGCCATGGTCGAGAAAGGCCCTCTGCCCGCCTGAGCATTCGCCGGGATCGACCATTATCTGTCCATTTGAATCTGGGACAGAAAGGGTAACGACCACATTTTCTTTCACACGATTTATTGGAAAGATGAGTTGCTTGTATTATGTGAGATTTGCTAACAGGGTCTTTCTTCTTTTGGCTTCCCTTCACAGTAATCGGAAAACATCTTGGTAAGAGAGAACTCATTAATTACTATATTATTTGCTTTTGGAATGTGGTCTACTCAGATGGGTTATAGCATTTTCCCTTTTCTTCAGTAACTTTCTTTTCTTTTTTGTTACATTTTTAATTATAGCCCAATAAAAGTGAATCAGTTTGAAGGGCATTTCATGAAGCTGCAGGCTGACTCCAACTACCTTCTGTCCAAGGAATATGAGGTAAGACTCAGATACAGTGATGCTTTAGCACCCATAGGTCTTCAGGTAATCTCCCTCCTAACCTTTATAGCGGAAACCCAGGCAAATTGGGCTCCGGGGTTAGGTTAATGCTTAGTAGCTCAGCTGAGTGCTCTTTTATGCCTGAATCCATTCCCTGCACAATATTCCACCTTGTTTCAGAGGCCAGACTGAGCTCTGGAATAACACAGCAAAGGGAGTGCTACTTGAATCACTTGAATGGACAAGTTTCAGATGCCAACCTAATGCCATTTGACCGGGACATTTGCTTGACTGGGAGACTATGTGGTTTGCAGAAAAGTGACCAGGCTTTGGATTCAATTCCCAGCTTTGCCACCTGTGCAACCTGGGGCAACTTAGTTATAGTCTTGAGCCTCCATCTGCTCTTCTATAAATTGGAGATGAGAATTCCTCCCCTGTGGGGCTGTTGTGAGATCTAATGCACATCAAATACTAGGTATTCCACAAACAGTAGCCAGTGTTAATATTTTTATAATCTTATGTATCTCAACTACTGTGTGGTTTGCCTTATTCCATTCCATATTCTGCCACTTACAAACTTTTTTTAAATTTTACCTAACAGGACTTAAAAGACGTGGGTAGAAACCAATCATGTGACATTGCACTATTGCCAGAGAACAGAGGGAAAAATCGTTACAACAATATATTGCCCTGTAAGTTTGGAGCTGAAATTTGTAATACTGTCTTCCTCTAGCCATTTTCCTCTTTTCCAGGAATAAAATGGGGCTGAAGACATATGGTATGGCTGGACATGGAAGATCTCAGGCTCTGAATGCCTTTACAAAGAAATAACTTGCATGTTAGTGTCCTTTCCACCAGAGGAGTGATGACCAGCTTAAATTCTGGTTATGAGAGGCCTCTTCTGCTGTTGACATTTCACCATGTGGTCCTCCTGCTCCTCCTTGGAGGCCTAATAGCAGTCATGGAATTAACAGCAAGGCCTCCAGCATTAAGCAGACCTGGCTTAGTGTAGCAAAGTCTCTAGTTAGCGATTATTATTTTATCATTTGTACCCTACTGGGTGACACAATAGAAAGGAGTTTTTCTGAATTGTGTTCCTTCCAGCAGTGAGTGAAAGGGAGCTGGCTGCCCCATCAGGCAACTGTCAAAGTGCTGCAAAGGAGAGCACAGAGGGAGTTTCAAAGGGCACTTGGCTTTTTGTGGTATTTGTTTATGCTCACATCCCCTCCAGGGGATAGGAGAATCACCACCAAGACTCAGTGACAAATCTCTTTTAATCAACTTCTTCCCAGATGATGCCTCGCGTGTAAAGCTGTCCAATGTAGATGACGACCCTTGCTCTGACTACATCAATGCCAGCTACATCCCCGTAAGTGAACCATTGGGCTACACTGCTTAGGGATGCAGCTTTGTTGGGTGGCAGCTCTGGAAATGCTGCTTCTCCTGTATGTGCCCACTGTTCTCATTTCAAGGTCTGGAAATGTTTAAAGGTTTTAAACGACCGTGTCTGTTGCCTTCAGACCAACAGTGCCTGATTGCCACACAATGTGGGGGGTCCAGTTCAATCACTGCTAAGGCCCAGTTTTCACACTAGATTATATGAGCCCAGAATACATTTTCTAAGGTCATTTTCTCTCTGCAACCCCTACCAAAGATTAAATCTCCCTAAGGAAGCTGGACCTCCACTTGCTAGGTTACCTAGCTAGGATACATGTCATTTGGATGTTTAAAAACCACAGACATAACTCAAGGGTTGTGTTAAACTGTTGGGCTCTGCTTCTGGCTTGTATCATGCCAACTTCCTGCAGCATTCTACAGTGGAAATACCTTTAGGGTCAGACAAATCCAGGTTTGAATTCCACCTCCGTCTCTTGCTGACTCTGTGACCTTGGGCAAGTTATGTCTCCTCTCTGAGTCTGCATTTCCTTTTCCCAAAAAATAAGGCTGATAATATTTACCTCAATCATTCATTCATTGAACAAATACTTACTAAGTAAGTGCTAACGATAAGTCAAACGCTGTGTGCAGGCACAGGATCAGATGGGATTCTGACCCTAAAGAGATTCTCAGAAGAACTGGGGCATCAGGAACTTACAACACCCCATGAGAAACATGCTAGAAAGGCTCCTCCAACATTCATGTACACAGCGTCATATGGAGATCTTTCTAAAACACAAATTTTGATTCCGGAGGACTGGGGTGGAGCTTGGGATTCAGCATTTCTAACCGCTCCCAGGTAATCCTGATAGTGCTGGTCTGAGGACCATGTTCTCAGAAGAAACAGGTTGGAGGTTGCCATTGGAGCATCTGGGAAAAGAATATCTCCCCAGCAGAGAGGAAGATAAAAGAAAGTTACCCAGATCAGGTAACATTCTGAGATTTGGAGGGCAAATAAAGATTAGCTAGAAGAGAGGCAGTGTTGGGATGGGCAGGAGTTAGAGGGAAGCAGAGGTGACATAATTCAGAGGCCCTGCAGAGAGGTAAGGAAAGAAAGAACTTTGGGATCTATAAGCAACTCCATATTGCTGGAGTACACGAGTGGGTGAAAATATCCTCACTCATAGAGTTGTGCTTAGGATTAAATAAGATGCGTGAAAGCTCCTAACCCAATGCATATCATACGGTAGATGTGCCATGAACAGGGGTTTCTCTTCCCATACGTTTCCTTTGCATGACATCTCTTACCAATATTATGCTAATTTCTATCATCCAAAATGACTAGAACTCTTCTATGTTAAATAAGGAAAGAGCCTGCTGAGAGTCAGTTTCTCATTCAATCTACACACACACACACAGAACTGAGACACTTGTCTACATAATTATATAATGAGGGTGGAGTGTTTTCTAGATCATTGCCTGAGTCCTTCATTATACTGTTAGAACAGACCCAGCCTAATAAAAGGGAATTTAGTAATTCAGTGCTCTGGCCTTTGTCTTTCTTGCTCCCAAGCCTTGACACTTGCGTTAGTATCCTTTTCTCAAGTCAGGGCCCTGGCAGAGATCTACATATCATCTAATCTGCAGAGATTTGTTTCTTAAGAGCCCTATTGTTTCTGACTCTCCATTTTGTAATTTCATCATAGGGCAACAACTTCAGAAGAGAGTACATCGCTACTCAGGGACCGCTTCCTGGCACCAAGGATGACTTCTGGAAAATGGCATGGGAACAGAATGTTCATAACATTGTCATGGTGACCCAATGTGTTGAGAAGGGCCGAGTGAGTAAACAGCTTCCCTGACTTTCCAGTTTTGCCTTCCACCACCTGGGAGGATGCAACCCCACCACCAAAAGTTAAACCTCACCAAAGCCAAGTAGGGGTCATGTGAAAACATTGTTAGTGATTTAAACCACTCAGTTCATAAAAAGCTGTGGTAAGAGAATTGTGGGAAGATAGTGGAGTAGCACACTGCAGAAATCAGTCCCTCCACCAGAGCAACTATTAAACAGGTAGGAATTGTCTGAATCAACTATTTTGAAACTCCAGAGTTCAGTGAAACACTGTGCAGCATCCAGGGAAGAGCAGGAGGAAGAGGCTGCTAAATTATGATAAATACCAACAAATTGCTGTCCTCACACTGTGGTTACCATTGCCCATTACCCACTCTCATGCCAGGCAGCAGTTGGGTCTGGCCCCTGGTGTAGCTTGCTGATGCCAGAGAAGAATGTAAAGATCCAGTTCCCCAAGATCTAGAGGAGCACAACACTGCTTTTGATTAGCTACTTTGGATCACTGAAGACCCAGCTCTGAGGGCAACCATTGTTCCAGTGCACCCTGGGCAAAGACATTGGAAGAGACTTACCGACAGAAAGATTCCTCAGAGCTGTGGGGAACAGATGAAGGGCTGCATTGGCTGGACAGGGGCTGAATTAAGAAAGTGTGGCTTTGGGGAGTGGTTGAAGAAGCTATTGACAACTTCTTGGCCCTTTCCTCATCTCTGCCACTGGGCAGTTTGATGCCAGCTGGCACTCCCTTGATGGGTCCCAGGCCTTGTTCTGGCTAGGAAAGACTGACTTGGGAAACTCCTCTCCAGTGTGTGGTCCCTCCCCACTTCCACCCCCAGAATTTTACCACCAGGCAAAAGTAGCTTGAGACAATGAAAGCAGTGTAAGAAATAACTGAGGTGAGTGGCCTAGGGCAAAGGCTTACATGTTTTAAGACCTGCAGTGGAACATCTGTGGAGAGGGAGAAGGTCTGTCTCCTGGGAAGTAGAGGAGGCATTCGAACTCCTATAAACAGGGGAACTCCTAAGCCACAAGCAAGCACAAACCCAGGACAAGACACAGGCCCGGAAAAGACAGGGAGGACCCTGCACTTTGCATTCCCCTTGGGCTAGAAGCTACAAGAGAAAAGCAAAGTGTTATGTACAGGAGAAGTCCAATTAGATTAAAGGCCTATTCCTCATCAGAAATCATGGAGCCAAGAAGGCATTGGGTGAACACTTAAAGTGCTGGAAGACAACAATTGCTGACCAAGAATTTTATATCTGGTGAGATCTTTCTTTCAAAAATGAGGGAGAGATTAAGACATTCTCAGATAAACAAAAGCTGAAGGAATTCATCACGACTAGGTCTGCCCTACACACATGCTACAGGGAGTTCTTCAGACTGAAAAGAAAGAACACTAGACAACAGTTCAAAGTTGCATAAAGAAACAAAAACTTCCAGTAAAGGTAGCTGTATTAGTCAGCCAAAGGGGTGCTAATGTGAAATACCAAAAATGGGTTGGTCTTTATAAAGGGTATTTATTTGGGGTAGAAGTCCACAGATAACAGGCCATAAAGCATTAAGTTTCTTCTCTGACCAAAGTCCATTGCCATGTGTTGGAGCAAGACAGCTGCTGGCTTTGCCAGGATTCAGGCTTCTTGTGTTCCTCTCTTCCCGGGACTGCGTTTCTCTCCAGGCTTAGCTCTTCTGGTTCCTCCACAAGGTCAGCTGCAGACTATCAGGTGAACGGCTCACTTCTCTTCTCCTGGGGCCTTCTTTCCAACATCAAAACTCCATCAAAACTGCTTCTCAAAAACTGCTTTAACTCTGTTCTTGCCATGCCTTTTATATTTGATTCCCCACCCACAAGGGGTGGGGCTCAACGCCCTACTGACGTGGCCCAGTCAACGCCCTAATTATAACTTAATCATGCCCAGATTAACAGATCAGTTTACAAGCATGATCCAATTATAGTTTTGGAATTCATAATTACATCAAACTGCCCAACTGCAACAGTAATCATTTGAATAATTATAAATGCCATTACTATGGTATTGCATTTATATATATATAACCCCCACTTCTTACTTCCTACAGGTGCTCAAGTGAAAAGGCATAAAAAGTGACAATAAAGTTGTGGTTTTGGACATACAAAGTACAAAGATGTAATTTGTAACAACTGCAAAAAAAGATGGAGGAAAAGAGGGGTATGAAAGTGTATGTGTATGCTATTGAAGTCAAGTTATCAAATCCAATATGCTTGTTATATCACTTAAATTTTAATTCCATGGTAACCACAAGGAAAAAATATAAAAAATGTATCTACATATATAAATAAGAAGGATTCAATATGGTACAACACAGAAAATCAAATACATTTGAAACTGGGCATTAACAGAAGAATTGAGTGACAAAAAAAGTATAAGACTTATATAGATTAATTGCTAAATAGCAGAAGAAAGTCCTGCATTATCCCTAGTGATGTTAAATGCAAATGGATTTAACTCTTCAGTCAAATGGCAGAGATTTGCAGAATAGATTAAACAAAAAAAAAAGCATGACCCAATTATATGCTGTTTACAAGAGACTCGCCTTAAATCCAAAAACATAAGTAGGGTGAAAATGAAAGTATAGAAAAAATATCTACTATTCAAGTAGTAACCAAAAGAGAGCTGGGCCAGTTATATTAATATCAAATAAAGTCAAAAGTTGTTACAAGGGGCAAAGACAGTATACTGGTAAATGGATCAATCCAACAAGAAGATCCAACAATTATAAGTATATATGCATCTAACAGCAGAGTTCCAAATTATGTGAAGCAAATACTGACAGATTTGAAGGGAGAAATAGATGGCTCTACATCAATAGTAGGAGACTTTAATATACCGCTTTTGATAATGGATAGACTATGTAGACAAGCATTCAATAAGGAAATAGAAGACTTGACTGATACTCTAAACCAACTAGACCTAACAGATATATATAGAACAGTTCACCCAATACCACCAGAATACACATTCTTCTTCAGTGTCCCTGGATCATTCTCCAGGCCACAAAACATGTCTCAATAAAGTAAAAAATATTTAAATCATACAGTGTATCTTCTTTGACCACAATGGAATTGATACTAGAAATCAGTAACAGAGGGAGAAATAGAAAATTCACAAATATGTGGAAATTAAACAATGTGTTTTTAAACAACCAATGGGTTAAAGAGGAAATCACAAGGGAAATTAGGGAATATTTTGAGGTGAATGAAAATGAAAATGCAACATACCAAAACCTATAGGATGCAGCAAAGACAGTGCTGAGAGGAAAATTTATAGCTCTAAATGTTTACATTAAAAAAAAAAAAAAAAAGATTTCAAATCAGAGACCTATTCTCAAAACTGGAAGAACTAGAAAAAGAAGAGCAAACTGAGCAGAAGCAGATAAAGATTAGAGTGGAGATAAATGAAATAGAGAAGAAAGAAAAAAAAAAAAAAAACAATAAAGAGAATCAACAAAGCCAAAAGTTGGTTCTTTGGAAAGATCAATAAAAGTGTTAAACCTTTAGTTGGAATAGTAAAGAAAAAGAGAGAAAGAACACAAATAACTAAAATCAGAAATGAAAAAAGGGACATTACTACTCACCCCACTGAAATAAAAAGTATATTATGAACAACTCTGCACCAACATATTTGATGGCCTAGATGAAATGGAACAAATTCCTAGAAACCCACAAACTACCCGCATTGATTCAAGAAGAAATCAATCTCAACAAACTAGTAACTATAAAGAGATTGAATCAATAATCAAAAATCTCCCAACAAAGAAAACTCCAGGATCAGATGGCATCACAGGGGTATTTTACCAAACATTCTAAGAATTAACACCAATATTGCTCAAACTGTTCCAAAAAATTGAAGAGGAGGGAAAACTCCCTAATTCATTCTGTGAGGCCAATATCACCCTCATGCCAAAGCCAGATAAAGCATACCAAAGCGCTTTATTTTCAGGCAAGAAAATAAGAATACAGATCAATATCTGTTAGGAACATTGATGTAAAAATCCTCAAGAAAATACTAGCAAACTGAATCCAACAACTCATTAAAAGAATTATGCACCATGATCAAGTGGGATTTATCTGAGGTATGCAAGGGTGGTCCAACATAAGAACATTAATCCGTATAATGCACCACATTAACAGAATGAAGGGGGGAAAAAAAACACATGAACATCTCAATTGATGCAGAAAAAGCATTTGGAAAAAATCGAGCTATGGAAAGGAACGAAGTTCTGATGCATGCAACAACATGGATGAACCCTGAAGACATCATGTTGAGTGAAATAAGCCAAACCCAAAGGGACAAATATTGTATGATCTCACTGATATGAAATAATTAGAATAATAGACTCACTTTTTTTTCCTTCTGCCTTCCTCTAGGTGAAGTGTGACCATTACTGGCCAGCGGACCAGGATTCCCTCTACTACGGGGACCTCATCCTGCAGATGCTCTCAGAGTCTGTGCTGCCAGAGTGGACCATCAGGGAGTTTAAGATATGCAGTGTACGTTTATTTATTTGTCTTCCATTTCACAACAGAGCTTGGAAAGATAGAGATCTGTGAGTTCCAGTTTTGCTGGGTCTTCTGGAATTTCAGTCCATGAGAATTCTTGCATGGGCACAGCTGGCAAATTTGCAGGTTTGCCTTAGGGCGTTCCTCTTCTTATCCTACTCTCTGCTCCTACAGGAGGAACAGATCGACGCACACAGACTGATCCGCCATTTTCACTATACCGTATGGCCAGACCATGGAGTCCCGGAGACCACCCAGTCCCTGATCCAGTTTGTGAGAACTGTCAGGGACTACATCAACAGAACCCCCGGTGCTGGGCCTGCAGTGGTGCACTGCAGGTACTCAGCAGCCTGGGAGCTGATAAAATGCAGCTGTCCGGGGGCTGTGCCCAACAGACTGAAAAAAAGGCATAAGCATGAGGAATCTGGTGGATGGAGGATTTGTCTGGGAGAACAGCCTGCCTACTCCCCGGGAGACTCTGTTACACCTCTTCCCACTTATCCTTGCCAGCCACTTTCCTCTTCACTGACTTCTCTTTTCCACTTTCTTCCCCTTCCACCTCTCTCTCTCACCCTCACTCTCCATCCTTCTCTCTCCCTCTTGCTCTTTTTCTCACTTTACAAAATGGAAAGTCCTTATGTGGCTCCCACGCCTTCCATAATTGGGTCCTATCTCACCCTCCAATCCAAATTCCCAACAACTCCCCTCCCACTCTACCCAGGAAGCTGACTGCACAAGATTATTCTTACCTCTTGCCAGTCTTAACCCATTGGAACGGTCTTATCTCTCTCTCCCACTATACAAACTCTACCCATCCTTCAAGACCTCTGTTCTAGACCTCCCTCCAGCTCTAGTAACACTTGCCATCTGTAGCACCTGATTGTTGCTCTTAAATGTCTATTTTCTCCTGCGTTGTTCATGTTTGATTTCTGTGAGTTCATTTTCTCTCCCCTACCATACTGTAAGTTCTTTTTTATGAGGCATCGGGAACCGAACCCGGGACCTCCCATGTGAGAGGTGGGCGCTCAATTGCTTGAGCCACATCTGCTCCCTGCTCATTTGTTTTGCTCATTGTCTGCTCATTGTTTGCTCATTGTCTTGCTTATTATTTTTGCTTGTTGTTTTTGCTTAATATTTGCTTGTTGTTTGTCTTCTTTAGGAGGCACCGGGAACCAAACCTGGGACCTCCCATGTGGGAGGAAGGCGCTCCACTGCTTGAGCCACATCCGCTCCTGTCAGCTTCTTGAGTTGAGCCATTGTCATTGTTTCTTCAGTATACCCTGTGTCACACAGCACAGCAGGGCACAGTGTGACAGCGCTCAGCACATAACCTCCAGATTGGTTAACTGAGTCCTTCTGCCTCGGTCCTATTCACGGCCCCCTCCTTGGTCTTATTTTTCCTCTTCCTCTTTTTCCCTTTTCTCTTCTTCTGCTGTGAAACAGTTACTTTCTCTCTGCTTTTCAAGATTTCCTTTCAATTATGAGTCTTCACTGGCAACCCCAGAGTGTTGAGGTTGAAGAAAAGGCCAGGGACCCTGAGGCATAGAACCCCCTTAGTCATATTTAAAAGGCTCACATTGCCTGGGACCATTTACTTCTCTTTGCCTCAGATGGTATGTCCAAAAATCAACCTACAAAGCACCCCACACACACACCTCTGGGGGTCCTGGTGTGTTTAGCTAATTAATGTTTGCAGCAATACTCTAATAGCCCTAACTGAATGGCACAAATAAATAAAGAGCAAGGAATTGCTACAGCCAGAGAAATGTCAAATGCACTCATTTTTTCCCAATCAGCACAGCACCCTAGGAGCTCTGCTTTTATGTCATTGGAACCCTGATGATTTTAAAAGGAATGTGAGGCTCTCAAGAGTTTCCTACCTTCTAAAGAATGTCAGGCATTTTCACCCAGGACCACTGGAGAGCTGTTCTTCTTTGTCATATAAATGTGTGCATCTGAAAATCCCCAAATTAGAAAACCACTTTGGAGGGCAATTTGGCAATAGCTAAGTGAAGTTGAAGATGTTCTGCTTCTAGGTATCAACCCCAGAGAAGTCTCACCACTACACAGTGATGTTCATTGTAACATTGTTTTGAATAGAGAAAAACTGGAAATGAACTAATTTTCCATCCTTAGGAAATAGATTCGAGTTGTTAAAATAAATTAAATCTACATGTAATGATATGGATAAATCTCAAAACACAGTATTGATCAGAAAGTTTGGTAAAAGGATACGTAAAACATGTTACCATTTTAGTAAATGTTTGAAACACATAGATAAATATATTGTTTATGGATTCAAATGTATGAAAGAGAAGTATAAAAACATGCATGGAAATGATACACACAAAACACAGAGCAATGCTTAGCCCTGGCAAGATGATGCACGGAGGAAGGGAAAAGACATGGAGGGCTGGGGCTCTAGGTTTTATTTCTTTGAGAGAGAGTACATTAAGAGGAAGAAATATTCCTATATTCGCCCATGAATTGGAAGGAAAAAGAAAGATTGTGCCACAGTTTCTGGGCACAGTCTTGAAAAGCAAAATTAATAAAAGGCTCCATCTTCCTTCGCCATCTCTTTTAGTGCCGGCGTGGGTAGGACTGGAACATTTATTGCACTGGACCGAATCCTCCAGCAATTAGACTCCAAAGACTCTGTGGACATTTATGGAGCTGTGCACGACCTAAGACTTCACAGGATTCACATGGTCCAGACTGAGGTAAGAGTTACAGGTTGAAGGGCACAGGACATGCCAGCACCACCCCCAAAATGCCCAGGTCTTTATTCAGACAAGGGGAAATAACTATGACAAATTAGGAAGAGAACGAGAGAGGTGAATATAGATGGTTTCTAGGGCCTGTTATTTTAAATCAATTCTCAGTGACCTTAAGGATGGTGTGTGCCCTTAACTTTAGCAAGGTGGTTTACCATCTTCTTTCGGTGGGGTTAGAAGAGAGATGGATTTTTAAAATCAGTGCATTATGCATGGCGGAATGGTGAGGCCAGCCCATCTGGGATCATTTTAAGACAGTCAGCTGGCTGATCACAAGAACCTCAGTTAACATAAAGAAAGCCGATCCCAATTTCTTCTCTTCTGCAGTCCACCTCCATCTGCACCTCCACCTCTAGAGACACCAAGGGAGTGTATGTTAATTGTAAAGGCTAAAAGCTTCCATTTGTGCATCCCTTTGATATCTACAGAGCATTTTTGAATGTGTAATCTTATTAAAATTTCACAATAACCAGATAATGGAGGTATTTACCATTTTCCCCAGCTAGGAAGCTGAGGTCCAGAGGGGGATGGGCTTTGCCCAAAGCACACAACCATAAAGTGGCTGCGCTAGTTTAGAGAACCCTAAACTAGTGAACCCTAGTTTAGAGAATCCCAGGCCCTGGGCACCAAGCCCACCGCTCCACAGTGTCAGGGCCAAATCTCTGTCCCACACTGTGTTCACTATGTTCTAAAACCCCTAACCCCTGCATAAATGCCTTCAAGGCTCAAGTTCCCTCGCCGTTGTGTTTCCCTAGTTTTATTCCCAAGTGACTTGCAAAATCTTCTGTAAAATACATTCTCATGGCCAAAAAAAGTTGAAAGTTCCATCTGCTATTCTGTTCCCTCTTGAAGTCATAGCACACATGCAAACTGCACAGGCGGCAGGGCCCCACAGCACCTGGGGTGTCCTGCAGCACAGGCTCCCCTCGAGTTTCCTCAAGCTCACTCTTTTCAAAACCAGCTTCACCCTGTGCAGCACATAATAACAGCTTGCAGAACTCACATTCTGTAACATATTTCGTAAAAGCACTGTCTTGGTTGCTTTCTTCAAGCAGTGCCCATACGCTGCATCTTCTACCATTGTCCTAGGCAGGGAGTACTTTCATTATAGCTATTATGATACCATATTTTTTAATGTTTTGTTGTGGAATTATACACACACACAAATCTACAGAAAATAGTGTAATGAATTTCCATGTACCCAGATTCCAGCTTCTATAATTATCAGTATTCTTTAGTTTTTAAAATCTATATCCCCCACACACTTATCTCCTACCCCTGACTCCACTGTAGTATTTTTTTTTCCACTGTAGTATTTTAAAGCAAATCTTAATTATCACTTTGTTCATCCTTAAATACTTCTACACATATCTCTTACACATACTAAAACTCTTTTTAAAAACATAACCATAATACAGTGATCTCACCTATCAATTTTAACTGTAATTCCTTAATACCATCTAATATCCAGTCCGTGTTTTAATATCCCTAGTTATCTCAACATTGATTTGAATTAGAATCCAAAGTCCATACATTGTATTTGGTTGATGTATCTTTTAAATCTCTTAATCTATAATAATCCTCTCTCAATTTGTTTTCTATTCCATTTGTTTGTTAAAGAAAGAAGCTCATTTGTTTGGTAGATTTCCCATATTCTGGATGTGGCTCATAAATTTTTCATCATGGTACCATAACATATTTCTCTAGTCCCCATAGTTCATGTCAGCTGGTCATTAGATCCAGAGGTTTGGATAAATTTAGGTTGCCTTTTCCAACCACACTGCTTCACGGGTGGTGCTGACGACTCGCTGTTGTAGCACATCAGGAGGCACATCGTGTCCTGGGTCTCTTTCAGGGCTGATGAATTTGACAGTGGGTTCAGGGGGTACCAGCTTGAACCATCCATTATAACGTTCCCCATCAACCTTTCATTTAATAGATTCAGAAGCCGTTAATCTGCTGTCTAGATCTGCTATTTCTTAATTATACTACACCATATCATAATAGTTACCTTTAGCTTTCCAGAGAGTTGGGGCTTCTTCTTATATCCTCAATATATTTTTATCTGTTAAATGAATGAACAAATGTCCTACAATTATGTTGCTAAGTCATCATCAGTGTTTCATTATTAGTTCATTGTCATTTTCACAAACTCAACCCATATTTAATCTGTAATTTGGGGAAGAGGAGGTTATCACATTATAAATAGTCTTGAGCCGTATGTGTGTGTGTGCACGCACACGTGTGCATTTTCAGCCTCCCTAGTTATTGTCAGAGTCAATAACTTCCGTGCACCTGCCTAGAACTCTGTCCAGAGACACATTTCAGCCAAGAGCAGGCACTTTTTGTCGTAAATATCACTGGCTGACTTTCAGAGCAGGAGTAACATGATTGGTCAAAACTCTTCCTCGTTTTGCTTGTTCGGACCTCCTTCTCTTTATTCTCGCCTTATTCTCCTCCTACCTCTCAGAGGATTCTTTGGCTCTTGTGCCTTCCCTTGCCTTTTCAATATTCAAGTTCCTCAAAGTTCTGTCCTCAAGGCACTGCTCTTCTTTCTCTCACTCTTCATCTTTGTGATGTCCTCCAGTACCGTGGCTTCAAGAATGATGAGCATGCTCGTGTTGTCCAGATCTAATTTTCCTTACCCAGCATTCACCTAAGTCCTGCCTACCAGACAGTTCCCCCAGGAAGCCTTCTAGTCGTCTCAAACTCAAAAAGCTCAAAACCAAACTCATTATCTTTCTTTAAAAATAAATAAACAAAACTAAACAAACAACAGAACACCCCTCCTGCTCCTGCTTTTCCAGTTTTCATTCACAGTGTTGCCATCCACCTGTTTGCCTGAGCTAGGGGTCTGAATTCTTTCCCCCTAGTTCCAACATCCAGCCAGTCACTATTCCTGTCAGTTCTACCCAAACCTTTCTCTTTGTTCTAGTTTCTCACCTCACTGCCACTGCCCTGGCTCAGCCCCTTATCATTTCTCACCTAGCTTATTGCAGTAGCCTCCTAGTGAAGCTTTCAGCTTCAGCCCTGACAACTATCCATTGCCACTGCCACCACCAAAGTTGCCTCTCTGAATCAGGTCTGACCATATCAACTCTCTGCATAAAAATCTTGGGGAGCTCTCAATTGCTTATGGAATGAAGTTTGAACTCTCATCCGTGTGTACAAGGCTCTTCACAACCTGACCCCAACTTACTTCTCCAGCTTCATGTCATAAAGCCACCCCACCCCCACTGTTTCAGGGTCTGCCAAAATTAAGGACGGTTTCTATTCCTGGTCCAAAATCAACTTTGAATCTTTTGATCATTGTAAAATAAAAATTGCAGTAAGAAAGATAGAAATTATCTCTCTCCCTTTTGTCTCTATCAAATGAAATGCCAATCAATGTTAAGATACTATCTTTCTTACTTTTAACATGACCAAGAGGGGCTTCTTCAGCAGTCTCTGAAGCCCTAGACCCTGGAGCTAGGATGGCTCATTTGGTAATGGGAGTGAATACAGAGAGGTGCCCCTGGGGATGACTGTTTCAGCAAAGGAAGATGGACATTCTGACCCCCTGAATTACTTTTCTGTCCCCACAGTAACAATCAACCTCAACTTTCATTTACCTTATTTGGGACAAAGAGATGCTGGTCTTCACAATGTTTGATAACTATATCAAAGGACAAAGATTTCTAAACAAAAAGGCTTTAGACAGGGATTTGCTAGTGTGCCCACCCCTTCTTTTAGCCTCCCTTGGGGCAAGTTTGTAGCCTGCCTCAGAGAGGACCATGCAGAGACAAACAATAACTTGTTAAAGAACAGTAGGTCTTAGTCACGGTCTGTCTCTGTTGATATTATCTGCTTCCCATGAGAAGGAAACGCTGTGATGTTGTGGGACTAAGGATCTCAGGTCCCATTTAGGAGATTGTCCTGGGACTTTCCAATGGCTCACACACCCTACATTTCAGCCTCTCTAGATTTCTCACAGTTTCCAGAATGTATGTGCACTTTCATGTTACTTCCATCACTTAGAATGTTCTATTTATTTACTCAAATTCTTACACATGTCACCTTTTCTCTCTAGCTTGATGCTTTCCTTCCCTCAAAGAGAACTTGATTCCTTCCTCTTCTGTATGAAGCTCAATACACAATTCTGCTTACTCTTATCACATTATAGGTATTTGTTCATATATTTGCCCCTCTGCTAAACTTTCAGACCATGAAAGGTTATAAATATAATACTAGAAATATCTAATAATATATTATATTGTAAATATTGGTGGCATTGAATGGAACTGAATGTATCAGCACCAAGGCAAGACTTCACCAATTAGCTAGACAGAGCAAAGAATGATCTTTTATGATCTGAGGTTCATATATTAGGCGTTATCTGCTTTTCATTAAGAATAAAATGGGAAGTATAACAATCTAAAGGTTTTAGTGGTAATTATTTTTAAAAGGTAAATTCTCCTGGGAAATAAAAAATTTGTATTTAAGACAAGGAAAATTAATGGAAATTAACTAGTTTCAAAGCCCATGGTGGATCATTGTTGAAGAATATATTAAGCAGTATAGCACAGCTTACTGCTAAGGTCCCAAAGTCATTTAATATCCCAAGGAGGATTGAAAATATGAATTATGCTTGAAGTGGGAGGAAACAGATGGGTTTTAATCTATAATTTGGCCATCATTTTCAAAATGGCAAAAAGAGACTGCTCTATGCTAACAACCATTCTCAGTATAGTACCATCCTTGATTTTTCAAGGATGACGTAGATAAAACACTCACAACAGGTGACTAGGATATTTGGACAGAAATGCAGACAACAGTTATTAATATTAATGCAGACATTATCACTTATGACTGATTTGTTGTTTAAAATGTCCTAATCTAATGAAGTCCCAGCTACGGATGACCAAGCCTAGCTTTCAGTCAAGGACAGTGCCTAGCACCCACCCACCATAAAATTAAGTACTTGTCCATCTTTAAAGATTATTGGTAAGGGAAGATCTTAAGGTCTTACTTTGTATCTCAAACCCTTAAGATAATAGAAAGCTGACCATTAGCATTAAACATGGGGTTCAGAAATATTTTTCAGCATCCATCTAAATGACAGCAACACAAAATCTTACACATTGTAAAGTTTGTTTTGAATGGGACAGAGAATGCTAGCTATAGAAGGAACCTTAGCCTCTGTTTTATAAATGGGGAAACTGAGATCCCAAGTAGCCTTGTGATTCACCCAGTGCCAGCGGGGCCAACCAAGAGTCTAATCTTTCTCATGTGGTGTCCTGTTCCCCTTCCCATTTCCTCACTCCCAGCGATTGCTGTGTCATTAAGGGAAGCCCAAGTCCAAGCACTGAGGGTACGCCTTCCATCCCCTAATTAAAGACCTCACTTAGTAAGAAGGAAGGGGAACCTGTGCATCTTCCATGTGCCAGACTGAGATACTGAGAGAACCAAGATGGATAGACACTGGCAGTTCAATGGGGGCATTGTACACACTTTCTTGTATTCACTGTATGCCCAGAAGAAAAGGAACAAAACAGCAGTGTGCAGTGAAGTGATTTTCTCATTGACTAATGCAATGAAATTAGAATTCACCTAAGAAACACTGGTAAAGTAAAAAGGACATGAACTTTGAGGTCAGATACCCCAGATCAAATCCTAGGGCCCTACTTCCTAGGGCTGTGTGACCTTGGAGAAGTTACTTACCCTCTGAGTCTCAGTTTATAAACATAATCATATCTATCTCACAAGGTTGTTGAAATTATTAAATGAGATAATTTGTGTAAATTGTATAACAGTGTTTGACATTCATTCTATTCAATAAATATTTGTGGAGGACCTATTTCATGCCATGCACAATTCTAGACACTCATTGAACATGCTCTTTAAATATGCATGCTTATAAAAAAGAATGAATAAACAACGTCTTCTGCACATTACCATTATTCTCTTTTCAATGGCCCTCTATATACTAGAGGCCATTAGTGATGATCAAGAAATTTGCTAACTATATAGAACCCCATCACTGTTGATATTTTCTGGGAGTCCCTCATCTTTCTTATGCTTGAGCCCCCTGTGACATGTTTTCTGCTTTTTCATAGTGTCAGTATGTGTACCTACATCAGTGTGTGAGAGATGTCCTCAGAGCGAGGAAGCTACGGAGCGAACAAGAAAATCCCTTATTTCCAATCTACGAAAATGTGAATCCAGAGTATCACAGAGGTAGGAGCTTATGTTACTGACTTTTAAGTTCATTCACAAAGACATCATCAATCTAGAAACCATTAACAAAGTAAAGCTCTTCCACAGAGCACTACTCATTTCTTCTTGAGGTTAGGCATGAGAAACACAGTTTCTCCACAGGGGAGCCCTGATTTCACATGGTATCTCTTCCTACTTGGCCTAAGATGCCCTCTATGAAGGACTTCTCTTCATATTTAACATTAGTATTATTTAATATTTCTTTTCTAAGTGATAAGCCTCATTGCTGGCAAGGATGCTATACAATCACAACTGGGAGTTCAAACCGTAAAATTCCTTTGAAGAAGAATTTGACAATATGCATCAAAGTCCTTGCTATATTCTTAACTGTGACCCAGTATTTCTACTACCATTCTAAGTAGTGAAAAAGTTTTATGCATGAAGGTTTCCATAGCTAAAAGTTTGAGTTGATAAAAATGAAATGATTAACAATAGAGGACTAAGTATGCCTGGGTGCATTCACTTACTAGAACATGATGCAGTTATTAATAATGATATTTTTAAGAGATTATAATAACATGGATGTGCTTGTAAGTTAAGTAAGAAAAACAGGCTAGAAAACCAACACAAATAATGAGTAGGAAAAAAAAAAGCTTGAAGAAAATATAACAAATTTCTCTGGCAGTAGAAATACATATGATTTTTTCTTCTATTTTGTTACGTATTTTCTAAATTTTCTAGAATGAGCATGGAACACTTTTTAAGTCAGAAAATCAATTTAAAAATTATAAACTTTACAAGGCACTACTTTGATCAAACGAAAATTGCTTTACAAAAGAAGTGTCCTTGTTACTTTTCCTTCTCTGAGACCTTATTTTTCAGGTAGGCTCATTGACAATTTGAAGGCACATTGCATTAGTTTCATATAACTGCATCAAAAATCCCTCCCCCACCCCCAAATTTATCAGCTTAAAACAACGAGCCTTTATCACCTCACAGTTCCTACAGGTCAGGAATTAGGGCGGGACTTAGCTGGGTGGTTCTGGCCCAGGGTCTCTTAATTGCAGTCAGCACATTGGCCGGGGCACAGGCATCTAGAGGCTCGGCTGGGGTTGCAGGACCCACTTCAAGATGGTGCACTTACTTGGCTGTTGGCAGGCTTCAGTTCTTTGCCTTCTGGGCTGGCGTGTATCTATAAATCAGATATTTTTTCTATGACAAGCATTATTTCAGAACTGTTTTATCTCCGTGTCTGACTAATCTTCAATTGCAGTGTCTCCCAACATTTTATGTAGTTCTCTGCACCCTCTGCACCAACCCCTCTAGCCAGTTTGTTAAATAGTTAATAATCTGTAAAGCACAAATGCATGAGAGAGCTGCTATTTAAAGGAGTCCTTTGTAAACCAGATAAACCTTTTGTACTGTAAATAATTACTCCCTAATTTATCTCTATAGTAAATTAAGGTTTTCACATGTCAGATTCTTTAAGAAGCTCCAGGATGGAGGAGGTTATGGGGAATCTTGGAGGGTCCTTTGTCTTATTTTTACTTGAGAGTCTTGCTTTCTTTAGAGTAATCTTGGATGCTCCTGAGGTAAGCTAACGATGGTAGAGAAAAGGATACCCAGTAACGGCCTGAAGGTTAAGATTCAGGTCCTAGCTCTGGAACTAACTAGCATTAACAAGCTGTGTGACCTTGAATAAATTACTCTGCCTCTCTGTCCTGTGGCCTTATCTGTAAAACGAGAGTGGATAGGCTAGAATCACTGGTTCCAAACTGAATGACCTGGCTCCCACAGGGATAGTGGCTTTTGATTGAGCTTTAGTCATTTATGGTAGTCTTTTCCATTTGTAATTTTCTTAAACAGAGCAAACAATTATGACATAACCTGCTACAGTCTCTAATTACCATGTGCTTCCTTTCAGATGCAGTCTATTCACGGCATTAAGAACGCACCCAAAGATCTCCTGGATAAAAACTATTCACTGTGTGATTTAAAAAAAAAAAAAAAAAAAAAAAACTTGCTTCATGTCCTAAAGAGATGCCAGCTACTTCTGTTGATACTGTGTATAATTTATTAATCTGGAAAATTTTAAAGAATTTATGTAATTTAAAGGTAACAGATATTATTGTACATAGTTGTATTTTGTAGTTTCTTCTGTAAATATGTATTTTTTTCATAATGTCTAATATTGAGCTTTATATAATACTATTTTTCCACACTAAAGTGTTCATGGATTGATCTACCTGAACTAATCGCCTGTATGACAGGACTACTGCTAAAATGTGTATGGAGGTAGTTGCAGAGGCAATCCTTTGGGCCGTGTTTTTTGTTTTTGTTTTTGTTTTATCTGTTTAATATTCACTGGACAGGAGAAGAACTGGGCCAGAGGGAGTATATACTGTGGCTGGCTTTGCTGCATTGCTGTTCTATGAATCTCGGGATCCAAGGATGATCCAGATGCTGTTTGGACAAATAAAGCAGCCAAAAAAGTATTAGGCAGCATCAAGGCTGAGCTAGGTAGTTGTGCCCAAACTAGTTGCTCTCTCCCCTTCTCCTGCCAAAGGATCAGGACAAAGTGGTTAGCTCAGTGGTTGTGTAACTTGCAGTGCAAGCCCAGGCTTCAGGGTTGAGACTTCTGATAGAGGATGGTCCAAACAGAAGTGATGAATTCCAAGTATTAAGAAGAAGGTCAGCTCTACCCTTAACTGAAAACACAATCTACATGCAAAGCACCCTCCAGAGTGCTTTTTCACTGCGTTCACAGTGTGGAGTGTGAACACGCATGCCCCTTTATAATGTGTGTGTTGGTTTATGTACACACGCCAGTCTTCATCTCATCTCGTGAGATGCATTCCTGGAAAAGTCAAAATTATGCCAGTCATATTTAGTACTCCTATTAAAATAAGATTATAGTGACAGATTATGTAACTGATCAAAGGACCTAATGCCAGCATTTTTAACAGAAATGACCACAAATCATATATAGTTGATTAAAAACAAAACCTCAGTGGTGTTTCATATAAAATTTTCCAAGAGTTTTTTTTAGTAAATCAATGAGGCCAGAATGGCAAATAGCCATCTAATATGGTATTTAATATAATAAGCACACATATTCTACCACATTCATTCTTCAACCTTTGTGCCTCATTTTGACTATAACAAACTTCAATAAGTCAGAAAATGGGCATTGCCTTCATCAAGATCCAGTTCTGAGGGCCTCCCGGGGAAAATTTGAAAGTCATTTTTATGGAATCCTCATGATGACCAGAGAAAATGAGCCAGGAATATCTGCTTGTTTTCTCACTACATATTTCTCTGTAATAAACTTAGGAATTGGAGGTCAAGTCTTTTGCTTTCACTTCTTCATTTGCAAAAATTTCTAAGTCCATTAAGTCCATACTATGCATGTAATTAGCATAGTAACTGAAATTCATTAAATAAACATAGTATAGTTACATATAGTCATGTAAATCTACACCCAAACTGGAAAAATTTCCAAGGTTATTGAAGTTTATAAAAACAGGAAAAACTATAACAATGTGAAGGTGAAGAGTAATAAGAGGATTCAAAGTTTTCACAGTCTCATTGTGCTTAATGCCCTTATGAAATGACAATACTAAGCTTTGATTCTTTATCAGGGAACGAGGTGGATCTTCCAGAAATTAAAAGGAACTACATATGTGTAAGTGAAGCAGACAGAAACAGGGAGAAAATAGAGGTTAGAGATTTTTGAGGTATGGTGTCTATTAGAAATAATTTTTCCTGCATTAAAAAGAAAACGCAAAACAAAAACAAAACTTTAAACTAATGTAGCTCAGTGCAAAGAAAATTAATGCCAGTAATGATAAATTTATTTTCAACTTTTCGTTCTTTCAGAAAACTTTCAGTAAGTACTGCAACCTTCTAGGTTCTCTCCCAGAAACTATACATTTCTACTCACATAAAGAGACAGTCTCACAATAATAGTTACTGTGAGTTAGGGTGGTTGTTATTGTTTTCAGTTAATCTTTAAAGAGGGCTCATCAAGGCAGCGAGAGCTAATCTGGAACATTGGCCGCCATCCATAGGCCACACACTAGCATTGCTGATGCCACTTCCATAACAAGCCACGGAACCTAGAAGACAGAGGAATAATTTCACAAACCTGGAATTTAAACCATCAAAGAAAAAATTTATGTGTCTGTAACAGTAAATAACATTCACATATCCTGACAATGTCTGGGTTAGAATCAGAGTTAGGGAAATGGATGTGCCAAGGGAAAATGTACATTCTTTTAGCCTAATCCAGGAAATATTTATTTCTATCCTATACTTGTCTAATTTAGAATCTCCTTAGCAACAAATATTTCACTATTTCCCCCTGAAAAGAATAAATACATAATCTAGTTTATCTATTTATTCAATTTAGGGGGAAAAAATTTCCCTGACATTCGTCCCAATTGGGTATATTTTGACAAGCCCATCATGGGCTATGTCTCGGTAAACACTCCATTTCCCTTCTTGGCAGGCACCCTGTCTGTGCACCTGTCTGGTACACTTTAATCATCAAGGCATCAAAGTGCTTTTGAGCTATCAAACATTGGTAGAGTCCCATCTTGCATCTTAATAATTATTTATCCAAGTTCATTAAAATTAACTCCTTTAAATGTCTTCTAATTAAATCCATTTCTTATTACCATTCGGGTATTCTCTGGATAGTGGCCAATTTTTCCAGCTCTTGAATCAGGTATTTCACAGACTTGCCTCCCTGTCTTGACTTGCACATATTTGTCCAAAGCAACTCATCATCCCTTAACACTTCTGAGTCCCTCTGTTTTACTACTTGCCTCTCCTCTCCCTATTGAATATGCTTTCCCAGTCGAATGTGATTTTATTATCTGTTCATCTCATCTCCTTATACCTATTGGTATAATTTCACAGTCTTTTCAGGCTGTACACAAGAGATGACCATGATTACTAAAATGGCCACAGCACACAGACATTTTGGGTATAATTTTATTTGGGAGAATGTTTAACTAATTTTGTTTTTAGCTCTTGGAAGAAAGCCAGAAATGACATGAGAAAATAAGCATCAAACAGATTGCCAGCAATTCAAAAATAAAGCTCACACATTAAACTTCACACTCTGATTCTTTCTTTGATGTCTAAGGATCCAGTTTCCTATATTCACACTCTCCTTTCTTTTTGCAATAAAACTCTTAGCTATATACTAAATTCTCATTCACTTAGCTTTCTGGGAATTCTCTGAGGTTGGAATCCTGAAATCATAAACCTGCTACATCTGTATGACAGTGAGTAGTAGGATTTGTGCGACAATTCTGGGTTCTGATTAGAAAGGGTTCTAATTCACACATGTGACCAGACTAAACCTGACCTGGTGAAAACAATAGGTAATAAGCTGCTTGTATGGGGTAGTGATTCAAGAGCTTCCCTGATTCCATTTCATTGAAGAAATTAAAGTAACTGATCAACCAAGACCAAGTGACAAGAAGGAATGATTGATCATCCTCAAAGTTGCAATGAACAAGCCCTCATTCCTGAAAAGCCAAAGGCCATACCAGCCCAAATGCCTTGTTAGGTTTCTAAGTATTTTTAACTTGAGGTTTAGAATCACATCACGTATTCAAAGAATGTTTTATATCTAAGGAAAATCTGTAAACCATGGCTGCAGAAAGTAAAGGGAAAACGTTTGAAAAGGGAGATATAACCAGAATGCTATCAAGAATAGAAAATGTCATCCCTTATGTGTGTCCAAACTGTTTCTTGAAAATATTGTCATGGGTTTCTATTAGGATGCATTGCTTTTGGAGGATTCACTTGGACTACATTGACCAATTTAACTGATCAAGCAATTGAATCAATACATTTAGTCTTGTGAATTCTCCAGGTGTTGACTAAATTTATGAAGTTTGGCATTCTGGAGACACAGCCTTAAAATTGTCATAGTGGACGATGCCTTTGAAAATGTTTGGCCATTTTAGTTAAATTGTAGAGTAACATTTGATGCAGCTATGATAATAGCAAAAATCTGTTCTGTTCTAAAACCATGTCTAGCAATGGAAATATTTCTGGCTAAAAGAATACTCTTGCCTTATAGGGAGAATCCCTGGGAAAATGTATGCAACAAAAAGTCATTTTATTTTTTGAAAGGTTCACTATATAGATGTTTTCATTAAATAAGGTAATTGTTGGTGATTACTCCTAAAATAGTGGCTTAGTTTATTAAAGGTCCATTAGCAGTTCTGCCAAAGGTTATTTTTATAACCCAAAGCCAATGCCCATGATCTTATATCATATGAAACCAAAATAAGTTGTGCAAAACTGTGGATAATGTCAGACAAATGTAATTTGTCCCTTCTAGAATGCTCACAAGGAGGATTAGGCATGGCTGTTTTCTGCCTTATGTAATTTCTTTTAAGAAACACTATCCTTACCCTAAGAGCAAGTTTTCCTTTATATTTGAGGTGTATTTTAATAGTTGTGTGTGTAGAAAAGTGTCCCATCAAGAAAGGAGCATGTGTATTTGTGGTTTTAGGAGTTTGTAGAAGAGTTGGATAGTATTCTGTCCACAAGCTAATGGGAGAATCTACATCAGTCTTCATGGAATTTCCTAGTCTCGGTCACATTGACAAGATGATGCACCAATGTTCTTACTTGAAGAGTACTTGAAAACCTTTGGTTTTCCATGTGGGACTCATCAGGCTTGTAAATTTATCAAGAACAAGGATCAATTTTTTCATCTCTTTTCTACTTATATCTTGTAGAGACACATGCTTAGCTTAAGACATTCCATATGACACTTTTTGAGTGGAGATTGTTCCTAACCTGATACTTTGGGGGTTAAGTAGTGGTGTCAGACAATATTATTACCCATGGAGTCTCATTGTTCCTTAATTCGTGTGACGCTTAAATAAATAATGTAAATAAATCCAGCAACCAAGCTTATTATGTTCTATAATAGAGCACTTTTATGTTTTATAATATCATTTACTCTTTCTTTGCAAATCTGGTTATTTAAAATGGCAGTAGGTGAGTCTATTTCTTTCCTACTATAGGATCTACCTTCAATATTAGTTTTTCTAACCAATTCTATTTGAACAGAGAACTTCGTTAGCCCTTCTATTTAAATTATGTATTTGTTTAATATATTTTCATATTTGTAACTGTGGTCAAAAAATCTATATAGTATCTTACCCCACCAGTACAGGAATAAAACTGCTGTTTGTTGATGGAAGGTGTCCCTGTCTTCTATTTGCCTGCTTCTCATTTACCATTTCTGTCATCCTTCTGTCCAGGAGAAATGTCAGAAGGGACTGCTTTTAAATGAGAAAATCTCCCAGAACATTTGTGAAGAACCTGGTTGTCTTAACTTTCCTCCTGAAAGTGCTGTGTGGGTTGCCTAAGGTGCTGTGTACATAAAATTGAACCTCCAGTAGACTGTCTCCAACTAAATTCTTGTTCTTTTAGTACATTAGTAATCAAAATGTCATCTACTACTAACAGCATGGGACACTCTCAGAGGTGCTGCCCCAGCTGGATAAGCATGAGCCCCTTCAGAAGCTAGTGGACAGTGTGGTATTTGGTAAATAGCTGCTTGCCTATTTCCAGAATTATGATTTTGCCCTTTGCCTTTTTCATATTTCAGCTGAAAAACCAGTGTCCTTCACAACTTCAGTATTTCATTCTTCTACAACCCACTCACAGAAACCTTTATTAAAAAAAAAAAAAAAAGGACAATTGTACATTTAGGTATAAAGCCATTAAATTAAGCAATCCTTTATAAAACAAAGTTTCTGGATTTAAATAATTAGTTAACAAAATAATGTGACCTAAAACAATTCCATTCCTCTGCCCCATAATATTTAACCTCCTGAAGCAATAAGGGTGGACGTCATCCAAAATCCCTCAAGAATGAGAAATGAACAAAAATAATAGGGGAGTATGACCACTGACTAGATTTATTGTTAATATAACAAAATAAATAAGTTAACCTAGCAAGTTGGACTCTTTCCCTAAAGTAGCTGTTTGTTGGCTTAAATTTTCCCTTAAACAAAAAGAGAACAGTACAATTTGAACAAATATTTAGTAATTTTGCTGTATACCTTCCACAATCATAAAATGCTAGAGCTGGAAGGACTACCTTAGCAGTTGACATTGAAGGAAACTAAGGCCCACATATAAAAGTGATACAGTAAAATAGAACAAAGCTAGGATCAAATATGTCCTTCCTATTAGAGAGGAGGACCTCTGTACATGTAGATATAGGCAAATAAGAAAGCTGCTCAGAAGCCAATGGATACAAAGGCCATCATCACCATTGAAACAGCTTTCAGTAAAACTGTCAACATTTTTCATGATTATTACTTTTTATTTTTGTATCTATATGTTTGGTGATAATCTGTTGGTCAAATCTCACACTGTATTTTAGTCAGACATTAGCAAAAGTCATCACCATCTTAAAACAGAAATAATACTGAATAGAAAGGAGAGATCATGATTTTCTAACATAATATTATTATCAAATTAATTAAAAACTAATTAAATCAAACCAACTAGAATCCAGAAGAGGTACTTCAGCTGGATTTTGAGAATATTGGCAAGGTTTTTGATGGCCCCTATAAAAGGAGCATTCATGAAAGAAGGATAAAAATGAACTGGTAGGCCTCAGGCCGGTACAATCAAGAAAACCATGCAGGGATGGTTCCATCTGCTGCCCTGGGGGCCCAGGAAGAATGCTGCTCCACAATTCTCAGGATGACAATCAATTCTTAGGGCAAAAAGACAGTGATTGCCCCATGGGCAGAACTTCCATGTCAACTCAAAATGGGAGACATAAAGAATAAGAAGCATCTACAAAGAAGAATGGGTCCTAAAATGAAACTCCAAACTCAGGGATTCTAACAGCCACAGGCCATAAAAATAAGGCCCAAATGACTGCTGAGCCACTTGAGAAAAGGAGAGGAACAGGAATGAGTCTCTACAACACTGTTCAGAGCAAGAAAGTCAAAGAAAGCAAGCATTACCTAAGCCACAAAGAGTGGGAAATAATGAAGGAAAGAAGGCCAGGACCCCACAGGTGCCATTGCACTGTATCCCCCAAACCCCAGCCATGAACAAGGAAGCTGTGATAAAATGCTCACTCATAACTTCCATTTGGGTAAAGATAGCACTGTTACATCAGTCATAGGTCCAGTGGGAAACAGATGGTACACTCAAATGTCATAATGAGGAGAGTCCAACAAAGGGACCCTTTATCCAAGAAGTAGGCTGCCTTTCTGGCTCCACTGGGATTTCCCTGGCCCAGTCCCCCAGAGCAGCTTCCCAGAGCCTCAGCACTGAAGGCCACACATACAGTGAGATAGGCAATATGATGCAAGGAGAAGAGCACAGGGCTTGGGGGAGAGCAGGAAATTCTAGACCCACTTAAAAGCAGTGTGACTTTCGGCAAGTCTCAAGGACCAGTTGTCTTTTCCACCCACATCTCCTGAACAAGAAGAATCAGCTCCTCTAAGTGTTACTGTTTCTATAGCTTTCTGTTTTGGGTTGAACTGTGTCCCCTAAAAAGATATGGTGGAGTCTGAAGCCCTGGGGCCTGGGAATGTAACCTGAATTAGGGTGGGCCCTAAATCCGGTGACTGGTGTCTTTATAAGAAGGCCATGTGAAGAAATGGAGATACAGACCCACCCAGGGAGGCGAACACCATGGGATAACAGAGCAAGGACTGGCGCAAAGCAGCTGCGAGCCAAGGGGTACCAAGGATTGCTGGCAACCACCAGAAGCTGGAAGAGGCAAGAAAGGCTTCTTCCCTAGTGCCTTCAGAGGGAGCTCAGCCTTGCCGACACCTTGATTCAGACTTCTGGCCTCCAGAACTGTGCCAGAATAAAGTTCTGTTGTTTTAAGTCACCCAGTTGATAGTCATTAATTACAGAAGCCACAGGACACTAACACACTTTCGAAACAGCCAGCCCATCTTTCCCAAGAGCATTATCTCTTTTTTCTTCTCTAGGTTTTTTTTTTTTTTTTTTTTTTTTAGTTAGGCCAGTAAAAAGAATTTATTAGGAAATGGAGGGAAAGAACAGAGTTTGTTGAAAAATGGGAGAGAAGGTCGGAAATACGCACCAAGACTTGGTGCGGGCTCCTCTAGGCTCCATAACTCTGTCTTGCCTGAATTCAGATCTTACCATCTGCTCCAATCCACCCTCCATCCTGCCACCAGAGTGATTTATCTGAAATATAAAACTGACCATGTTACCTCTGAAATGGACCTAAGACTCCACTTTCCACTAGTCCAGGGGGGCGTTTAAGGCCTTACGTGATGTGGCCTGTGCCTCCCTCTTCAGCATAGCTGCAGTCATGCCAGTCCTTGTAATTCAATTCTGGTTTCCAGAGTGCACACTGCTGTTTTGTTCCTTTTTTGCTCTTGTACACATTTCCTTCTTTCCCCTTAAATCATTCTCACCTATTCTTACACCTAGGATCAATTCATCACTGGGGACCAGGAAGGTCATTAGCACAAGCCTCACCCCCATAAAGGGTCATGAGTGTAGAACTTTGATTTATCTACAAATAAAGTTAAACGTAGCATCATAGAGATGCACTGACAGGAATTAGAGACAAAGACATGCTGGATACAACTTTAAACTCAGGTCCAATCATCTGATCAAACTACCTATAGCGCATTATAAAGAAATGTTTAAATAAATCCTTTTGTTATTTTGTGAATCACACTTTTTTTTTTTAATCATGACCATTCTTTAATTTTAGTTGATTTATAAGAAATGCAGATGAGCTTTCTTTCTTTTTTCCTTTGTGATAAAACTCTTTAATTAAAATACATAAAGTAAAACTGTGTGACAGACAGACCAATGAAATAGAAAAGAAAATACAGAAATTGAAGTAGATTTAATATAGGATAAAATGTGATCTCAAATCACTACAACAAAATAATAGTCCATAAAAGTTAAATTTGATTCACATGGCAATATGAATCCAGATTTTCTTTGTCATCACTCAGTTAACCCTCTCACCAGCAAACAAAATCTAAGAAAAGCATTTTTAGATTTTTAACTCTAAAGTTTAATTTTTTTTCTTTTCTTTTTTTTTTTTTTTTTTTTTTTTTACTGGGAGGTCCCGGGGATCGAACCCGGGTCCCTCCATATGGGAGACAGACGCCCAACCATTTGAGCCACATCCATCCCCTTAAAGTTTAATTTTTAACTTTAAATTTTAATTTTTGTTTTTACTATCAGAGCTTCAACAAATGGCAGAGTGCCAGGCCTCCGTTGACCTCTGAGACTTGCTGGCCCATACCCTAACTTACCTACCCAAACTCCCCTTCTTCCTGGCCCTCTATCTGCACTATAGAGACATTTATCATTGCCCGTGGCATGCTACATTTAAATCAATTGCTCTGCTTTCCCTGTGGGCTGCTTGAAAACAGATTCTCCAAGGCACTAAATAAATTTGAAGCTGGTTCCAGATATTATAATACATATATATATATATATCATACCAACAGACATTCTGTAAAGTGTTCAGTATCATTCATTGCATGTTAATGCAGTTTAACTGATTTAATCCTCTCAACAACTCTATGAGGTGGGAAACCAAGACCTAGCAATATCACTGTTAATAAATGGCTGAGCCAGGTTTCAAACCCAGGGATCTAGTTTCAGAGCAAACGTCCTCTAACACTATACCAGTGGTTCTCAAACTGAAATGTGCCCCAGAATCACCTTCCTGAAATGCAGATTACTGGGTACCATCTATAAAGTTTCTAAATTAGTAGATTTTTACTATGCCCTGGTGCTATTAAAAATAATGAACCCAAAATTTAAAAGTTATTACATGAATCTCCTTGATGAGTATTTGACCAAACTAGATAACCATATTTCATTAAATAAGTTTGCTCCTTTTAAAAGAAACCAACTTCAAAGGTGATGCTTTAAAGACCAAATTGTCCATTTGTCATTGGTATTTTCTCTGAAAGAGCAAAGAGTTTTGAGATTGACAGATCTGGGTTCAAAGCCCACTCTGGCAAGCTGTGATACTTGGGTGGTTATTTATTTCCCTGAGCCTAGTTCTATATTGTAAAGTAGGAATAAATTCACCTAGCTGGCAGGGTTCCTGGGCAGTCTTGAAGGGGTAACCTATAGAAGATGCCAATCATAAGACCATCAGCAAGTAAGTTGTCAGTGCATGCTAGTTTCCTTCCCAATCTAATGAAATGCATTATGCCCTTAATTTGAAAGCAGAGAAGGGCCTGGTAGGACATAGAATCCCACCCAGGTGGCTCAACTAAAGGAGACATGGGTAAGGTTACAAGTTCCAATTAAGTACCTCACGGAGGCATCAGAATTAGTAGCAAGGGGTCACTAGAGTCCAGTGAGAGCAGGAGCCATAAAGGAAAGGCTGTCTTGACACAGTGAAGAGTTTGGAATAAATATCCCAGCCTCTCCTACCCTCTCATCTCCCACAGTTGTGTCCCCTTGGCCAAACCCAATCTAGATGCAGCCAACAAGGTAGCCTGGGTGAGGTGATCCATAAGGATCAGCACAAAACTGGGCAGAGAGAGTAGAGAATGGATGTAAGAGCAGGAGGCAAAAGGAAACTGACCAGAACAAACACCCTGGGCCTCCATCTTTTCCAACCTACATTAAATTCTCCCTTCCTTTATCTCCTAAAGCACTTGCATCTCCACTATCTTTTTGGGTGCTTAATGACATGTTATGCCTTATGTTTATTTTTGGGCTTCAAGTAAAATAGTGTGGACTCCCTATAGAATGCATAAACTTCTTGGGAGAAAGAATCACGGGTCTGGCCCATTAGTGTGGCCCCTTGATAGCGATCATGACTCTGAATCAATGTAAAGTCTCAATAGATATTTGTTGACTATCCCTGAATGGCTCCCAGATTCAGGAAGGAATAGGAAATTTCTACCCCACCTCCAACCTCATTCTCAACAACCCATTGTTGAACTTTACTTAAGCCCTGAGATCCTGGAAAACAGAGACTATTAGGAAATTCTCCCATCCCTTTATGTACCCAGAAATGGCTTGATGCACCCTTTTCCAAATGATTGAGAGAAGATTCCTTTTGTTTACCTAGGACAAGGCCAGATGCAGATGCTCCCAATCCTCATTCTTTGCATCATAAGTGATTAATGCAACTGTGTGTACGTACTGACCAATCTGAATAAATACCTGCTACCTTGACTTGGCTAAACTTGAGTTAAGTTTGCCTCTTTCCCCCAGCCCCTGAACTCGGACCACCCTCAGCCTGAGCCTCCATATAATAACCACCCCAAAGAATAGGCTGACCTCAGGGCAGAGCATTCCCTGGTCATCTTTTTCATCACTGTTCTGTCACCAGCTCATCCCACTCTCCCATGCCTCATCCTTCCTAGTCTTGTTTACTTCTCCCTATAAAAGAAAAGCCCTTTTCTTGCCTGAACTTTGATATGATTGCAGATCTCATGGTGGGAGCATTCTCCCTATTGTAATAGTTTCCCTCCTCCTATTACAATTGTTCCTTTCTCCTCTCTTGAAATAATCCATTTTGAAAAAAGTCTCTCCTTATTTAAGTCGATTTATTTTGCATTTGACTCCACTTTGGGTTTGCCAGAAGTACACGAGATTTATTACCCACAGGAAGCCCTGGATACATACTGAGACATAATCCAAAACCAACATCTTCAAACAATTGATTTTCCTGAATTATAATTAACAAAAGTTTTGACGTGCCCTCTTCTACAACTTTTGACTTACTGGTATATGGCTGCATGGTAATCTGAAATGAAAATCCAGGGTAAATTTCCCCAAGTATGCTATAGAACCCCCACAGTTAAAGAACCTCTGTGAGTGCATGTTAGCCCCAAGCTGGTTTAATGCACTGAGCTCTCATAAATCTCTGAAAAGTTGACAAAGCTTTCTGGAATTGATTATACAATAAACTTATCCTGTCCAGGTTAAGAGGTCATTTTAAAGCTTGTCTTTTCCAAGTAGTTTTGGATGCTTGGATCTGTTCTGCAATATCTTCTTCCTCACTAAATGGTTGATAAGCACTTCACTTGCTCTCCCTACACCTTTCATCCATTGATTCCAGTCCTTTTCTTTGATTGTTATTAAAGATAATAAAAATGATAGATGCTAATATTTATTGAAGTACTCTATAATGTGCTTTTCCTCAGGCAATGCTATGAGGTCAGTGCTATTTTTTAATCATTATATCACTATCCCCATGTGGCAGGCAGAATAATGGCTCCTTAAAAATGACCACATCCTAATCTCTGGAACCTGTCAACATATTAGTTTGGATGGCAAAAGGGAATTAAGGTTGTAGATGGAATTAAGATTGCTAATCAGCTGACTTTGAGATGGGGAGATTATGATGGATTATCTACCTGGGTGGACCCCATGTAATCACAAGGGTCTTATAAGAGGTAGAGGGAGGCAGAAGAAAGAAAACCAAAGAGACAGCATAGGGAAAGGACTCAGCCTGACCTTGCTGGTTTTGACGATGGAGGAAAGAGGTCACAAGCCAAAGAATGAAGGTGGCCTCTAGAAACTGGAAAAGGCAAGAAAATGGATTCTTTCCTAAAGCCTCAGGAAGGAATGAGCCCTGCCAATATCTTGATTTTTTAACACAGTGAGACCCATTTTGGACTCTAACTTCCAGGACTGTAAGATAATAAGGTTGTTATTTTAAGCCACTAAATCTGTGGTGATTTGTCACAACAGCAATAGGAAACTAATATACCCAAATTTACAGATAAAGAATGTGAGGTTAAGAGAACTTGTCTAGTTAATTAAGTGATGAAGCCAAAACTGGGACTCGGGTCTCTATAAATACAGAACCTCTATCTCTAACCAGCATAATAATTTGTAAAAGAAGTTCTAATTCCTCTTCCACATGCAGCCTTTCTAATATTTATAAGTATATATGTCTTCCTTGAGTCTTATCTAGATAAAGCATAATTAGTTCTTCAACAAATCTTCAGATGACTCCGTTTGCAGCTTCCTAATCACCATGAAAAAGATGGCACCCCAAGCTGAACACAGTGCCAGCTCCAATTCCACCTTTGTGCATTTCAGGGAGTCTTTAGCCAAACTGGGAATTAGAATTCTAAAATGTAGGCAATGCTTTCTGAGTTTAAAATAAAAAGAGGTGGTAGTTTTCTTATATTGACAAATTGGCTGTGAACTTAATGTTCCCACAAAATGAGTCATTCATGTTGGAATATTGTTTGAGGGGCTGGGTCCACATCACTCAGAGGAAAAAAGTGTACTTGCTCTGTCCTTGCACAGAGAGTCTCTTTTTAAAAAGTCCCAACCGTTGGTTGTAGTATTAATAGTCAGGTTTCCTTCTTGCCTCTCCACACAGCTCCTGGAGGTAATAACACCCCCTTTGAAAGAGTGTGCAGGGTGAGAGTCTACCTGGATACCCTGGGCCCACCCAGAGAGATAAACTGTCCCCTAAGACTGAGACTCAATGGGCCCATATGCTTTGTATTGGAGGGAAGGTCTTTGTAAGAAAAAGTGGGTGAGAGATTTGAGTCTTCAGGTTTGAAATAAGCCACAATGCCAATGAGAACTGCTAGGACATTGTGATAAGATAAGAGGAGGTAAGCATAAGAGCAGCACACACAGCAGAGGTGTTCTGGGATCAGCTGGTAAGGCCCAGATGTTAATATTTCTGAACAAGTTGTTAAACACAGCTATTATTAAAAATTAAATTAGATAAACTTATACCAATAAATTCTATTAAAACAAAGGTAATAAACACTCAAAACTCATTACTTCCTAATTATTTTACTAGCATCTTTGCTCTTTGTCTATTGTATCCACATGGTCGCATTTCTATATACTGGTGTGCTACTGCTCATAAATTCTCAGCTCTGAGTTCAGTCACATTGGTAGCTTGAAAGCAGCCACAGTGAGAATATTTACACCACAAAAATCAGTAAAATGCTATAAATCAGGACATCCCCCTCACCCCTGGCTGGTTGTCAAACATTTACCAGCACACTATTGCCTAGCATTAAACCTTCCCACCCCTCACGCCCAAACACACACAAACACTGCACCCTCTGCACCCCTATTAAAGAGTGAAGTCATCAGCCTCATCAGTTCATCCAATAATTAGAAAGGACAAAGTAAACATTTCTGTAGGGCTTTATTTTTCTTCTAAAGATTTATTTATTTATATATTTATTTTTGGCTTGGAAGATTTATTCACACATTTATACTTCATCTGCTTCCTCTTTAAATTTCAGAGTAGTTTTGAATTTTATAACAACACAGAGTTGGCCTTCGGAATGTGCTGTCTCAGAAAGCAGAAATTTAGGAACTAGTACGGATTCTGCAGTGTTTTTGGTAAAGTGTTTCTCGGTGTCTGATTCAGGGAACAGCATGAAAAATCCCCCAGGCATCCTATTCCTGTTGCCATTTATATTTGTTGAGGATTGAATCATGCCCCCCACAAAAGGCAAACTCGGGCCCGAGCCCCTGGTCGTGTAGATATGAACCCATTTGTAAACAGGATCTTTGAAAATATTGTTAGTTAAGATGGGCCCAAACTGAATGAGGGTGCATCTTAATCCAACATGGGTGAAGTCCTTATACGCAAAGGAAACTGGACATAGACAGAGAAGCCATGGGGAGCAGTCAGAAGCTGAAAGTCAATGGAACCCAAAAGAGAAAGAGAAGATAACACCATGAGCATTGCCATGTGATGAAAAGCCAAGGAACCCCAAGACTGCCGGCAAGCCAGAAGATACTGACCTCAGGAGGAGGCAAGCCTTCTAGCCTCTGAAACCATAAGCCAATAAATTCCTAAATTCCTTTTGTTAAGCCAATCCATTGCATGGTGTTTGTTTTAACAGCTAGGAAACTAAAGCAATGTTCACAGTAATGAAGCCCTGCAACTAAAGATATAGCAAGACTTCCCATAGACTTCCCATTTATTTACCTTATAACTTAATTAAGATTTCCCTGGTTAGCCACAACAGCATCCACATGTTGCCAGATTTTCGCTAGGTTCTTGGCTAAAGGTACAAGAAATGAATTTCAAAAGCAAGCTGGGTTAGTTAGGCTGGTAATTTATTAAGGAACAGTGAGAAGAGAAACAGGAGAAAACAGATATGGGTACTGGGTAGAGAGGAAGGAGTTGAAGAGTGATAAAGAGGGCAGGTTTACAGACTTCAATTCCCCATTATAGATTATAAATGCCCAGGTTTTACTTGCATGTTGTTCCATGGGGGGGTGGGGGCATGGAGGGAGAAGGCCAGAATAGGGGCAGAAGGTAAGAACAGGGGGGAAAAGTCAAGAGCAGGGCCAGTTCGGCCTTTGCACTTGCTTTTTAAACCATTAATTATTCTGCTCCTTCGCTAACGCCAGGGGAGGAGTCCCAGCTGTTTGCTGTTTTTGATTGATTATCCCACCCATCAATCCCCCTGGAAAGCCCAATGATAAGGCCATTGGGGAATATCTGGGGCTTCTCCTGGCTTCCAGAGGAAATCTCATTCTGAATGGGATTCTCGCAAGTTCTTCCAGCAGCCATCTTGGGGGTACTAATGTCCACGTGTTTAATAGTGGTGTTTTTTTCTGCCAGGCATTTTGGCATATATTATCTTTCCATTCATTATCTTAATAAGTACCTTTATTATGTGACTTAGTAGAGTAAATACTCCTCCCAAAGTGCCTCAAATACCTTCAAGCAAGAGAGTTAGACAACCTGGTTAATCATAGTAAATAAGTCTTGAAGAAAGCAAATACTGCTTCATGGCTCCAACAAGTTGAATTTTGTTGGAGATCTCTGAAAAATCTGTTGATGAAACAAAGCTGATTTATTAAATTTACTGCAGATGGCTGTCTGTCATAATTACCAGCTGGGATATTTGACCTTCATGTTATCTTTTTTTGTATGGCAAAAATATTAGAGCACATTGGAATTTCTTAATCTTTTGACCCTTTTTAAATTGCTTTTTCCTTTCTGCAGAGATCAAGATCCTACATTATTTCCAAAACATTCTTCACACCTTCCTATCAGTGTTAACTCTCTTATTTCTAGCTAGTTGGCAAGTCCTGGTGAATACAATGAGTTCTGCCTTCTGGACTGACTTTGCATCCAATAAAGGATCATTATTTTAAGGGCAAGTTAAGATCTGTTATGACATATCCAGATAGATTCCTGTTTTTGTCTTAAGATATGATTCATCAACAAACAGGGTTAACTCTGGGTTTTCTAGGGGAGTTTCTAATGCATTTACTTAGGCATGGGCTGTTCTTGGAAAGAGACTATACAGTCATGAGTTATCCATTCTTCTGGCAAAAGAGGGAGAATAGCAGGATTTAAAATATTACAACAAGGGAAAGAAATGCATGAAGAAGAAAGTAATAGAATTTCATGAGTAGTAAGCCTACCTGCTAAGAAATATAGGTATATTTTTAGTAAGCAACAAAGATTGCACATCATGAGGGACCTTCAAGTTTACAGGAGACCCTATAATCAAGTTTGCAGTAGTCTTCCCTAATTTAGCTGCAATTCCTATTTCCCTGAGACAAGGAGGGCGAACTTTTGCCCCAGGGTCAAGAGAAAAGCTATAGCAAGCTACTGGTCTCTGATAAATCCCATGAAATTGAGTCAGAATACAAACGGCTTGTTCAGATTGTTTATATATGAGTAAATGGAAAGATTTAAGATAGCTAGGTTGGTCCAAAGTAAAAAGATGCCAAAGAGTTCATTTTAAATCATAATGCCTGCTCGTATTTTAGCTCCCAAGGAAGAGTTTTGGTTGCCGATAACTTGGTTTAATTACACAGAGCAGAGGTGATTTTAGAATAGTTGGGAACAAACTACCTGTGGTAGCTGTAAGACCCAGGAATCCTCTTAATTTACTCTGAATGATTGGCTTGGGAAGGTTTTGAATGGCTTTTAGTTTGAAGTAAGGGGTTTACTTCCTTAGGATAAATCTTACCCTAGGTAAAATTATTATTTTTTGGACAAAATTATATCTCTTCTTTTAAGTCCTTTCTTATTTAGATGACAAGATTCTGGACTTTGAAATGATGCAGTAATGGGATGAGGCTTTGGGGGCCTTGGAGAGAGTGAGGGTATTTTGCATGTGGGAATGATGTGAATCCTTTCAAATCAGAGGGCAGACTGTGGTAGGCAGTTACCAAGACGATTCCCAACGATTCCTTTATCCTCATCCTTATGTAATCCCCTCTCTCATTGTATCAGGGCTTGTTGTGTATGCCTAATAAAATAGAACAAAACTAATGGTATGTGACTTACAAGGCTCAGTTACAAAAGACAATGTGGCTCCTGGCTTGCTCTTTATTGGATCATGCACTCTGTGGTAAGTTAGGTGCCATAGCATGAGGACACTGAATAAGCCCTACAGAGAAGTCCATGGTATGAGGATCTAAGCCTTTCAGCCTATAACCATGTGAGTACCTCATCTTGGCAGCAGATCTTCCAGTTCCAGTCAAGTATTCAGATGATTGCAGCTCAATCTATACCTTGATTGCCAGCACATAAGACACTCTGAGCCAAAAATACCCAGCTGGGCCTCTCCTGGATTCCTGACCCACAGAAACTGTGTGAGACACTGTTGTTGTTTCAAGCTGCTAAGTTTGGGAGAAATTTGGTAACAAATATAGCGACTTTTTCTGCCATTCACTGTTATTTAAAGGGTAGCATATGGCATTTAAATACAAAAACAGTAACTTATTTTTGTGATAACTTTTTAATACTAAGGTTGCAATATGTATTTGTTGATTATTCATTAATTTACATTTTCCCAGGGCTGAATGTGCTCCTAGGCACTAAGTGCCTCACTCTGCCCAGCTTTCATAAAGAACTTTTGATGTTTGATAAAGAACTTAAGATACACATAGAAAGCACTTAGTAAAAGTTAGTTGGGTCATTATCATTATTATTATTATCATTATCATTATGGATAAAAAGATGAGTAATATATATTTCTGGGCTCAGAGAGAAGTGAGGGAGAATCAGTGGATTAACACCCATACAAACATAAGTTCTTACAATATATAATAAATTCTTAAAATAATGGAAGTATATAAAAATTGTTATGGGATTACAGAGGAGGACGTGATTAATTCTTGGGGCAGGGTGGAGGAAGGAGGTTGCACTTTGAAAATGGGATAAAATTTCCCCAGACAGAGAAGGAAATAGGAAACAGAAGGTACAAAGCAAAAAATGGGTCTGGGGAGCAGTCATTCATTCACCGATCCATTGAATAGATATTTATTGAGCACTTCAATGTGCTACCCTCTGTGCCAGTGATGAAAACAAATCACCAACATTGTTCTGCCTTCATGATTTTACAATCCAGTGGGAGAGACAGATAACAGACAAGTAAACAAACAATAAACACATACAGACAGTGATAGGAACTACCAAGGAAGTAAGCAAGGTAAAGAGAAAGAGGATGACTAGAGAAATCTACTAATATATAATGGTTATAAAGCTTCTTAGGGAGAGTCAATATTTAAGCTCAGACATGATGGATGAGAAGAACCACATATGCAAATATGGTGAGAAGAGAGGTCCAAGCCATGGGACAGGACCACACATGTACAGTCCCTGAGAAGAAAGAGTACAGTGCATCTGGACTGTAGGCCCTGGGAATGTTGAGATACTGAGTAAAGGTTATTATATTGTTTGATATATTGCAAGAATTTTTCAAAAGGACAAATTATCTGATCCAGGTAAATGGTTCCCCATCCATGTTGTCTGATAATATTTTGTCCCAGTCATTATTCTGTCATTGCATTGTCTACCCAACCCTGAGTTTGAGACAGGGACCTAATAATGCATCAGAGCTATTGCAATATACATACAGAGCTCAGAAGAGGTGAAGGCAAGAGATAAATAGATCTGGGGATCACTAGCTGAGATCACAGCTAAAACCAGGTAATGGATTAGACTATTCAGAGGAAGTCTAAAGAGAAGAAATACGTTTAATATATAATTGGGCAATAGTCTACCTAGGATAGTACTATGTTCCTCACAATGGGCCAATGAACACTTCTTGGGCTCTATTCTCTACCCCATAGTGATAAGAGCTGGTGGCTATGAATCTGCAGAAAGAATTCTTGAGAACTCCTTAACATCATCCCAACTGGAGACAACTTCCTTACTTTCCCATGGTTTGTTCTGAGTCACCTCTTATCCTATCTCCATGGCCAATCATAGTTGATTTCAGACACTGATATTACACAAAAGAGTAAATGTGTATGTGGTGTTGTTAGAGGCACAGTCAGCTGGGAGTGTTAGGGAAGAAACTGAGATCCTAACTAAGCACTGCCCCCCACCCCTAGCTCAGAAATCACTGCCATACTTCCACCAGGAATCTTCTTCATGTTACTTTCCTAATGGGGTAAACACTACCTCCACCCAGTTGTCCTAAGCTTAAAGCAGAGATGTAAGTTCAATAATTGCTGTCTGATAAATAGGTCAAATGGCCAAAGGCAACCCCTGCACTGTTCTGTGAATTATAAACTTTTGCAGAATCAGGCAAAGAAAAACTATTCCCAGGTTCATGATGCGTTACATTGCATATAGTATGTTTGGCAGTGACTCCAAAAGACTGGACACCTCTACTTGTTGTGAACAAGAACTGACATTTAAGCAGGCACATTGCCTGATAGCGACATGTATTTTTCTTTTCTTGACTTTGCTTCGTTAATCTCTTACTACATCTCCACTACCCTGAATGCTAGAAATCTTGGAGTTAGTTATACTTCTTACCTTTAACATCACTGACTTTTACAAAAATAAAAGTACTTCTCCCAAACTTCAAACACCAAGTCTTCCATAGCCTCACAAGGATCTTGAGTTCCTCTAGATTCACAAGATTAAATTTAGCACTAATTGAATCTTCCCACCTGTCATATATGTGGTGCTTGTATAACATCATTCATCAGCCTCATTAGCTTCTGTAAGCACAATGGGGTAAGGTTATCCTGGTCAGAGACTTGCCAATGAGACACAGAATACCTTTTATATGTTCCAAATGTTTTAGATATGGAGAAGTTGAATCATTTTCAATCATCTTTTTAGCAGGATGCATTAATCATACCAAAAAACACCCTAGTTATTTGCAATGCTGTACAGAAAGACCAGCCAAAGAGGATTGTGCTCTTTGAATTTCTTCTCTAGGAAAAGAAAGAATCTCTGTAATTGCTACACATCAAAGAGAAGACACAACTGCTAATAACGCTGGAAATTGGTAAGTATGATGAAGCAGAACCTTTCAAGACAGCAATGTATTAGTACTGAATAAAATGGAGAATTCCAAAGAATCTGGACTTTCTTAAATAGACATTGACTTTGGAGGTGATTTCCTTCAAGTTGGAGTTCTGGAAGTAAAAACTGCTAAGTCAACAGGAAAACAATAGCAGAACTTCATAAAAGTTAAACCTCAGTCTCGGTCTAGTCTTAGACTGGTGGGGACTAATTAAAAAGGATATGAGAGGGAAATAGATATGGCTCAAGTGATTGGGCTCCCGTCTACCATATAGGAGGTCCAGGGTTCAATTTCCGGGGCCTTCTGGTGAAAGGCAAGCTGGCCTAACTAGTGAGCTGGCTTGAGCAGAGAGCTAGCCCACGCAGGAGTGCTGGCCCATGCAGGAAAGCTGGCACAGCAAGGTGACTCAACAAAAAGAGATACAGAGGAGAGACAATGAGAGACGCAGCAGACCAGAGAGCTGAGGTGGCATAAGAGATTGAGCACCTCTCTCCCACTCCAGAAGTTCCCAGGATTGGTTCCCGGTGCCAACTAAAAAGACAAGCAGGCACAGAAAAACATACAGAGAGCAGACAGCGAGTGCAGAACAATGGTGGGGGGAGCGGGTAGGGAGAAATAAACAAATAAAATAAATCTTAAACAAAACAAAACAATATGAGAAATAAAATGCAGATTCTGAGGAAAAATTAGTTCTGATAGTTTTTCCTTTTTACTGAACTAATGCTTCATCATCATCATCATCGTTACTACTATTTATGGACCTGGCATTGTGCTAAGTATATCCCCTGCATTATCTTATTTAATCCTCCCCAATGATATAGTGTCAATACCACGCTCATTTTATAGATGAGTTAACTGAAGAAGTTAGACAGCTTGGCCAAGATCACATAGCAGCAAGAATGGGGTTCTAAGTCCCTATGCCATGCCTCTTTTCCTTAGATGATTCATACTAAGAAGTCAAATTCATTCTAATAAGCTATATAATATATTACAATGGAAACTATCTCCTTGTTCCTTTCCCTGACAACCTATGTATCCTTCTGAATATTTTATTTCCTCCAGTTTTTAAATCTTCCATATTCTAGGAAACTCAATACTTTTCTCACAACTGGAATGCATTCAGAGAGATGGAGATTCTTTTTTAAAAAAAGATGGAGGATTCCATTGTATATATTCTTTAAGTATTCCAAACTCCACTGGCTGTTCCTAAGCCCTACAACCAACCATCCCATCTAAAGTAATCCTCTCCTCTTACCTTCCTGAAATACCTCTCCCCTTTGACAGAACACCAAAGTTTCTCTTAGCGTTTTTTTTTTTTTAATCTGATTAATTAAATTTTATCCAGAAAATCAATTAAGCTAAATTAATTTAATTTTTTAATTTTAGGAAAATAAAATTTTGGAAATAATTGCCTAAATTCCAGAAAGCAATCATTCTTTTTCAGGTTCAATTCCTTTCTCACACTTAACACAGTTTAGGTCAATATGTTAAATGTACATGAGAGGAATGCAATAAGGATAATTTTCTTCCATGTTCATTCTCCTTTGCTCATTTTAATAATAGAACCCCTGCCTCCAAGTTTTCAAAGGCATGGTTATATAGTAAGAGGCTCCTTTGCAGCTAACTTTTCACCACGAGAATATGCAGAGAATTGATGTGTGCAACTTTTGCCTCATTTCCTTAAAATGTGTATGTTTGCCTTTATGTCTCTTTCCTCCTTCCCATTGGCTGACCACCACAGACAAAACTCTCCAGGGAAGGGAAGAAAAACAAGACAGAAGGAATGTAAGTCCTTAGACAACCCCATGGACTATCTCTGGATGGCTACAGGAAAGAAAATAAATTTTATTTGAACTACTGTATTTTGGGGTTTCTTTGTGATTGTGGCTTAGCCTACATTCCATTAGTTTTGAATTTGGTACCAGAAATAGAAAAGTTCTGTTATAACAAAAATGCAAAATATGGGACTGTGGTATTGCAGTCAGGCATCCTAAGATGGAAACATCTTAGGATGGAATACTGGAGAACCTTGTTACAAACACTTCGAGTAAAGGTTAGGTAAAATGTTCACTAGCAACAACTTGGAAAACAGACCTGTAGCTATGGGAAAAGTGGTTTTAAAAAAAAAAAAGCAGTGTGATTGGTGGGTGGAGATCCACACAATAATTGAAAGAATATCCAATTCCCATCCTGGAGAGTTCTGCCACATTATCTAATGGGACAGCAAGAATCCCCTGAGTACAGGGGCAGTGACTAATGAAGGAGGATGGACCATTAACGGGCTCTTGATATTGGTGAATGTACTTATGAACCTTTTCTTTTGAAATTAAAACTTAGCCTGGTATTACAGGTTGCCTAAGAGTTGCCTCCTGAGACCCTCCTTGTTGCTCAAATGTGGCCTCTCTCTAAGCCAAACTCAGCATATAAATGCATTGCCTTCCCTCCCCTGCCCCAGTGTGGGACATGACTCCTGGGGATGAGCCTCCCTGGCACCAAGGGATTACTACCAAGCACCAACTAGCAAAGCAACTGGAAAAAGACCTTGACCAAAAGGGGGGAAAGGTAAAGACAAATGAGTTTACATGGCTAAGAGACTTCAAAGTGAGTCAGGAAGCCATTCCAGAGGTTATGCTTAACTCAGGTCTCAGCAGGATCTTATTGACTGCCACAGTAAATACTGCCTCAAATAGCAGGGCTCCTGAGGGCTCTGGAGACATCCAGACACTATAGATGTGGCAGACAGCTCAGGAGTTTGGCACCCTACCAGTGGGTCCTACTTTGGAATGTATGCTCCCCAGTGTGACAGAGTTGGACTGAGTTGTGGTTTCCCTACACATGGCTATTCCGTCCCTTATATTTCAACCTATAGTTAATACTAGAGTTGATAGGCTTATGTCCAAGAGACTTAAATCTTTGGGCTTTCCATGTGCCAGTCGATCCTGAATCTCAACAGAGTTGCAACACCTGCTCTCCAGTTCACTGGACTCCAGGACAACTAACAAGGAGATGATAGACAACCACCATCCCAAGGAAGAGAGAGAATCTACAACTGCAAGCAAGATAGTCCCATCCATTTTCCCCATGGGATCTAAGCCCCTTCTCAATTAGAGGTGGAGTGGGCCTCACCACACAGAATCCTTGGGATTGGGGAATGAACGATAGACTAGAGTAGACTTGTTATTCTAGCAATGGAAGAACTTTTATCATTGAGATGGACACAGTGGCCACTGGGGGTTCTGAGGGATGAGAGAGGGGAAAAATAGGTGTAATATGGGGGCATTTTTGGCACATTGGAATTGTACTGAATGATGTTGCAATGACAGATACAGGCCATTATATATCTTGTCATAATTTACAAAATTGTGCGGGATAATGTAAACTATAATCCACACTTAGTGGCAGTGCTCCAATATGTGTACGTCAATTGTAACAAATGTGCCACACTAATGAAGGATGCTGTTAATGTAGGAAAGTGTGGGAAGGGTAGGGAGTGGGGCATATGGGAATACCCTATATTTTGCATGTAACATTTATGTAATCTAAAAAAAAAAAAAAAAAAAAAAGCAGCATGATGATGTGTGTTGCTGTTCCTTGCTGTTTTTTAGTAAAGTACTAGGGAAAAAAAAAGTTGCAGTAGGGAAAAAAAAAACAACCTAGTTTGCAAGTAGTAACACAGTTGTTCAAGAGCTCTGCCTGTGCCCTGTAGCCTAACTGCTTTTGAACTCCAAACAGCAGGAAGTAGGATTATTCAGTCTTTCTTAAGAGTCTCCATTAAGTATTATTGGCAAGACGATGGGAGTCAGCTCAGCAGAAAAGATCAGATTAAGGATGTTGCATTCCATTTAAATTCATTGTTTCAGAAAGCTTCCAGGTAGTTATTAAATTGAAGGATAGAATGACATGGGCCAACTACAGAGACTAACAAATAAGGCACCACTGGCTTAAAAACTATAACCAGAGGAGCTCTTTGGCCACAGGTACTTTCACATGAACTCACTGAAAGCAAATAGACCAGAAAGCTACTACTATTTTTGATGAAATTATATTGCCAAACTTGATTCAGATGCAGACACTGTTAATGCCACACACATCCCAAGAGGGTATAAAGAGGTTTATTATTCACATAATAAGACTTTGGGGAGAACAGGCAGGCTCCCAAGGAAGTCCAAAAATGGCTTGAGAGCAGGGAGAGCAGACTGGCTCTGCTTTCATTGTGGCAGGGGGTGAGGCTGGGATGAAGGTGCTGGGTGCAGACTGGGGCTTGTGTGGTTTGAACTTCCTGCAGAGACCAAAGAAGGGGATACCCAGGCATTCTCACCATAAGGAGACATAAGGAGAAAGGAGAGTGGTAAGTCACATCAAACATCAAAAACGAAGTCAGATTCTTCATTACAGACAAATAAACTACAATCCTGGCCTATAAAAGCCTGTTTGTTCAATCTCTAAAATAATTTCTAGGTCTACAAATCTGCACCAGCAGGCAAGGGGCTGCAAAAGCTTTGATGTCCCCAAGAAGTTTCAGAATGTGGTCCAGAAATTAATAGGCAAGAACGAATTTCCTACAGGTCAAAGTAGGGATCACAGAGGGCAATGGACAGGGAGTTTTTCTAAGAGAGATGAAATTATGTTTCTCCCAAGAACTTATTTCCTTCCAGAGTAAGGAATCTTTGCCATCCCTGTACAGCAGGTTTTCATCATGGCATGGGCCATATCCAACTATTCTTCATACTTGTCTTTTACTCTAATACTCATTTACCCTCTTTGCCCTGTAGTTATAGAACTTCTTCCCTGGAGTTTTAGTAGGGTACGTGTCCATTTAGCTAGAAATAACATGTCCCAGCCTTCCTTGAAACTAAGTACTTATGAATGGACTGTGAGCAGAGGTGATGGATGAACCTTCCTTGAAAGGAAATTTCTGAGGAAGGGAGTGGAATATATGGGAATCCCCTATATTTGCTGTGTGACTTTTCTGTTACCTAAAGCATCATTGGAAATAAAGTGAAAAAAGTAAGACACTGTGGGGAAGAAACAGAAGAAACTGTCACTGTACATGAAAGATAACAGATCTTACGGGAATGAAAGACACAATGCAAAAAAAAATTTTTTTTTAAATTTTATATATTTTAAAAATTTTATTTATTTTTGGCTTTGTTTTGGGGAAGATTTTGGATTGCAGAAGAGTCACAACTGTGACAGGAGAGGATCACTTGTACAGTGTTTCAGTGGTGGGGGGATATGTAGGAAGGGGTATACCTCTAAGGAATATGAATATGTTCAAGTGGTCTTGGGGTATTGTCTCGGTGGGTGGAGATCCACACAATAACCAAGAATATTGAATTCACATCCTGGAGAGTCCTGCTACATTCTCTAATAGAGTGGCAAGAATCCTTAGAGTACATGGGCAGTGCCTAGTGAAGGAGGACAGACCATTATGCCAGGTCCATGATATCTGATGCTTGTACCTCACTTGGTGATGCTGCTCAGACTCACCCAGGGCAACTAACAAAAGGATGATGATGGACAACGCCCATCCCATAAAACAGAGAGTATCTACAACTGCCAGCAAGACAGTTCTATCCATCTGCCCCATGGTATCTGAGCCTCTCTCAATCAGAAGCAGAGTGGGCATCACCATCCCCAAATCCTCAAGACCAAGGAATGAACAAACATAAGGTGGGAATGCAACTATGGGCTAAAGTAGACTTATTATTTTTCTAGCAATGTAAGAATTTGTAACAATGATATAAAGGCAGTGGTCACCAGAGGTTCTGAGGGGAGGGACAGGGAAGAATAGGTGTAACATGGGGCATTTTGGGGACACTGGAATTGTTCTGTATGACATTGCAATGACGTATAACGGCCATTATACCTTTTGTCAAAATCTATAAAATTGTGCGATGTAAAGTGTAAATCATAATGTAAACTACAGACCATGGTTAGTAGCAATGCTTCGATAGGTTTTAATCAGTTGTAACAAATGTACCACACTAATGAAAGACGTTGTTAATGGGGAAAATTGTGGAGGGGGAGGGGGTGGGGTATATGGGAACCCCTATATTTTCGATATAACGTTTATGTAATCTAAAGCTTCTTTATAAAAAATAATAATAATAATAAAGGAAATTGCTTACTTCCAACTTTTTCTCTTCCTCTCTTTTCACACACTGGCAAGTGGATGTGCTTTTCTGAGCCAGCTTTATCCTTGGAGATGAACAACCGCATAGGTAATGAGGGAACAAAATAGATGAATCCTGAGCCCTTGATTACCTTGTGAAACAGAGCTGCCCTGGCTGCTCAAGACCTCTCAGTGATCTCTGGATTGCTATACGAGAAAGAAACAAACTCTTATTTTAATTGAACCATGATATTTTTGGGCTCTTTGTTATAGCAATTTAGCCTATTTTCTACCTCATACAAGGAGAGAATAAAAATATTAACAATTTAAGCTTCTTTATCTTTTATGGCTTAAAAAATGTCTCTCCTTGTTTCTTTGGGTTTTATTTTTAACCAATATGAATAAGGAGCCTCAAATTAAACCCGTTGCAAGCAAATAAGACCCTAAAACTACCTGTAATCACATGAATCCAGTGTGCTTCTCCTCTTTTCTAAGAATCAACCTACAGATTATAGTTGTGTATACTCCTTGGACCTAAACGGAAGGATTTAGTTACTATAAATGTATGAGTATCAAACTGCTAAATGAAAACACAGATCAATATATATCAACTCCTCTTTTTTCCAACACATAAGTATGTCCATACACCATTATGTTTTATCTACTCTTTGTAATCAATTAAACATACCCTTGCAAAAGATAAAGTAGATTTTATCTTCCTCAATGACAGGTAATGCAAGGATGACAATTTTCTCTAATTTTCAGATTCATGTTACTATGCGCTTTAGAATGGTTCACTGAGTTGCTAAGACAACAGGGATGCTGCTACAGAAAATTGAAGTCAAGGCATTGTAGCTGCTGCTAAGGATGTCATAAATAGTGTGCTCAAGGCCTTTTTCACTGTGAAATGTGCAGCACTTGAAGCAGAAAAAAAAAAAAAAAGAAGAGTGTACTTATTCAAAAACCTTCTACGACTGTGACTCTCGATTACTTACATTTTAAATTTAAGAAAACATTGGTATGTGGTCTAAAAGTCAAGAAGCCACCATTCAATCACCATGCATCTTTTTAAAAACCCCGTGGAAAAAACTTTATTCTAACAGAAGCATGTCTAAAGAATATCAGAAGAAAGCAAAAAAGAAATTATTTTGTCAGTTGTTCCTCCACTAGAAATATTTTCTCTCATCTAAACAAAGGTTTGATTCTACATGGTAAATCAAAAGGATGGGTGTGACATTCACTGAGATCTGTGACTGATATTTGGAATTCGAGTTTATGAAGAGAAGTATGGTTTCATTAATGAACTTTTTGATAAAGGCACAGAAAACTTCATCAGCAGTGGTTGGGATCTGGGCTGCATCTCCAGGAAGTCCAAGCAAACTGAGCAATCACAGTCATAAGCTTGTTTTAATACCCATAACATGAAGACAAGGAGAAGGAAAATAAAAACAGAATGCTTGAATTGATTTTGAATATTTTTTCTGATCTTAAAAAAAACACACACAAAAGAAATGCAAACAGCATTTAACGACGCGGAAGAATGTCCTTCACATCATGATCGTTCAGTTGCACAGCGACAGAACCCACCAACTGTAACAAGAAGAGGGGAGCAAAAGGAGCCTGATGCTCTGAGAGCCAGGACAGGCCTGGTTCAGAATCACCTCCCTCTCTTAAGAAGTAAACTGGTGAAAAATAAGAGGGAGGCAAAGGCAAATGTAGAAGAATATGTTTTCCCAATCTCCATGGGGTTAAGGATATTAAAAGTCACCGAAGTGACTGGATCCTGACTTAATAGTGCATATTCCTTTTTCGCACAGGAGTCAAAAGGAGCTCTTTAATCATGGAAACTGAGGATTGTACAGTGAGGCCAAGACTGGGCAGGGATCCTCATCTTCAAGTAAAAGTTAGATTTTTTTTAACAGAGTCAAATGAAACCTGGAAACCCTTTTTTAAACCTCGGTGTCCTAAGCATAAAAAAATGAAAATAAAGAACGCAGACCATTCTATTTTAATGTTTTTAAGTAGCATGAATCATAACGGTTTGTATACTACACTGTACAAATAATACACTGTGTTACTTTCCAAATAAAATGAACTTCCTATAGGATTTTCTGGAATGGTTACTCCATACAGCTAAGAGCCTGAGCCTTTAGCCATCACTATGACACATGGAATACAATCTACAAGGTTCCAAATCTTCCAGTTGTGCCTGTTTCTGCTGCCACTCAGGGAGGAGCCTCTTGGAGACCTCTTGCGGCCCCTTCTATCTCCTGCACCGGGAAACACGGGCTCTGCAGGTGGGTGCAGCTTCTGTGCTTTGCTTTCCATATGCCCACTGCCCTTTACGAGAACTTGCGCTTCTTCATGGCTTCTGCCTTGACTGCCAGGCTCTTGGCACAGATGGTCAGGAGCACAATGAGAACGCCCACCACAAATGTTACCAGGGGCCAAAGGAAGCAATGCAGGAGGACAATCTCATCGTGAGTGCGATGCAGAAGCACATCATCTGGTCTGCAAGACAGTAGAGAGTAGGAAAGAAAAGAGCGGTCAACAGTTTGTTATTCAGGAGCAAGCGGCTGAAAAAATCAAAGCACAAGCTTGCAAACTGTTTGATAGTATTAACATAGGACTATATTGAGGCTTATCCTAATTTATAAAGTCAATTCCTTAGTATCAGGGGGATACCTTTTAAAAATATATGCATTATTTGGGTCTCTTGTTTCTCCATGTTTTCTAACTTAGTACCAATTTGTTACTTCTTGGCCCTATGTGATCTTTATCATGTACCTTCACTGGAATCAACATCCTCTGTGTGTTATCTTTAGGGCAGTGCAGTTGAATTTTGGTTGGAGACAAAGATTAGCAGCTATGACTGAGACTTCTTCAGCTTCCACATTTGACATCCTGAATCCCTCTGGTATAAAACCCAATCTCCACCAGAGAAGGAATGAGAATAAAAAATCCAAATAAAAGTCAAACCAACTTCTCCCATTACTTTAGCTAATCTTGTTTTGCTGTTACCCCCAGTCTTAAACTGTCTCTTCAAACTGCAGTCTTGAGTTTCTGGCTATTTTTTTTTTTTTTACGATTTATTTTATTTATTTATTCCACCCCCCCCCCCTTTGCATTCACTGTCTGCTCTCTATTTGTCTTCTTTTTAGGAGGCACCAGGAACCGAACCTGGGACCTCCCATGTGGGAGGGAGGTACCCAATCACTTGAGCCACCTCTGCTCCCTGCTTGTGGTGTCTCTCATTTGGTTTCCTCACTGTGTCTCTTCATCGCATCATCTCACTGTGTCATCTTGTTGCGTCAGCTCACCATGGCAGCCTGTTGCGTCAGCTCGCTGCCTTGCTTGTTTTTTTTAGGAGGCACCAGGAACCTAACCCAGGACCTCCCATGTGGTAGGCGAGCACCCAACTGTTTGAGCCACATCTGCTCTCTTCTGGCTATCTTTCTGACATTTTGATTCCCATGTCTTGCTGTTATTTAAAACCCAACCTATCAAAGCCATGTCCTGGAAGACAAAAATCTCTAAACTACAGGGTTTTCTTTAGTTTATCCTTCTTCTTTCTCAATTTCACGGTCTTTGCTTTCTATTCCTAATCTGCCATTTTAGCATCTCTTACCTTCTTATTCTAGAATATTGCAATAGGACTTTCCCTGCCTCTTGTATCCCATTTTTTAATCATAATGAATGTAATTGTCCTAAGGCACCACTTTAATCTGGTAACTCCCTTGATCAAAACATTTGACCTGCTTCCTACTGTGTAAAAGAGATAGTCCAACTGCCTTGGCATGGCATTGAAAGCTCTTTACAAACTGCAGGCAAACTTGCTTTCCAGCCCAAAGGGAATAATCATCTTTGAAATTCACTTTCAAGTGAAGACCTCACTCTACTTATAAATACTGAACTTTGTGCTTCAAACCCTTTACAAAAAGTTTTGAGCTCTTGAATCAAGTGATTGGTGCAAATGTGTATGTTATTTGTAAGGCAATTCATATGTTCCAAAGTGTCAAACTATCTTTTATGCCACTATTTTCCTCCATTCCAAGCTGCTTAACATACTCCTCTTTCTCACTTATCCTTTAATGTCCTCTAGTCAGCATGAGATAGTTGCATGGGTCTAAAAATTACTGACAGGCGGGCCTTTGCAAACAAGCTCAAACTTGATCTCAGCACTTAAGTGGGGCTCAAATGATCTTAATTCAGAAAAAAAAATGTCAGTTGAATGCATTGTTTGAATTTAGTCAGGTCAACTCAACTCCAGTGTGTCAGCTAGAGTTTTTATGGATAAACAAACAAGTGAATGGTTGAATTTCACACACTCTACCATGCTTTTGGGTTGTTTTACCACTTTAAAAGAAAAACCTGACCACTTTCTTGATAAATTTTGCAAAGTCTTAGCCATACAGATCTATATTATAAACGTGGGGCTCTGTTTTTCAATTCCAGCACTGGCCTCATTCATAGGAAATGAAGATGAGATTCACTCCACAAGCTCTCTTCTCTTTGGCCATTAAAGAGAGCTCTTTTGCAAGACATTTCTATTTCATTCACAAGAAGGTTTGTTCTGTTATAGCAGAGCAGTGGTGCTTCCTCCAGAAAAGGAAGAAAGCAATGCAGAGTAATTAGTCCAACTGCCCTCAAGAACACCAAAGGCTTTGGAGAAGGGCAGTGCATTTAACAGACAGGTGCTTTCCCTAGGAGCTCTCATTAATAATCAATAAATTCTCATAATTCGGGGCCCATTTTCCCAGCAGAATGACAGAAAATGTTGGCTATTTCTCTTCCACCAGCAGTAGAGCCATCATATGGCAATAACAGAAAGAGTTTCTGCAAGCTGGCTCTGAAATTACATAATCCTTGCCTTCCTTTTGTTGTTGTAATTTTAAAGTAAAAATTTTAATTGACATTTAATTTTATATTATTTCAATTAAAACGTGTATTAAATGAATGCAATCATTGTGATTAAGCAAAACTTATTCCAGCTTGCAGAGATTACTCTTCTTTTCTGAATTCCTATAGCAATACATTGTCTTCAAGACTTATGCTACCATTCACATTTAATGTATTTATTACTCTAAAAATCTTTTTCCTGTGGTCCTTAAGGGCTGTGACTTTGTCTTTTGTCGATTATTCTACACATACTGTTGCTAAGTAACCACCTGCTATTGCCAATGACGGGGAATCTGCCCTGGTGCAACTTCAATTATTATCTGTGCAAATTTTCAGGAGGCTTGCGCATTTGAGTCTAAAAAAGTATAGGCCATCATTCAAAAATAGTCAGGACATAGGACACAGTCACATTTTAGTCTTTGAAAGCCCTACACCTAGCACTGCCATGTTTCTTTCCCCAGCTACCAGCTATTAAATGTCTCTGCCTAAGTACAAGGAGAGGCCATCCACTGACCCTGACCCTGACCCAAGCTTTTGGCCTCAGCCTCATCAGGAGATTAGCCATGATGGGATCTGTTTCTCTGCTCTTATGGACCCTTTGTGCCTTATGAGTAATAAAGGAGTTATTTGCTGAAAGTTTCTGTTGTCCATGATTCTGTCTTCCCATGGTGTACCATATAGCAACTCACTCCACAAAATATTTAGGTTTGATTTCTCTTTTGGCTCCCTTTCTACTCACTATTGTTGATGTTGAATCCTCTATCACAAAATAGTACCTGTCAAGGGCCAAGGATAACCAGCAGTCAGCCCCAGAACTCCACAGTCTTTGGGGAGAAAGTATCACCTTGCTGACACCTCAGTTTTGGACTTCCTCTAGCCTCAAAACCACAAGCCAGTAAATTCTCATTATTTAAGGCAACCCATTGTATGGTATTTGTTTTAGCAGCCAGGAAACTAAGACATAAGGATAGGAAAAAAAAAAAAAAATAGAAAACTTAGACTAAGAAAAGCTACTGCCTTAAGCATAAGTGAAACTTATATCTGAGCATCCTGGCACCCAAGGGAAAAAGAACCATAATGATATACATAGCTGCCATTCTATCAGAAAGGAAGCATGCCAATTCATTAGAACAAACTTTTTATTCGGTCTAAACTCTAAGAGAAATTATTCTGCTTCTATTTTTTAGAAGTATTTTTCTGGTGGTTTTATATATATATATATCATAAAATTTGCCATTTTAACCTTTTTTTAATGTGTACAATTCAGTAGCATTAGTTACATTTGCAATGTTGTGCTAACATTAACATTATCCATCACCAGGACTTTCTCGTCACCCAAAACAGAAACTCTGTAGAAATTAAGCAATGACTTAATAACTCCTGGTAACATCTAGTCTGCTTTCTGTCTCTATAAGTTTGCTTATTCCAGGTATTTCATAAAGTGGAATCACACAATATTTATCCTTATTTGGCTTTTTCACTTAGTCCAATGTTTCCAAGTTTCATCCATATTGTAGCATGTCTCAGAACTTCACTTATGGCTGAATAATATTCCATTGCATGTATATGCCACATTTTGTTTATCCATTTGTTTGATGGATACTTGGGTTATCTCCACCTTTGACTATAGTGAATAATGCTGTTAATATTCAATATTATTGAATATTAAGCCTTTGCTTTCTCCCATTCTGTCTTTTCACTTGATAATGCCCTTTGAAGCAGAAAAGTTAATTTTGATGAAGTCCAATTTATATGTTATTTTGTATGCATTTTTCATTAAGTAATTGGTACAACACCTTTGAAAGGCCTTTTTACAAAGCTGGCTAATGAACAAGTCATTTGAGAAGTTTTCACAATTCTGATTCCAAGGTCCCAGATCTACTGAATGAGATTTACAGCTTTCCAGGCAATGCTGACAGTTACTCACATCTGGGAACGACTTAAACAATGCTTTTAAAATATCAAATGTATCAGTCTGGTTTTTGACAATAGCTAAAGAGCAAATCGTTCAAAACTAAAATCACTGAGGAGCCTGCAATGCACATATTGTGTGCTGCTGGCTGAAAGGAGAGTCTTCTGTCAGGTTAGAGCCCTGACATGGGCATGACAAATTGATATTTTATAATGGAAACCAAAGAACCTGACACATATTCTCTCTCAAGTGTTCTCGTTAACTTGTAGTTGGGTTTCAGGCAGCCTCATAAAGTTTTCTACACTAACCTGAATCAAATATATAAACAAATACTCAACTGAAATGCTAGAGATGGAAGAGGTGTCCAGAGCATGGAAGAATCTTACAGGAATTATTAATATCTCATATAGAAAACCTTGATGTAAATGTTATTAAATGTTTTGATTTTTAGCAAGACTCCATGCTATGGGCTTTCCAGAAGGAGACTGAATTAAGAGCCCACGAAAATACCTGATTTGATCTATTGATTAAAGATATTTTTTCCTACCAAAAGAAGTTGCAGATTGGCTGATAAAAGCAATGAATTTGAAAAACGATGATGCTGCCCTTGTTGAGAGTAATTAGCCAATGTGTTGAGTTACTGCTTGAAGCAATGATACATAAGACTTTGTCAAGAGCAGAGAAAAGTATGCTCGTCTTCCTATGCGACCACAGGAAGGCACTTGAACAGCCAATCTAAAAGCTATTTTAAGTTACGTTATAAATTACATTGGGAATATGGGGTTGAGAACACAGACAGCCTTTACCATATTCTGTATGATGATTTGCTCTATCATGACCCCATTTTTGCCCATCCAGGCCTAGTAGTGATACTTCGATAGGGACTTTGCAAAGCTCTGAAAGTATTATGTCAAGATCATGGGTTTGCTCCACAGATGGTTTCTGGCTATGGATGGAAAGCTGATTATCAATCTGTAGATGTTATAAACATTCTTACATGTTCCTTAACTGTTTCCTCCATTTAGAATTAAATTAGTAATGTTTAATGGTAGAAAAGTTGCTCCTCAAGCTCGCCTAGTCTTCATAAAGAAAATTAAATTGAGCCCCAAACCTGCAGTTTCTGAAGAGAAAAACACGGATTCAGTTTTTGCAGGATCTCTAGCAAACTGGCTGATGTGCTATTTTGGAGTGATAAAGGGTTAGACTGAATATAAGTAGGAGAGATTATACTTTAAGTCCACCTCAATGGAAATACCTGAAGAATTAGAGTAAATACACTTGCAAGCACTGGATGGTATTTCAGAACATGAACTTGAGTTAGAGGTGGGATTGAATATGAGCTTCACGATTTTGAGAGAAATACTTAATCCCTCTGAATCTTATTCTCCTCATCTGTAAAATGGGTATAATAACATCTTCCTTAAGGGTTTGTCCTGAGTAGTAAATAAGATAATGTATGCAAGGTACTCTGTCTTCTGGCTGCCTAACAGTGTGTACTCAATAAAAGGTGGTGACAATAATGGTTATCATTAAAAATTTGAGGCTCACGACTCAGAAAATGTTTTTAAAATGTTGGCAGCAAAATATATTTTCCAAATATCCTCTTTAACCTGAATCTGTCAGGATGGGGACAATGGACATTCATTTTGATGAAATTAAAATTACTTTTGGTACTGATGTCCCAGTCCCCTCTCAGATTCCTTTGCCCTCTGTAGTCATCAGCCTTCCAGCCCTACACAGGGAACATCAAGAAGCAAAATTGGTTTAATAAGCAAACGATTACTTGTAATTCTAACACAGCCATCTCAGCTAGAGATAAGCAAGGAACATGAACAGAAGTGACTCCTAACTTTATCTCACAAAGCATCAACCTCATTATGGAAGTTGGGCTTGGCAAACATTTCCCTGTTAAGATGGTTGTCCTTACAGAAGCAGCCCAGACAAGTAATTGTCTCATCCCAGGTCCTCCAAGTCGAGTCCCAGGGAAACTATACAACTCTGTGCTTCTTTAAGGCATTATTCACATGGTATGGTAACTATTTTGTATAAATCCATCTACTTTCCCCATCTGATTCTGAGACGCCCCCCAACATCAGAGATCATACTGGCCAAAGAAAATGTCTCTTTATTTGTCATTTAAAAAAAAAATAAGAGGGGTAATAATGAAGACGGGCAAACAGGGAGGATGCTTATGACTTCCTGCCTTGAAAGGAAACATCAATAAATCCATCCTATCCCAGAACCAGCTTGGCCAAAAAAGGTTTTATTAATTATAAGTACTTTATTGCTCCTCACTGAAAAAAAAAAATTGGAAGACCATTTTTAAACCATCTAGATAATGTAAGATCAGACCTATGAAACTGCATTAAATCTACATAAAGCCCTTTCCTCTTCCATCCACCTCTGTGAACTGCTCAAAAGTAACCTGTATCAGTTACTGTCAAATTGTGTTGTGGACAATGGCCATTTGGAGAAAAAAATGTTTTATTCTTCATCCCTACCTCCTCCAAATCCAGATGGATCTGAAACTTAATTGTATAAAACAAGCCATGAATGCTTTAGAAAAACAATCAAATTTTAAAAAATAACCTTGGAGTGAGGAGAGAAAAAGTCTTTCTAAAAAGGTTTTTAGAAACCATGTACCAAATATTACATGGGACATACTAACTGCACTAAAAAGTTATTTCTTGTTTATCAGAAATTGAAAATTAAATAAGTGTCCTGTTTCTGAATTCATTATATTTGGCAACCCTACTTTCTAAGTATGACACGAAACCTAGAAGCCAGTAAGAAAAGATGGATGATCCCATTACAGAAATGTTCACAGTTTTGTATGGCCAAAACAAACTCACAAAAACCCATGAGCAAAATATATCCCACCAACCCCCCACCCCCGAGCCCTCTCCAGGTTGGAGAGGAGCAAGGAATGATAGAAGAGGTCTATCACAATCACGCCAGCAAGATTTTCCAAACTCCATGTGTGCCACCTTGATTCCCTCCTTTTCCTGGGTCTTCCTCCACCATCATTTAAGGGTCAAAGTAAGTCACTGAGGGTGACCTTATCTCCTTGTCCCTCTATCATGGATGTTCCCCAGGCTCCTGGCTCACAGCAGCACAATCCCTGATTTGCTTGTGGAGTCTGTGTGTGTAACCTCGTGTTGGGCATTTTCTGTTCCAGAGCAGCAAAGGTTTTCTCAGCTTATGAAGGCTCCTTTCCTCTCTGACCTTACAGAGCCCTATGCACCTTTTTCGTCCATTTGGTCTGAAGCACCAGATTTTCTTTGACCTGATTCTAATTCAGAAGTTTAACATAGCCCCACGAAAGTTACTGATAACTACTGAAATATTCTTTTCCATTTTTTTCCTTCATAATGTTTAGATTTTGTCAGTTTCATTTCCTCTAACTAAAAAAATTAAAGGGTCAATGTAGTTAGTTCCCTAGCTCATTCCAGAACACCAGTTTCTCAATCACGCAGTTATTAAAACTTTTAGTTTTTTAAAGATATTTCTTAAGACAATTTCCATTCAAATTAAGGGAATAATTTATACTATTTTCTTTCTGTAAGAATCCAAAATCTTTTCTTCACTGTAGCAGTCATTTGTTTTAGCCTCAAAACTCCACCTGTATATCTTGTTCTCAACTCTTCAGTTATCCTGCCAATTCATGTGGATGGAACACTATTCGAGTGCTGATGAATAAATATATATTTATTTTAAATCATTCTTCACATAGTAAATAACAGAAGTCTGTTATCCCATAGTCTTTGAGTATAGCCCCTACTATGGTCAAAAGCTCTATGGGGATTTTCTCTTTATAACAGGAATCTTCCGAGAATCACCTGACCAACTGCAGTGATCCCAAGGAGAGAGAAAAGGGAAGAGCCACCTAAAGAAAGCAACGGGGATGGACAGAGAGTTCTTTAAAGAGCTGAAGCTTTAAAAGGATCTACACAAGAGATGGAAGGGAGGGCACAGGACCCAGGATGACTAAAAAAATAATGGCATGAACCACTAAGAACACTGTCGGGAAAGCAAAGCACAGAATGAGATGAGGCTGATGAAAAATGCTGCAGAAAATTGAAAGGGCTATTAAAGCTATGTTTAAAGGAAGAGACAGAACAAAAAGGGACAGGCTCCCCACTTAGGTCAAAGAATACAGTGTTAGCAGAAAGAACCCAGGGCTCGTTTTTCTCATCTACCTCATCGATTCTGATGGGAAATGGTGGCCCAAACCAGGACCACTGAAATCTAGGATGGGCAAGACCATAAGAGATGCCACTTCTAAGAGGCCAAGAAAAACCTCCAGGCAAAGGTATTCCCAATTCCAAAACAGGAATTATTTTCTACCTTTCCTTTTCTCATTAAGGGGGAAAAAATATTGTCCTATGAATTTTTTTTTATCACCCTTGTTTTCTCAATACAGTGGTGCCCCCAGATATAGATTCATAAGTCTTGTAGGGAGATGTGGGGTCCCAGAAAGAACAATGGCTTTGGATTTTCATCAAAGTAGGGTGGGAGTTCTGACTCCTCACTTACTGGTTGTGCAGCCTTGGCCAGGTCACTTAATCTCGCTGAACCTCAGTTTCCTCACTTGTAAATGGGAGATAACGTCCTTTTTAGGAATGTCACATGATGGTATTTGCGTGGAAAGTGCTTTTCTATAAAAGCATACATAGGATAGGTGATCTCAAATCTAGTCCAAATCCAAGTTTCCTAAGCTTGGAGAAATAAAATTGTTGACCTACAGAACATAACACAGAATCTTTTAAAAATCTGTGGCATTTTCAAAACTCAAGAGTTGAAGAAAGGCTCACAGGCATTCACTGTAAAAGTCAATTACAAGAGTGGATGTGGCTCAAGCAGTTGAGCTCCTGTCTCCCACATGGGGGGTCCTGGGTTTGGTCCCAGTGCCTCCTGAAAACAAAAACAAAAACAAAACAACAAGCAAACAAACGAAAAAACCAACTCGGGGAGCCGATGTGGCTCAGTGGTTGAGCGCTGGCTTCTTAAATATGAGGTCACGGGTTCAATCCCCTGTCCCAGTACATAAAAAAAAAAGTCAATGATACTCTTTCATAATTTGTTACAAACGTTTCACAGCAATGCAAGGTATTTGTGGCTGGGTGATGCATGGATGGGAGCCCTGTATAATGTTATGCATGTTTGTTTTGTAAGTTCACAATTTTTTTACTATATACTTATTGTTTATGTATGTTCATGTATAAATTATATACTTCGATAAATTGTTTCTAATAAAAGTCAATTACACTTAGAATTATCTACAGATTACAACATTTATTATTTTCCTAATGTTCCTATTACAAATTACTGCAAATTTAGTGGTTTAAAACAATTCACATTTATTCTCCTACAGTTATGGAGGTCAGGAGTCTGAAATCAGTTTCACTGGGCCAAAGCCAAGGTGTCAGCAGGGCAGGCTTCTCTGGGAGGTTTTAGGGGAGAATCCTAAATTCCAGCTTCTAGAAGCTGCTTGTGGTCCTTGGCTAATGGCCCCTACCTTGCATCATTCCAACCTCTTGCTTCCATCTTTACCTCTCCTACTATTCCCTCTGATCTCCTGCCTCCCTTTTATAGGGAACCTGTGGTTTCATTGGGCCCCCCTAGATAATCCAGTATAATCTCCCCACTTCAAGATTATTTGCTTAATCACATTTGCAAAATACATAAAGCCACATATTCACAGGCCCCAGCAATTAGGATGTGCACATGTTTGGTGGGGCCATTTTTCAGGCAACCACACTACCATGAACTGCTTTCTTATAATCGTTAGCACAGGTTTTCTATCCCTTTTCCTGATTCATCCTTCAGAATTAAACCATCGACAGAGGCACCTAAAACAACAGGGACTATATTATCCTCTCCTTATTCTAAAAAATTCACTTTTTTTCCTTCTTCTTTGCAACGTTTGCCTTTTTATGACAAAGGCATTCACATACAAAACCCACTTGCACAGAGATTAACACACATTACAGAAAGATGTCTCTTTCCTTTCATGCACACTATTTTCCTACATTGTGCCTCTGCCAGTTAGAGGTCCAGCTCTACTACTTCCACATATAACTGCATCGTTAATGGAACTTGGTAAATTTTAATAAAATCCTCCATTCTAAACCACCCTAAGAAATTGCCTCCCTATTTCCTATAGGATTCCCTTTTTGCCCTTGTAATAATACATCTCTGCTACTTCCTTTTCAATTTTAATCCTTATCACAGGCATCAAAAGATTCCTCCTTCTTTTATGATACTTCACTAATATTTTAAAGTCCATATTAATTTTAACCACAATTGATTGGGCATCCTATGTCATATCATATGTTTCACCTCCCTGAACCTTTTCTCTATTGATTAGCCCTCAAATTTATATTTTTAATTCTGAAATTTTAAATTGAGGTATAATTTACACACAGGAAAATTCGAATGTCTTAAGTACATAATTCATTCAGTCCTTCATAGCTCTTTAATACTGTTGATTTCTGATCCTTTTATTTCTAGTTTATAGAAACACAATTTTACAGTTTCTCTATTCAACCCATTCTACTACTTAACAACTCACAATCTTCTATATAATTTTTCTCCTATTTGAGATTGAAGATCATTACTGTATTATTAAATCTGATTTTAGCCAGAAACTGGGAAGTTTAAGAGTGGGCCATTATGTTCCTAAAAGAAGTCTCCCAGAACCCATTTGCATCTCAGCAATGCCTATTCCCCGAGGAAACGTGTCCAGAAATTGGAAATGTTAATTCTCAGAATGCCCTGTTTTCAATTCCCTAAGAGCATTAATTCTCAAACATAAAAAGGTGCTTTTCATGATCTAACATGTCTGTGAATACAGAGGTACATTATGATAAAAGGGGCTCCCAAAACAAGACAGGGCTGAATAAAACCAAAACCAACAGTACTACTTAAAACAAGATACCTCAATATTCCCCTTCCTGGCTGACACAAAACCAGAACGCCACACCATCAAGTTGTTGAATGCCCCAGGAAGGATCTTGTCTAATGAGTTTTACCAGCCTTTTATCTGCTTTGTAAAGGCAAAGAGCAAAGTGGAAAGAGACAAACTCCTTATAGAAAAGGCTGCGTATGGGAAGCGGCTGTGGCTCAATCAGTAGGGCTCCCGTTTACCATATAGGAGGCCCCGGGTTCGGTTCCCGGGGCCTCCTGGTGAAGGCAAGCCCGCCTGCACGGCGTGGTTAGCTGACCCAGCGAGCACAAGCAGCAGGGGAGGGATAAATGAATAAATAAATAAAATCTTTAAAAAAAAAAAAAAAAAAAAAAAAAAAAAAAGAAAAGGCTGCGTATACTAAAAGGATTAATCACCGAGCAAAGTTATGATGCACCTTTCTCATAATGGCTTCAAAAATAGGGTTGAAGTTCCTCTTTGAAATTAAAAAGATGATGGCCAAGGGCCCACGAGGTGAGTGCCTCCATGCCCCCAATACTATGTATGACTCTGTGCTCCTACTGTTCAAACCCATTTCATGTTTCAGGTGGAGGAAGTTATAGGTTGTGCCAATGAGAGCAATTGTGCACATTTAAAAAAAGGACTCTACTGAAAGATCACATTAAAAACCATATTTTGTATCACTTCCCCAAGCTGAATCATGTTCTCAGCCCTCGCTCTCCAGGCAAAGGACACCAAAAACTAACAGGAGATATAATCATGGATCACACGCTTACAATGTGGGTGTGAGAAACCGTTTCCAGGGGGGAAATGACAAACACAGTGATGCACCCAAAATATGCATATTAGCAGGGATTCCACTGGGTGTTTGTAAGGCTGGCAAAAGCTTCAGAATTTGGTCCTCAAAGAAAGGAGGTATGTCAGGATTCCCCCCCGCCCCGCCCCCATGTATCTTCCTACCTTCTGAACAAGACTGGGTATATTGTGTGCAGAAAAAATATAGGAGGTCGAGAAGCATTTTTCCATGATTTTTGATATAAAATCAGAATAGCAGGGGTTCCTTAAATAGCACAACTGGAAAGGGGCAGAGCAATCGGGCTCACTGCCTCACCCTCAGCTCAAACACAAATGCCCCCACAAAGAACCGTGGTCTCGGGGGGTTTGCTCAGTTCCACAGATCTTGGATTTCTTCCAGTGGTTCCAGCACCTATAAGGGCAAAATACCATGCTAAGCTTGAAGTGAGGGTTTGGTGAATGTTAGTGGAATATGAAAAGCCTTCAGAGAAGGGAGTCAAAATCCAGTGTAGCAGAATCTTGGCTAAGCAAATTTGGGGGGATAAAGAAAAGGCTGTATCTTAGGCTTTGTGTGAATTTTTTCAAAGGCCACATGTACTTATTTGAAATAGAAGAATACCATAGATGTGTTTGCTTAAACAGTCATGTGCATTTGCTTGTGCTTGCATTTTTACAGATTGTGCCAGCTACTTTCAGGCAATTTCCAAGAGAAAGTGATCATATTTACTATTTGTTGGGGATTGAATCATGTCCCCCACAAAAGGCATGTTCAGGTACCAACTCTGGTCCCGCGGGCACGAACCCCTAGGATCTTTAAAGATGTTCTTAGTTAAGGTGAGCTCAAACTGAAGGATGATGGGCCTTACTCCAATATGGCTGAAGTCCTTATATGCAAAGGAAATGGGACATGGGGGAGAAGCCACAGGGAGCAGCCAGAAGCTGGAAGTCAATAGAACCCAGAAGAGAAAGGAGAAGACGCTGCCTTGTGCATTGCCATGTGACAGAAAAGCCAAAGAACCCCCAAGACTGCTGGCCAGCCAGAAGATACTGACTCCAGGAGCCTCCTAGTTCTGAAACCATGAGCCAATAAATTCCTGCTGTTAAGCCTATTCATGGTATGCTATTTATTTGAGCAACTGGAAAATTAAAACACTATTCCTTTTATCATTACTGTTTCTCTCCCTGTTCAGTTTTTAAAATCTTTCACCAGTGATTCCTGTTCCTTCAAGTCACCAGCCTCTAACCCTGCCTCCTCCTGGAGGAAACTTCCAATACTGCTACTTCTATACACGCCTCTGTTTCAGACCTCACATGCAGGCAATGCTGCTGGCATCTATTTAAGTCAGTACTCAATAAGTCCAACCAGGTGGGCAGCTATTCTGTATTTCCCAAACCTCTGACAAAAACCATGTAATTCATTCCACAATTTACTCTCAGGAAATCACCCTTAATGTCTGACTAGTTTAAGTCCAATTCCCTGTAATTAGATCCTCAATGAAGAAAAATTAGCCAGTTGCCACAATTTATTTTCTTTTCTATACCTCGTAGATCAGTACTGTGCCAGTTCTGGAAAAAAAGATGCAAAAAATGTATCCTGCAGGTGGGAGAAAAGTGAGTTGTGTGCGTTTTTGTTTATGTAAGCTAGAAGGAAATGGGACTACCTTCTGTTATAATATTGTCATCCTTGAGGTTTCCCAATTTTTAAAACCCATTTTATTAAAATGTATTATGTGCCAGACAGTTTTTTATTATATAATTAGTAAAAAATATATACTATGCTACTGTGTGTAGGAAGATGGAAATAAGCTTCAAGGCAAGCAATGAATGATTCATCCTAACCCCTAAATTATACAGTAAAGAGTACACAGATAATAGCTTTACATTCACTTTTGTTGTAGTCTGTTAAACACTTACATGTCTTGGTAAAAATGCATTCAAAAGGTATTGAAATACTTCTGCATTGTAAAATTAGCTAAATTAATTTGGGGACTTTTTTCCTAAATAATAAATTGCTTATTAATATATGCTTGGAGAACAAAACAAAAGTATTGGAGAAATATGCATAACACTTAAAGTGGTGACTTATGATGCAGTAATAAAATTTTAAAATCTGAGTTAATTAAAAAGACCCTCTCAGTCAATCTTACATGTTTCTCTCAGATGTTCCAGTAGCTTAACTTTATTCTGGAACCATGTGATATTTAAAATTCAAGAAAACATGTAAATACCCATCAGATTCATAAGCTAAACATGACAAAGAATTTGGAAATTACTGAAAATTATAGGCACGGGTATTCCTAGGAAATGTGTTTTCTTTTCCTCTGCCACTAGACTAGTATTTATGTCCCAGATAGGGGTCATGCTTTCAGCAATGATAACTACATGGAACAAAGCTACACCTGACCCATTACAGCTATATACTATAAGGAGGAAATAAACTTTTGTTGTTATAAGCTATTGGGAGTTTCCAGGTTGTTTGTTACCATAGCACAATTTAGCCTAAGCTGACTGCTACACACAGGTACAGATCAGGTCTACTAAAATTACATGCTGTAAACAGGCAGAGGGTCAAAATTAGTTCTCTCTTCATCTAAAGCACAAATACAGTTTTAGATGCACATCTGGGCATTTTAAAAGGCTTTTGTGGTATTCAGTTCTCTCCCATTCAGCCATTCAACATTCACAGAACACCTCGATGTGGTTGGTAGGCACCAGAGCTGTACTTCTTTCACCAGTCGGCCATAAGCCTGAGGGCAAGAGCCCTGTCTTCTCATGTTTCCCCCATTACCCTGCACAATGCTGGCAGGCCAGGGGTACTCTGTGAATGTTTGCTGTTTATTGTTGAAATATATTTCAAACTGCAATGGACATTTGTACAAAGTGCAGAGGTAACAAAAGAGGAGTACTTATTTTTGCCTAGGAAGATAAAAAGGAAATATCTTTTGAGTAGACATGAAAGAAGCGCAGGAGTTTAGAATTTGATGAACAAATAGGCAAAGAATTTCTTGGTAGAAGAAACAGCACAAACAAAGGCACAGATACTTTGTTCTGACATTTCAGGTATTTTGCCACCACTGGAACACTTACCATTATGGTAGCAATTCCACTGATTAAATTTAATAAGTCCCTCATGTTATCCTATCCCAATATGGGCCAGAATCCTGGCGAAGTTACTGGCAGAACAGCAGAGTGATAAAAGCATGGATTCCGGAGGTAAAATACATAGGTTGGATTCCTGGCTCTGTCACTTGACAGCTATGTAATGGTAGGCGATTTGCTTAATCTCTCTGAGCTTCAGTTCCCCTCATGTGTAAAATGAGGATCATGATAATAATGCATTGTAGGCATGTTATGCAGATTCAGTGAATTCCTATGTATAAAGCATTTAAACAGTTTCTTATACAGAATAAGTACTATGTAAAGGTGTTAGCTATGATTAAGTCAGACTGAGGAAGATCAAACTGAAACAGTCAGGTCTCTGTTTATGTTCCAGTCCTTTTCAGCATTTTTATAAATGACTTGATTAAGAGGGTTGAAGCCATTTTGATTTACAATTCATAGAGCAGGTTGGAAGAAATAACAAAAATGATGGATGGCAGAATCAAGATTCAAAATAATCATGAGACTGGAACAATCAGTCAAAAGCAACTATTTTGATGATACTCTTGCATTTTGTAACAAATGTATCACAAGAATGCAAGTTGTTGGTGGAGGGGTGATGTAGGGGGGACCACTGTATGATGTTATGTATGTTTGTTTTTTAAGTTCACAACTTTTACTATACACTTATTGTTTATGTATGTTCATGTATGAATGGTATACTTCAATGAAAAATATATTTAAAAATTATCTAATTATTTAAAAGTAAAATAAAAAATTCTTGCATTTACATCCAGAAAACCAATCTCAACAGTAGGAATAGGGACAATCCGCTTTGGGAGTGGCATGTATAAAACAGACATGGGGATGGGCAGTAAGTTTAATTAATCATAAGCTCTGTATGAATCAACAACGTGTTGTGGCTGCCAAAAAAGCAAATTCTAAACTGAAAGCAGGGACTCAGATAGAGACTTATATACCAATATTCACAGCAGCATTATTCACAATGGCCAAAGGTGGTACAACCCAAATGTCCATGGCAGATAATAGATAAACAAAACGAGGTACTGTGTGATACAATGGAATACTCTTCAGTAATGAAAAGTAATGAAGTTCTGATACATGCTATAATATGGATAAACCTTGAAAACATTATGCTAAGTCAAAGAAGCCAGATACAAAAGGGCAAATAAGGTATGATTTAACTTACATGAACCATCTAAACTAAGCAAATTCGTAGAGAGAGAAAGCAGAGGTTTCCAGGGGCTGGGGGAGGGGAAATGTGGAGTTATTGCTTAATAGGTACATGGATGATGAAAAAGTTTTAGTAATGGAAGGTGATGATGGGAGCACAACATTGTAAATGTAACCAATGCATTGAAGTATATGCTTAAAATAGCAAATTTTATGTTATATATATGTTGCTACAATTTTTAAAAGAAAAAGAAGCTAATTCTATGATAGGTCTCATTAATTGAGTTTTAATCTCTAGACTGAGCAACGGTGGCAATCAGGTGTTGCCCTCCTCTGCACGGGCCAGCTCAGGCACAGTAGAAGGGTGTTACAGTAAGAGCGAGGTTCTGTGGACTTGGGGATGGCCACTGTGAGGGTCAAGCACCAGGGTGCAGATGTTTACCTGTGCCTCACTGGCTGTATGTCCTTGAAGACTGTTTTCTCTTCCATAAAACTCAGATGATATGACCACATGATACCTTCACACTGAGACTGCAGCTCTAATGAAGATGAATTTTGACAAGTAGAAACGTTTAAAAATGAAATGGGCTTCTTCAAGAGGATGTGGTCTCCATTGTCACCAGGATTGTTCAAGAAAGGCATGGGAAACACCTTTCAAAAAATGCTGTGGTGGGGATTTACTTTGGGTTGGAGTAACTGACTGAAAGGTGTCTCCCAGATGTGAGGGTCTATGAACTGTACAACCCCTTCTGTTTGTCAGAGGCTAGTTTTGGCCCCATTCTATCTTAGCTGAAACTGAGGTGAGAGCTCTTCAGTAACTAGCCCAAGGTCATCCAGTGAGTCACGAAGAGAGCTATGGATAGAACTGAAGTCTCCTGACGCACAGCCCTGCCCTGCATTCCACCATCCGATGCTGCTGCACTCTATGACCTACTTGTCCTAGGTTCTTGTAGTTTTCCTCCCAAAGTCCCTCATGCTTTGTTTAATGGCTGCATCAAATATCTTAAAAGAAAAGTGATTAAATAATATGATTTAATAATAGTAGCTTCTTCTGAACTTTATTGCCACAATGACAAAAATTGTTAAAAGATGAATTTATAAGCATAAAAACACCTTGATTAACCATTGGAAAACACATCCTCATATTCAGTTATAAATAATATGTGGCCATTCTGGATGTCAGACTGTGAAAGAACACTGGAATTCACACAGCAAACTGGAGAAGTCACAACAAAAAGTGCTTAAAATGAATAAATAAAGACAGACTTGGGAACCCAGAGAGAGCTTTCAGTGCTGATGTAATCTCCCTTAATGTGACACCAGGCACAAATGTCTATGTGAAAGGCTCAATTTGGGTGAGATTCTACATCTTTTGTTTTGTTTTAGGACTCAGTTTAAATCATTTGGCTCTAAATACCATGCCATCTAAAGAGAAAGCCAATATGTTCCTTTAAAAAATAACTAGAGAAACAGTCTATTCTTTAATGATAGACTGTGCTAAAATGCATTATAAGTTGCAAATTTTTTTCAGAGTAAATAGAAAACAAAAATAAAAAGCTCTATTAAAAATTAAAATTTTACCAAGTCATTTTGTTTTTAGTAACTCATTCAAAGATCAACAAAATTTTCCTAATGAATTTATTCTAAGTTTCAGTTTCCATCTTTATAAGCACATTTTGAAGGTCTATCAGTAAAGATGAGGGTTTTTTTTTAGTAATATGTCTTAATATGTCCTATAAAAAAAGAGGAAAACTTAGAAGCCAATGGTATAATTAAATTCAACATATAAATACATTACTATGTATCTGTATTAGTCAGCCAAAAGGGGTGCTGATGCAAAATACTAGAAAACGGTTGGTCTTTATAAAGGGTATTTATTTGGGGTAGAAGTCGACATAAGTTTCTTCCCTCACCAAAGTCTGTTGCTATGTATTGGAGCAAGACAGCTGCCGACTTTTGCCAGGGTTCAGGCTTCTTGGGTTCCTCTCCTCCCAGGGCTCCGTTCCTTTCCAGGCTTAGCTCCTCTGTTTCCTTCACAAGGTCAACTGTAGACTATGAGGCTCTCTAGGCTTTGCTTCTCTCCACAATGCCAGCTGTATACTATCAAGCGAACGGCTCATCTCTATCCTGGGGCCTTCTTTCTTTCCTCATGACCAAGCTCCTCCATCTGCTCACTTCCCCGGGTTCCAGCATCAAAACTCCAACATCGGAACTGTTCCCTCTGTCCTTTGCCTTGCCTTTTATATTTGATTCTGACCTACTGATGTGGCCCAATCAAAGCCCCAATTATAACTTAATCATGCCCAGATGAACAGATCAGTTTACAAGCATAATCTAAAATAGATTTTTGGAATTCATAATTACATCAAACTGCCAAACGGCTGCAGTGGCCAATTGCCTTTTCACTGTATTGGTTATAAATGCATTCAGATATATGCATTTAAGCACATTGAGTGTTATTAGCCCACATAAGAAATGCAGAAGTCAGTGGGCCAGGGCCAGGGCTGGTTCCAGGGTTCATGCTATAACCACTGTGCTATGCTAATTTTTATGAATGAAAAAGGTGAAGGTGGTTCTAGATGAGGGAGGAGAGGGACAGGGGCAGAAGCAGGGACAGCTACTCAAGCATGGTGTCAGGAAACTGGCTCTTTCTGTCTTTCCATTATATTCGTGTTAACATGTGGGCATCCAATCTCATGCTTATCACCTCACTGTTGCACAATGGTTTTTGCACTCCTGCCATCAGGCCATATGTATCTACTTTTCTGGCAGAGAAAAGATGGTGGACACAGGAAGGGGTGGTATTTATCTCAGGAAAGTAAAAGCTTTCCCAGAATGCCCCTTATGCTTTGCTGACTGGAACTCTGCCACATGGTGGAAGGGATGAGATATAGAGTAGCTCAGGAAACCAGTCATCTCACCCCAGCTGATATCGCCTCCAATACAGTCACCCAACAACAGAAAGCTACTCATTCTTTAAAATTCAACTCAAAATTTTCCTCCCTGAAGGCTTTTCTCTCCCCATTCCTCATCTCCATCCAAGTAGGTCCAGGCTTTGTACAGTGTCTATACCTCTATTATCATGGCACTTACCATACTGTATTCCAGTTACTTATTTATGTGTTTGTCTTCCAAGCTAGGCAGTAAGTTCCTTGAGGACAGAGGCAAAGTCTTATTTTGACCACTGCTGCCTGATACATAGTAGGTGATATATAAATAATTGTTGATTAAATGACTGAAACAGAGGCAATTTTGAGGCCATGAAATTTAGGATACTAAAAAGGGGAACATCATGATAGAAGAGTGATGAGTTATTTTGTGGCAGGAAGATCTTGTTTGCCCCCAAAATGGCATTGCTTATTTCATGGAGAGGAAGTAGGTGAATTTTGGAAAAGTGAATTTTCCAATTAATTGAAGCTTAACCTTTTAAGGTGAACAAAAACTAATAGAAAGTTCAAATATTTTTGGCAAAAATCTTTCCAAAAATGCATTACACATTTCCTTGCTTTTTAAGGAGGGAATATTGAACCAAATATAACCTTTCTTGATGATTCAGTATCACCAGAAGGAAATGCAATTATTGTTGAGGTAGGAGGACTGTCTGCTCCTCCAACTAAATGGCATGGCTCCAGACTGTTAACCATTTGGTTATTTGCTAAATTTCTCTCTTCCACTATTAGGGTTTTATCTGTCATCTTTAACTGTTGTAATCATATCAACAATCAGAATCAGAGAATCATAAAATCACAGAACTTGACAGACTAGGAAAACTCAGAGAGATGACATGTAATCTATCATTATCAAATTTATAGATAACAAAACTAAACCTCAAATAAGTGAGCAGTCCTTTCCTGATTGACTGCTTTTACTCTTCCATTTTAATGGCTTTCAGACTGTGCTCTGTAGAGCACTCTGCTCAACTTGAGCTCAGGTCATTACGTTCATCTTTTTTTCTAAATGCCAAGGATAAATTTGATTTAAGAACATAAACAACAGGATAAACACACTTAGAATGAACTTAGAAACTAGGATATATCTACTCAGTATCAGAAGCACAACGTATTGATTTTATTTAACAACAAAATCTTTTCTTTTTATTTTGTGTTCTATTGCTTTATTCATTAATAAAATCCCCACTATTTATTCATTCAATATCTGAACCTTCAATCAGTGAATGATCAGGCTATTCACTGATTAGTTTTTTCTACCCTAGTTGTTGGAAATTTACAGGGTAAGGAAAGGGGAAAACACATCTATTTACTAAGTACATTGTGTAGATGTGATCTTCCCCCCACCCCCGCCCCAAAAAAACAAAAGAAAACCTTTTAGATAGTACTGTTGCCCTCATTTTATAGATGAGCAAATCAAGACATAGAAGCTATGCAATTACCCAAGGCTGTACAGTTAATAAGTGGTAGAGGAGAAATGTAAACTCAGATGTCTGAGTTCACATGGTTGCTTGCCCTTAAGGAATTCATAATCTCTAAGTGAAAAAAAGAATGTAGTCAACTACCTGAAGTCTGAAAAGAGTGACCATAGCACTGTGGGAACATGGAGGAGGAAGTAATTATGCCCGAAAAGGTGAGAGAAGGTTACACAAAAGTGACAACTGAGGTGCATCTTAAAAATAGTCATAAAAGTAATAATAGCAAACATTTTATAGGCATTCCTATAGTTTAGTAACATATCATCTCATTAATAGCCTCACAGTAACATTATTTTCTCCTTCTACCAAGGGAACAGGTAGGTAAAAGTACACACCCCAGATCACATTGCTAGGCAGTGGCTGGTTCCAGTGCTTATGATATAACCACGGTGCAATGCCAATTTTTATAAATGAAAGCAATAAAGGTGTTTCTGGAAGAAGGAAGAGGAGAAGGATAGAAGCAAAAGCAAAAAAGATGTCAATGTATATGGAGAAGAGGGAGAAATTTAAGGTGACTGGAGCAGCCAGGGGAAAGTTAAAACATTTAAACCAGACCACGTCACTCCCCAACTTAAAACCCGTTACTGGCTGCTCATTGCACTGAAGAGAAATCCAAACCTATACCATGCCTTACTTTTCTCTCTCCAGTCTCAGCACTCACCACCTTCCCTCCTGCCATGTTGGCCCTCTCTTAACTCCTAAAGCTCACCAAGCTCTTTTTTGTCTCAGAAACTTTGTACATGGTGATGGCTCATTCTGAAATGTTTTTCCCCTTATTTTTTGCTTAGCTAACCCTTGAACATCCTCTGGTCTCTTACTAAATTATGCTTTACTCAGGCAGGACTTTGAAATTCTCCACCTGTTATAATCTCTCATAGCAGCACCTTCAGCTTCTCCTTCACAGCATTTACCCTACTTGGTGAAGATATATCTAAAGGGTGTGACCATAGTCTATGAGCTCCATGAAGGCAGGGACTGTGTTTGGTTTTTTGTTTGTCTGTCTTTGTTTGTTGTTGCTATTTTGTTTTTGTCTCCCCATGACTGGCACATACTTAAATACCAGAAGTTTAAGTTGAAATTGGAAGAGCATTGATAAAAAGCTTTCAGGCTATAGTCCAATTTTTTCATATGTCCCCAAAATGTCCTTTTAGGTCTTTTCTCTTCCATTATTAGATCTAGGCCAGGCTTGTGTATTGCATTTAATTGTCATTGTCTCTTTAGCTGATTTTTTTTAGAATTGTGGAAACATGTATACAATGTTAACTCTCATCTCAACCACACCCAAAAATGCCATTCAATGGGGTTAATCACATCCACAGTGTTGTGCTGCCCTCACTACCGTCCATTACCTGAACTTTCCCATCACCCCAAACAAGAACTCTATACCCATTATGCAGTAATACTCATTCTCTCTCCCACCCACCCACCTCTAGCAACCTTTAATCTATTTTCAGTCTATGTGTGTTTGCATAACCTAGCTATTTCATGTAAGTGGAATCATACAATATCTGTCCTTTTGTGTTTGACTTATTTTACTCAATATGTCTCCAAGAGTCATCCACATAGAGCATATATCAGAACTTCAGTACCTTTTTAAGGATGATTATAATGTATACATTATATGTATACACCATATTTTGTTTATCATTCATCTGCTGATGGACACTTGGAATGCTTCCACTTTTTGGCTGTTTTGAATAATGCTGCTATGAACATTTTGTGTACAAATACCTGTCCAAGTCCTGGATTTCAAATCTTTTGTGTATATACCTAGAAGTGGGATAAGGTAATTCTATATTTAACTTTTTGAGGAACCACCAAACTCTTTTCCACAGTGGCTGCACTATTTTATATTCCCACCAACAATGTATGAGGGTTCCTATTTCTCCACATCCTCATCAGCACTTATTTTCCATTTCAAAATAACAGCCATTCTAGTGGCTGTGAGGTTGAATCTCATTGTGGTTTTGATTCGCATTTCCCTAATTGCTAATGATATTGAACATCTTTTCATATGCTTATTGGCCATTTGTATATCTTCTTTGGAGAGATGTCTATTCAAACACTTTGCCAATTTATTGGATTGTTTGTCTTTTTGTTGTTGAGTTGTAGGAGTTCTTTATATATTCTGGATATTAAACCTTTATTGGACACATAATTTCCAAAGAATTTCTCCCACTGTGTTGGTTGCCTTTTCTCTTTCTTGATAATGTCCTTAGGTACACAAAAGTTTTTAATTTTGATGAAGTCTAGTTTATCTATTTTTTCTTTTGTTGCTTGAGCTTTGATGTGATTTTTGTCACATCCTTCTGATTAAAATTTTTATACTTTCCTATGGGTCCTGACGATAACATAAATGAATATCCTGTTCTGAGCAAATGTACATGGAGGAATTATGTGTTCAAGGAGCATGATACATGTAATCTACTCTCAAATGTTTATAAAATTCATAGATAGATGGATTGATAGATGCATAAGTAGATGGAATGATATAGAAAATGTGGCAAAATTACTGAATTTGGGTATCTGGGGAATAGGGGTATGTTAGAGCTCTCTGTAAGAGTTTTGTATTTTTTTGCAGTTGTTCTGGAAGTTTGAAATTTTTTCAAAATAAAACATTTAAGATAAAAATCAGACTGAAGCTTAAATAAACCAAACCAAACCAAACCAAACCAAACCAAACCAAACCAAACCAAA
>JAKSZT010036119.1:2022663-2267043 GCA_026826555.1 Tolypeutes matacus | reverse complement strand
GGATGTAGGCCATTTTAAATCAGCACACACCACTCAGAACTGAGTGGGAGAGAGTGTGGTCTACAGTGTGAACTGTGGTCTATGGTTGGTGGCAAGGCTCCAGGATGTGTAAGTTCATTGAGGTTGGTGGGCCACACTTGTGGGAGATGTTTGTGTGGGATGTGGTGGGAGGTGTGGGAGGTGGGCAACATGGGAATCCCAGTGGGTTCCGTGTAATATTTTAAGTAATCTAAGCACCTCTTTAAATATATGTATATATATATATATATAAATAACATTTTTGTAAGCAAATACACATATATGCACATATATTTATATATCATTTTGCAAATGTTTGTATGTATTGTGAGAATTTTGATTTTTACCCATAATAAAAAAATAAATTAAAAAAATAAATAAATAAAAAATAATTGATCTGAGGTACATTTTAAAAAAAAGATCTATTTATTTATTTATTTATTTATTTATTTATTTATTTATCCCCCTCCCCCCTCTCGTTTTGCGTTCGCTGTCTGTGTGTTCTTCTGTGGCTGCTTGTCTTTTCTTTAGGCAGTACTAGGAACCGATCCTGGGACCTTCCGGAGTGGAGAGAGGTTGCTCAATCTCTTGAGCCACCTCAGCTCCCTGGTTTGCTCCGTCTCTTATTGTCTCTCTTCTGTGTCTCTTTTTGTTGCGTCATCTTGCTGCACCAGCTCTCTGTGAGGGCCAGCACTTTCGTGTGGGCCAGCACTCTGCCTGGGCCAGCTTGCTGCATGGGCCAGCTTGCTTTTCTGGGAATTGAACCTTGGACCTCCTATATGGTAGACAGGAGCCCAATTGCTTGAGCCACATCCTCTTCCCTGAAGTACGTTTTCTAAAAGCACTTCCCGGGGAGCTGATGTAGCTCAATGGTTGAGCTCCAGGTTTCCACATACAAGGTCCTGAATTCAGTACTCGGCCCTGGTACCTCAAAAAAAGCACTTCTGCCACAGTTATGTGAAGTGAGCGTTGCAAACCTCTGGAATAGGGTTGTTCACAGAAGGCTATGGAACATGGAAGGCACACTTGTAGATGGCACTTTTGGTTGCTCCATAATATCCCATCCTTCTTTCTCCTTTCTCTCTTCTTTCTTCCCAAATCTATTCAGATATACACCCCACCAGTATGTGACTTAGAAGACAGTGCCCTAAACTTATCTCAGGGGAAGATTCTGATTGCTGTTTTGTATGAATGATTTAGGTGTTGGTAAAGGAACTCATTCTGGACAAGGATACTCAAAAAGAGGTCTGCTGTGGGAATTTGGGAAAATGTTTCCTCATCTTATGAAAGCTATACCAGGAGACATAAGCTCATTCTTCCAGTGGGTTCTGCTATGTCTGGCTGTGACATCTGGACTGTAACAACCATCTTGTAACCATGAGGGGAGCCACCCTGAGACAGAGCTGAGATCTGGAAAGGACCTGGATTCCTGACACTGTTAAGCCATGGCATTAAACAACCCTGAAGATGGACCTATCTATGTATTTCTTGATGACTGAAATAATCAATTTCTTAATTGTTTATATTATGAATCAAAGTTGTCAGTTTACCTGCAGCAGAAGGCATCCTAACTGATACACAATTAAATCAAACTTGGGGATCAAGAAAAGCACCCCAGAGGAGGGGACATCTGAGAGTCTCCAGCAAGGCATTCAAGAAGCAGGACAAGCAAGAAAAAAGGCAAGGATATAAGAGTTGATATTCTTGGATCTGCAAATAGTTCTGTGTGGCAATTGCCAAGAGAATGAATAGGGAAATGAGGCTGTAAAGGTGGTATCTGGGACAAGATCTTTAGGTCCTTTACATGCTGTGGCAGATTAAATATGGCCACAAATCCTTGGCAGCTTTTCCCATCAAGAGGTGGAGTCTATTTTAACACTTCCTGAATCTGGCTGGCTTTGTTACTTGCTTTGACCAACAGAATGTGCTAGAATCGATATTATATAAGTACCACAGCCGAGGCCTGGTTGTCTTGAAATGCTGCCTGGAGACCGCCATATTGTAAGGAAGGTGACCTAGTTGACTAGAGGGTGAGTGAACCGGAGGAGAACTGAGGGCCCTAGCCAACAGCCAGCACCAACCACCAGATACGTGTAGGAGGCCACCTGGCACCATGCAGTCCTCCTGGCCATCATCTTACTGCACATCAGCCCAGGAGAGACCAGCAGAAGAACCTCATAGCCATCCCATACAATCATAAGAAATAATAAATCGTTGGGGAGGAAGTGTGGCCAGCACCCTGGCAGAGAAGCTGAGGGCCACATCAAATCTGAAATAGTTAAAGTAGATACAAAACTCTTTCAGCAACGCAGACAACGAAGCACATTATTGTTGGTGACGGTGCCGTTGGTAAAACAGATTCTACACGACAAACAAATTTCCATCTGAATATGTACCAATGGTTTTTGACGGTTCTGCAGTCCCGGTTAGGACTGGTGGACTTTTTGAGACCACAGGGCAAGAGGATTATAGAAGATGACGGCCAATGAGTTATCCACAAGCAGATGTATTTTTAGTCTGTGGTCCAGTGCTATCCATCCTCATTTGAAAAAATGAAAGAAAAGTGGGTACATGAGATATCTCACCACTGTCCAAAGACTCCTTTCTTGCTTTTTGGGAGCCAAATTGATCTCAGAGCTGACCCCTCTACTACTGAGAAGCTTGCCAAGAACAAACAGAAGCCTGTCACTCCGGAGACTGTGGAAAAGCTGGCCCATGACCTGAAGGCCCTCAGATATGTGGGGGGCTCTGCACTCACACAGAGGGGCCTAAAGCAGGCTCTTCACTTTTTTGTTCCACAGACCCCTGTGCCAGTCAGGTGAAAACCATAACACCTTACTAAGTTCACACTATACTGTGTGTTATTTTACAACTATATCACACCCGCACCAACATGTGCCCACAAGAATAATGTTTCTTTGAATTTCAATTCAAGCTCACAGAACCCTGGTTGAGAACCCCTGGCCTAAAGCATGTATTTAATGAAGCAATACTGGCTGCCCGGGAGCTTCCAGAACCAAGGGAGAGCCACAGGTGTGAGCTGCTGTGAGCAGCTCTCCAGAGCTTTCTGCACAGCTGGTGTCATCATGCTACCAAAAGCAATGTTTAAGTCAAACTAAAGATTAAAATAAAAATTCGTTTTTACAATAACGGCAAATGCCCTGCACTTACCCACATGCCCTCATGTGAGACAAGGCCCATAGGTATGGACCTCCTGCCCCTACCACTACTAGTTAAGTTGGGGTCATTATGTTGTGTTTTTTTTTTTTGTTTTTTTTTTTAATTTTTTTGTTTAAAAGCAAGACATGTTTGTGATGACTCTGTAACAGATTTATTTGAATTGTTGAAGCTGCTCCCTGGTTCCATTCTACAGAGTAATCTGGGACATCTTAGTGTATTTTTCCCCCTTTTTTGGGGGGTGGGGATCTGTGGGGGGATTGTTTTTACTTAGTCTTGTTTTTTAATTCATTCATCAGTGGTGGACAACCCTTGAGGGCAGGAGGATGGATTGATTCCACATTCTTCTTCCTAGAACTAGTTTAGAAAACTTGTTCCCCACCTGGTGCTCTTAGTAGTATAGTGAATGCCTCATTTAATAACATAGTTCACCCTTGAGTAGGTCCAGTATTTGATGACATTCATGAAAGTGGTTGGAATCTGGCTTGTTCCTCCTCTTTTCTAGGATGCACTATATATGTGACTGCGACTTACATGGAAACTTCCCATTTGCTGAATTGTTTTTTGAAGTTAATTTTTTATTTATTTTACTCATAAATGAGGAAAAGTATTGTACCTTTTGAAATACACCAAATAGACTGAGCTCATAAATTAAAAAAAAACTTTCCATTATCAGTTATTGTCTAATATGCTTAGCATAGATGTACAGCTTAATAGTGTATGATATGGTGTTCCTAGAACACAATTGAAGACCTGGTATATAGAGGAAATATGGGGGTAGTGCCAAATGACAGATTTCTACGGAATGACTAACATCCTTTTTCAAGTGATAGGGATGGAGACCTGCTTTATTAAGAAGTTGGGGGTGGGGGTGGGGTGGGGAGAACATTTAATGAGTGGATTTAAGAGTCATTAAAGAAGGAAAGCGAGTATGATGGTCAATATAAGTTATGGAACATACATGAGAAGAATGAATTAAAAACTACTCAAAGGTTTCTGAATTAGGTAAACAAGTGGCTGAAAGTGCTATTCACTAAAAGATGGACCTGGGTGAGTACTGAAATGTTCTAGGTCCAAGGAACTGTTGTTATATGGTATAACTTTAGTGCTCTCTAAGTCAAGTAAAGTTTTAATGGTATGAACTCATTTTGTTGATACTACATCAGAATAGAAAGGGAAAGCAAAGATTTGATGCAGTCCAAAACGCTGACTAATAGAAACATGGCTTAGCTTAGTGCATTAATCTCTAATTCATAAGATGCACTATTAAGATATAATATTCCTTCTAAAGGTGCTGGCATTTCATGGTGTATCTGCAAGGTAAGCTCCATGATATAAGCTCTCTTTTTTGGTCCTGCAGATTCTTTATATACTTCCCCATTCTGTACAGCAAGAAGGGACTTCCCTAACTACATGCTAGAAAAAGCTGAAAATAGCGCCATGTTGCACACTTTGTCAAGTGGGCACAATCTATGATTTATTAGAGTAATAAATTACAAAGGCTATACACATTTTAATATGCACATGTAAATATTGACTTACCTTTGATATTGATTAAAATAGCAAGTAAAAGGCTGGGAACCAATCTCATCTTTCCAGTACTGTTGCCAAGTCATGACACTTTCCAAGTTCTTCTGATTTTCTCTCTCACAGGGAGGGATATAGGAGCACTAACAAAATAGGAAACAGAAAGTAAACCTATTATTCTATAGAATATTGAAACATAGCCTACTGTGTAAATGAAAGATGGCATGTGCACAGAGAAAATCTAATTTAGATATACCTAATTTTTAATACATCAAATTGCAATTATTGTACTTCAAATATCCAACTCGTCACAATTATAGAAACTATTCCAATTACAAAAATAGAGCAAAAATAGCCTTCAGTCATTAGGGTGAGGATATTTTCTAAACAATTATTTACAATCTAGTAGCAAATTAAAAGCATAACATTCTCTTGCTTCTGGGGACCTGACAGTCAACAGAGAGAGGCAAAAAAAATAAAAAGATTCTCTCAAGTACTTAATCAGTGCATTTTGTTAATCAATACCTTTTTCCAGCCATGCCTCTCACAAAGTAGTTCTGCCTGAAGGGACTTGATTACTCTATGCAATACGGATTCAGCAGAATCAGAAAACTGCCCTTAACTCTAGATGTTAAAATTAACTCTTAGTATTCTAATTCATTTTCTCGGATTCAGTCGTCCATAATGATGATGTCATGATGAAGATGATGCCAGCTTATGTTTACTGAATGCTACAATATGCCAGATACTGTGATAAATGCTTAACAGGGCTTCATGCGTGTCCTTACCACCCCCAAAGGAGCTCCATTTTACAGAGGAGGAAATTGAGATTTCTGTCAGCTCTACAACTGGAACTAGATTTTGGTAATTTTCTCACACGCTACTCTCGGTCGGATGTTTGACCAAGGAATCTGATATTAAGGAGCAGAAAAATGAAAAAACAAAATCCTAGATGCTTTATAGTATAATTTGAGTCACATTGTTTTAAAGTAGATAATTTTCAACACCTTCCCATTGTTTTCTGGTAAAATTCAGACACTTTAGCCTGATATGCAAAATTCTTCATGATTTGGTAGTCCCGGCCTGCCCGTGCCCTCACTTAATCCTGGGATGGAGCTATACGGAAGAACTTCCTCCCTAAACCTGCCAAGTGCTCTCATACCAACCTGCCTAGAATCTGCGGTTCTCCTTTTAATTCTCTTTTCCCTTAACACCTTTCTTTCAAGATTTAGTTCGAATGTAACCTGTCTGAGGAAGTCTGTCTACTCGACAGTTAAGTGCCCCTCATTTGTGCCCCCTGCTATCACTGCAGGTATTGCCCAGTATCATGCTTGTCTATTTTATGTCTGCCTCCCCCACTCGCTGGCAAGTCCCTTGAAGACATGAACCGTCTTTTTTTTCTTTATCTTCACACTTAAATGTTAGTTGGTTGAATTAATAATGACACACTTAGAAACATTTTTACCCAAGATAATAAGGCTATTTTCAGAATGGTTTACCATTTTAAAAATATAGATAGTAAAAACACTTACATTTTAGTAAATTTGGTTGCTTTCTGATACATGAAACACATTTACATGTTTTATAAATATTACTTTAATGATCGAATCACTAGATATTTTATCTTCTGCACATATAGTTAGTTCTATTTTTAAAAAAATAATAATAACATTAAAAGCTAGAAAATTTCCACAGAGTTCTGAATTCTGAATTCTTCCAAAGTGGCAGCTGAACTCAGAAGCAGAGGGGACCATTAGATAAGCCTCCAGTCCTATTATTTGCTAGGTGTTTGGCCTTAGGTAAATGGCTTCCCTTTTCTGGAATTCACTATTTTCTAATCTATAAAATCTCTAAATCTAGCTCTACATTTCTATGACTCTATTTTTGGAGGCACATCAAGAAAGGACCCAGCAGAAGGCAGGACTACAAACACTGTTTTAGTATTTTCCCAGAAAAGATCCTGCCCACTGCAGAGATGGCCGAGAACCCCAACTAAGCCACAGTTCCAACCAGCAAAGGGGAGGATTGTGGTAGGGCCTGCCTTGGGGGTTTATACTCTGCATTAGGAAGATGTCAGGACTTTGGGCTGCCATGATTTTCCTATTGTTTAACATAAATAGTTGGCCATTTCCTTTCCTTGTATTAAAACATTTTTGTCTATATTGTTGTCACTTATTTCATAAGGTAAGAGTAGGCGCCAATTAACTGTGCTCTTTTGAGGAAGAAGAAATTTCCAGAACTAGAGGTAGAAGATATAAGGTATGAAACTCTAAAAATTCATCAGAGTCCTTTGCAATGGGGATACTTGAGATAACACATATACTAAATATTCTCCCAGGCCTCGCCTTTTGTGAGCAGATGTTCCAATATGTTTCCATTCCACAGCCTGCGAGAGATGTTAGGGCTAATGGAGGGCCTGACCATCCCTTAAACCTGGAAACTGGGAACAAGCAAGCCCAGCTGCTTCTCAGGGCAGGAATTCTCAGTGGCAGGGCCCCTCAGCTGGGTGGTATAAATACCCCACCCTTGGGCAGTACAGATTTGTCGATCCTGCGGAGCTGCCATCTACCGCCCTGACCTTGACCCAAGTAGTTGGCCTCCTTGGGAGATTGGCCATGATGGGATCTCTTCCCCTGCTCTTTTGTACCCTTTGTGCTGTGTCATTTGCTAAAAGTGTTTGTTGTGCCTGAGCCGGTGTTCCCACAATGCACCACACAGCAACATGCTCCACAAATGGGCTTAAAACAACTGTCTCCGGAGCGGATGTGACTCGGGCGTTGGGCACTCCCATCCCATGTGGGAGGTCCCGGGTCCGGTTTCCAGTACCTCCTGGAGAAGACGAGCAAACAATGAGCAGACAGACGAGAGAATCATCTGGGGGAGGGGCAGGAGTTAAACTAAAATAATTAAAATAAATAAAGTAAAAAATAAATCTTAAAACAAAAACAACAACAACAAAAAAACTGTCTCTACCAAACGACAACTCTATTATTGAACCAGGAGAATCACACACACTTCTGAGAAATACACAAAAAATTGTATTAGAGTGTAAAGTTCTGTATTAGGTATGTTCAGGATTCAGGTGGGATAAAAGGAAATGTTTTTTCCTTTAAAAATCTTTGAGCTAGTGTAGATGGAATTTGGAAGCAAAGTACTTTTTACATTGCAGAAAACAACTTGAAACCAAAATCCAACTATTCTTTGCATAGTCTGCATTCCTTCCAAAGAATATCAGAGATTAAATAAGGAGCTTATAATACTCTAGCAACTTTTTAAAGTTAACATAGTCTTGAAAGAAAAAATAAAACAAAGGTTTAACATTGTTCTTAAATCTTTAGTTTTCTTAAATCTTTATTCTCCAGTTAATTTGTCTTTAAATTTTATATGAATCCTAAATCAGATCCTCCCTCATTTCCTTCTCAGTTCTACTTAGTGGATCATTGTATACTGCTAGAATTTTAAAATAAGTTAAAAATTAAACTTGAACATAGCATTCTAGAAAACGCAGAAAGTTCAGCCATATAGACTCCTTTTCAAGTTGTTTAAGCTTGATGGCTTTCCAGGTCTCTTATTAGCTCCATTATGAATATCTACTTTGAGAGGGCATAAATAATAATCTTTACCATATTATCATCATCATCACTATCATCATCATCATCATGGCTAACATTAATTGACTATGTAACAAGCACTTACCTCATTTAATCTAAAAAAGCAAATATTATCACTATACCCATTTTACAGAGACATTTAAGAAAACTTTCCCAAGGTCACACTGGCAAATGGTAAAGCTGCACACAGGCTGTAGACTGTTCTTAACCACTGCCCCACACTGCCTCCTATTCTTTATCTTTAGGCCTTCTCGTTTTTCTCTTTGGAGCTCCCTGATATGGGGGTAAGGGTGAACCAATGCAGTGTTTCTATTGGAATGAAATTGGTGTCATCCTCTTAGGGACGGATGGGCTGAGGTAATCTGTTGCAGTCCTTTGTTTTCCTGGTACATTCTCAGAGAAATGCACTGTAAGTCTTAGCTTGTCCCTCCTGTCTTGATTTGGCTCCAGGGTTGGTTTCTGGTGCCACAGATGTCATTTCACTTAGGTAAATTTATGAGCACAATGCCTTTGGTCAGGGAGGACAATGAGCATTCCCTTGGAGAAATGTCTTCATATAGTTCTGACCTTTTGTTTTTAATTTGCAAAGGCAACATTTCCCAGCTTCTAATATCATTACCACTCAAACAACCATCACTAGAGACTGTATCATTTGCTGCCTGAACTTGGATGAAATCACTTTCTTTAGAAAGTCAGGAGAAAAAGAGGTATGGGATAAAATACATTTGTTTAATGCCTACCTTTTAGAAAAAAATATTGACTTTTGCATTCATGAACAAAGCTGAATGAATTCAACGGGCCATTCTAAGTATATTAATGTAAAGGTTTCCAGTGAGTTTATTAAAGAAAGTTCCTATTCACTTGGCTTGGAATGTTTAATTACATACTTATTATTACTTATTTTTCCATTACCTTATTATAGGGTTTATCAAGATTTATAATAGCATTCCAGCCTACTACAATGGATATTTTAACAGAACCCTTTGTGAGTGGGTTCTTTGAGATAAGTGTCTTGAGCACTGCATTTCAATCATGTGGGTAGAGTAGGCAGAATTCACTTTCTTCCTTTACTGAGTCATTAAAAAAATCATTGCACAAAACATGTGGTCTGTACACTGGGGTTAAATAGACATTGGGGTTAATTAAACATAGAGGACGGGCTTCTATATTAGCATTCTCTAAGAAAAAGAAATGGAGAAACCTTTTTCTTCAGTTTCTTTCTTGACTTCACTTGATTAAGGAGGATAGCATTCAAAGACATAAAACTAGAATGGGTTTAGTTGATCAAAACAATTCTAAAGTAAATTTAGATAGAAAATGAATTCTTGAAACATTATCTACTGGAACTCAGGTTTAATAATTTATACCAAAGCCCCTCATTTTCTGAAATCCTGTAAGAAATCTGTTTGCTATATGATTTGCAACTTTAATAGCATTTTTGACAATATAAACATATAATCAGAAAAGCACTGTGCAAAAAAAAAAAAAAAATGTATAAGCCATGTATAAACTCCACAATGCTTCGCATGCCTCAAGACTTCATTAAGCATGCATACACGCACACACACAGCTTCCAAATGTAGGTTAATTGAACAAAACATAAGGAATTATACATCAGCCAAAAAACTAAATTCTGGGGCAGGTGGTTCCAGAATGTATATCCAAAATGGAAAGCTAAATGAAAAAAATCTTAAATAAGAATTTGAAGGTCAAGTAACTTGCTTAGAAAATGTGAAAAACAAGACTAGAGAAGAACAGAAGCTGAAATGAGCTCTTGGAAGAGAGCAGTGCTGGGCAGCAACACAGTGGTGTCCAACCTAGAACAGCGTTTGTCAAAGTATGTTCCGCAGGCCATCTGTATCAGAATCACCTGGAGACCCTGTTAAAAAGACTCACTCTCCTGAAAGTCTGATTTGGTAAGACTAGGACTCTGCATTTTCAACAGATCTCCTTCTTCCTTGGAACGACATATTTTTCAAGGTGGTCATTTATGCAACAAACGGTTCTTGATTGCTAAGTACTGGACAGGAGGCAAAGATATTACTTACTTCTTTCCCTTCTTCTACCAAACCCAGGAGTATGTGGTGTAGTAATAGTAGCATATTCAAAGCATTTTGTGATCACAAAAGAGGAAGTGAATATTTTGGCCTTAGGTACAAGGGAGAAGGCTTCACAGAAGAGATGACTTCTGATTTGTGTATTTAAGGATGAACAGAAATTTGCTTGTCAGAGAACAGGTTGGGGATATTAACATTCCAAGGGGAAATGGAATGTGCAAAAACTTTGTGTATGGATGTTCCAAAAACACTGAATCATCTAATATGTTGGAGAATGGGGGGCATGGAAGATGGTATTGGAAAATGCCCAAATTTTCTGACCTATTATTCACTGAAGAATTGCTCTTCTTTACTTAAACACTTCAGTGAAAAGTTGCTCACAGCCTCCCACAGAGTCTTCCCAACCCATCCACCGATGAATAGCTCTCTCAGTTGGAATTTACTATCATGTGTGGATACTACATCTGCATTTTTGTAATTGAATGATATTCATTTAATTTCTGGACTCAGGAAGACTGGTGATATTATTAAAACTGAGAAAAGTTTGGAAAGAAAGTTCACATTAAAGGCAAAATAATTCGTTCATCATTAGAAAATAAAAACCCACTACCTGCCAAAAATCAAGGTCAAATTTAACTACAAGAAGTCAGATCAAAACAAGGAATTTTAATCTGAAAGAAGTTCAGTAGTTATTTATAACAAGTATGACAGGACATCTGAAGATTTGTTCAAAATATAAACAAATAAATTAAAGAGATGGAAAACAGAATAGCAGTATATGTGGTAGGAGAAACATAGAAAGATTGAGAGGTGAGGAGTTTTTTTGTTTATTATTAATAATGTTGGAATAATGAAAATACTCTAATAATGATTGAAGTGATGAATGCACAACTATGTGATTATACCAAATACCATTGATTATACACTTTGGATGGATATATGCTTTATTAATATGTGTCAATAAAATTTATTTGTTTTAAAACAAAGAAATGCAGTAGTGAAATGCTTCAGTACTCAGTGGCCATATGGGAGAAGCATGGAGATTATTCTAAAGATTCCATATGGGAATTGGGGAGTATGGAGCAGGATAGAAATGCTTCCATCCCTGCTGTAAAGCAGGATCCTGCAAATTTCCTCTCAGTTGTTTTGTCTCAGCCTTGAAAAAAGGAAAATATTGTATAGTTTTTAAAGTGTTCAGTGGGTTATAATTACAATTTTAAATCCTTGAGGAGATGGCCAATCCTCTCATGAACACTGAAACAAAATAAGATTTTCTTAAGTGGTCATGTACAATTCAGATATGCAATATTGCTGACATTATTTGTATACAGTATTGTGAACTGCAGGATACACAAATTCAGTGTAAGTGTGTGTATATATATTCAATGAAATATTACAATCATAATTTTCTGCATGAAGAGTAGCAATAAGTCCTGTCCATGATAAGTCCCCTAGACCCAAAACTGAAAGATTGAAAGGATGGTGGTTGTCCTGGTGTGAGTCTTTCATGGGCCTCAGAAAATTATGCTTTTAGGCTAACCCATTCCTGCACATGTGAACCTATTGTATATGGGACCTTTTGGTTAGATTCAGTCAAGGAACCTTTTGATTAGGTAAGTTTTGGTTAGGTTGCTTCAGTTAAGGGCCTTGATTAGATTGAGGGACTCAAGATGGATCCTAATACTTTCACTGTAGTCTTATATACAGGGAACACAGAGAAAGAGAGCTGCCAAAAAATGTGAAAGGATCTGCCATGTGAAAGGTCTCCAGGATCACCTACGGCCTCAGACAGAGAAACTCTGAGAGGCTGAGAGAGAGGCTGGAGGCTGGAATCAGCAGAGCAGCCCAAAGCTGAAGAGACAAGGACCTGGGAGAGACAAACCATATGCCTGATTACCCACAGCTGAGCTCAGGGAGAAAGTGAGTCTGGAGGAGAAGGTAGAGTCCAGCAACCATTTTGCTTTGCCACATGGCAGGAGTCCAGGATCTGCCAGCAGCCAGCTTTTGGTGAGATCCTGATGATGCCTTGATTTGGACATTTTCACTGCCTCGGAACTATAAGCTTTTATCGTAAGTTCCCATTATAAAAGCCAATCCATTTCTGGTATTTTTGAATTGGCAGTCTTTAGCAAACTAAAACGGTGTTGAAAAATTGGTGTTTCCTATTTGTGGAGAATGTATTTTCTAAAGATACTTATCTCTACCTCTATATCCTATTTCACATACTCTTCTTATAATACAATGTTGATACTCCTCTATTGAGTCGTGAGGTCTATCTTCCCTCTATGGGACCCTGGATGAGCCAGTGAAGGTGATGCTATGTGACTTCTGAAGCTAGATGAGAAAAGACAATAATAGCTTCTGCCTGGGTCTCTCTCAGGGAGGCTTGGCCTTGGAACCCAGACAATGTCCTGTGAGGAAATTCAAACTAGGCCTTGCAGAGATCACTCAGAGAAGCCTATATGGAGAGGAACTGAAGTCCCCAGCAAACAGCAGTGTCAACTGCCTGATAGGTGAGTAAATGTGCCTCCAACCTTCGAGTACTCTGGACGTCATGGTACCAGATGTCATGGAGCAGAGATAAACTGACTTTTTCTGTACCCTGTCCACATTCCTGACCAACAGAATTTATGAGCATAATAAAAATAGTTTGACCCAAAGGGGCTAACTGATCATAGGATCCCTAGGACTAAAATAGGTGGACAGCCTTTTAAGGTTCTCCTTGATCTGCATACCTGAAAAAACTCAAGATCTGGTGAAATGAAGCCTAAAGAATCACTGATGGAAGCAGGGCTCCTCATCTAATCCCCAGCCTAAAGACCCTTGAGTGAAAGAGAGGCTGGTTACCCTTGAGAAAAAAACACTGTAGTAGCACCACAAGTACCTACTCAACATCGTCCCCCTAACCTTTGCAAAGGAACATGTGTGAATTTACCAGAGTAACTGTTCTGTGAGGAAAGGGAAATATCCAGGTATTTAAAGTATTATTGGACACTTCTATCCATATCGGATGGAGAGTCCCCTGATCCCAGTTTCTCTTCTTTTTGTCTTATTCTTTCTTTCTCATCCGCGGCACCGTTTTCACGGACCCAGGTCCTGACCGGCACCTGACCGGCAACATATGGTTGACTATGGCTTTGCATTAACCCTAATCCTTTGCAATAAGCCTAATCCCTAATTATGACTGTGGTCAGAATGGGGCCTTACAGGGCCAAGGGAAAATGGAGTTTTGGCTCAAGTTGGTCTCACAATGGGTCCAGTGAGCTCATGAACTCTCCTATAGTTGTTCCTACATATCCTGAATGTATAGATGTAACAGACATGCTCGGCATTAGTCATAATTCCTACTTTGACCTCCTTGCCCATGGAGTGAAGGCTATCATGGTGGATGACTGAAACTATCTGCTCCTTCCCCAAATGGTAAACCAATCCTGCATTCCTGGAGAAATCACAGATTATGGGAGTGGTGATTCCTATCGCATTCCCACTTTTTTGCCTATTTGGCTCTTTAAGAAGATAGATGAGTCTTAGAGAATGACTGGATTATTATTAAGTGAATCAGTGGTGACTCCGTTTACAGCTGCTACCCTAAATATAGTCTTTTTGTTGGTAACTTACCTCTGGTACCTATTATATGGCTATTGATCTGGAAAATGCTCTCTTCTCCACCCTTGTGGTCAGAGACTGTTTTTACCTGGCAGAGACTGTTTAAACTTTACAGCTTTACACAAGACTAGATCAACTCCCTTTCACTGTGATGCTGTAGTCACAGGGACCTCGACTACCTCGCCACCCCCAGGACATCACACTGGCCTGTACACTGATGCTGTCTTCATGCTGATCGGTCCTGGAAAGCAGTAAGTGCAAGGCAACTTACATTACTTGGTAAATCATGGGCGTGCCAGAGGTGGGAAGATCATGGCTCTGGCCACCTCGGGGATGTTTCTAGGGGTCTAGTGGCCCAGGGAATTTCTGGATATTCCCTCCAAAGTGAAAGACAAATTGCTGTGCACTTTACTCCCTGACACTAGAAAGAGGCACAATGCTTGTGGGCTTCTTTATGTTACGAAGGAAACATACCATTTGAGATTGTTACTCTGACCCATTTACTGGAGTAACCTATAAGTCTGCCAGCTTTCAGTGGCAGCCTGAACAGAACACTCTCCAGCTGTTCCTGCACATAGTAGAAACTTCCCTCAATTTACCTTCATGGCCTAGCGTCTCCAACGGTATACAAGGGGGCTGTGAAAGACCAGAGTATATAGAGCCAGTGGAGGGCCCGTTAGTATAAAACAAACCCATGTTTTCTTGGGCAAAGAACTATTCTTTTGAGAAACCACTGGTTTGTTGCTGTATCCCAGTAGGGTCTGAATGTCTGAAAATGGAACATCAAGTTACCACATTATCCATTGTATGCTGGGTAATTTGATGTACTAAGGCATAAAGTTAGGGTTTATAGCAATACTCCATCAAAAAGTAGAACCGGTATATAAGAGATCAGACTGAAACTAGTCCTGCAGGCAAAGTTTCCTAAGTATTTACTTAGTATTTACTTAGGCTCCTAATGCACCTTCTATTTTTGTACTACCACCTTCCCCTAACCCACAGTTTACAGGGCATTCCTTATGACTAGTTTTGATTACGTGATTTTTTGGGAGGGGGAGTGTTATTTGTTTTTGCCCCAATATGTACTTATTAATCTAGACCTGTGTGGTGGATTGAATTGTGTACCCCAGAGTTTGGACATGTTCTTGGTCTTGGTCCGCATTCTGGTGGGTATAGCCATTGTAAATAAGATCTCTTCAAGGTGTTACTTCACTTAACTGTGTGACCCAAATGAATCAGGTGGGGCTTTAATGTGGATTACTGAAGTCCTTTATAAGCAGAATGAAAGTCAGACAAAAGGGAAACCGCGGGAGCAGCCAGAAGTTGGAAGTCAATGGAACTGGAAGAGAAAGTCGCTGCCATGTGCATTGCCATGTGAAGTGCCAAGGATCAAGGGTACGTAACAGCCAGCCCCAGAATGCCCCAGTTCTTTGGGAAGAAGGCATCACCTTGCTAATGCCTCAATTTGGGACTTCTCCTAGCCTCAAATTTATTGGTGAGTCAATAAATTGCCATTGTTTAAACCAAACCATTGTGTGGTATTTATTTTAGCAGCTTCAAAACTAAAATAACTTGTTTTTCTCATACTGAGGTTTACATACCCTCAGGACTTATCTGCAAGGTGCTAGGGATACTTGAAGCCTTTGACCAGTTTCGGTGGATTTAAAAACTTGAGCTTTAGTACTATTTGATTTTTGAAGACTAGATTTGTAATAACAGCAGCAAACATTCTTCAAAGGCTTACCACATGAGATGCATTGTTATAGGTGTTTTCCACTTGTTAATTAACTAGTTTAATTACAATGAGATAGGTACTATTACTATCCTCATTTTCCAGATGAGAAAACTGAGGCACAATGATGTTAAGTTAACATCTGAGCACACACTGCTACTTTGATTTAAAAAAATTAATAAAATAAAGCAAAACAGATACACAAGGTAAAAATGCCAACAGTGGGGAAAGGTTACTGGAAAAAACATTTCCATCTCATACTGAACCTCACCCCCAGGCAGTCAGGCTTAACAATTAATTGTGCGATCTTTCATTCTCTACACTTGGTTTTTGTGTTGTTGTTCTAATTATACGCATATGACCACACTTGTTTGTAACTTGCTCTTTGTTCTTTCATTTAACAATATATCTTGTTGCTCTTGGATCTGCAAATAGCGATTGATCTTATTTTTAGTATTCCACTGCATGGATGTGCCAACATTTATTAATAGGTTCTCTATTGAAAAACATTTAAGTTGTTTCTAGTCAAACTTCCTTTTGTAAGCATCTAAGAACACATGTGAAAACAGTGAAGCAGGCTAGTAAGACAGGGAACCAATAGATGGATCTGGAACCTGGCAATAAGTCCACGTGGACTTCGATACCCCCAAGATGGCTGCTGGAAAACCCTCACGAGATTCTGCCATTTGGAATGAGATTTCCTCCGGAAGCCAGAAGCAGCCCCGGATGTTCTCCAAGGACCTTATCACTGGGCCCTCCTAGGGGGATTGATGGGTGAGGAAATCCCTTATAGGGAATCCCTTGTATTTTTTTATATAACATTTTATGTAATCTAAGTATCTTTTAGAAAAAAATAAAAATATATATATTAAAAAAAAAAAAAAAAAAAAAGGAAGCACAAAGGCCTTTTGCTCGCTCTCTCTCTCTCTCTCTCTCTTGCCTTCGCCCTGTCCCAGTTCCTGTTCGTGCCCTATTCTGGCCTTCTTTGCCCTCACATGGATCAACACGCAAGTAAAACCTGAGCATTTATAATCTATAATGGGAAACTGTAGTCTGTAAATCAGTCCTCTTTATCACTCTTCAGATCTTTCCTCTCTACCCAGGACCTATGATTTGTTATTTCCTCCCATTTCTCTTCCTTCCCTACCTTAATAAATTACTGGCCTAATCAACGTGGCATGCTCTTGAAATTTATTTCCTGTAGTCTAGCCAAGGACCTAGATAAAATCCTGTTACAACAGGAAGAATAAAAGGGCATATACTTTCAAAAATTATGATTACAGTGTTTCAAAGGGATTGTAATAACTGTACTTCCACCAGTAGTTTATGAAAGCACCGTTCTTCATATCCTTAAAAACAAAAAGTGTGTACAATTAAAATTCTGATAGATGAAATATGGGACTTCTTGTTTTAACTGATATTTTAAATTTAAGTGAGGGTAATCATTTTTCAGGTTTTTAAGCTATTTGTATTTCTCTTCTGAGAATTTCCCATCTGTGATCTTTACCCATATTGGTCTTTCTCCCACTAATGTTTTGCTTTACATAGTAAAGAAATTATATCTTTGTCACATGTCAATTTTCCTCTTCATTTTGTCTGTTTTGACTGAATTTGTGGCATGTTTGTTATATAACAATACTTACTTTTTATGAAATCATCCTGTAAGTTAATGAAATTAGACCCACATCAATGACAAATCTATTATCTATAAAGACATATCCCTATCACGCTGTCTCAAAATTATAGGATGAAGTGTGTGGCACTATTTGGAAAAACTTTTTAAGAAAATACAGATAAAGAAAACTAAAATGGAAATCTTTGGTAATTTCACCACTGATATTACTATTGTTATTTCACTGAGGACTTTCAATCAACATCCATAAGTGAACCTATCCTCTAATTTTCATTTTATGTGTATGTTATCATAGATTTTGGTTTCAACGTAATGCTAAAATTGAAAAAAGAACCTGGAAGTTTTCCTTAGTTCTGCATGCTCTGGCATAGTTTAAAATAGGGTTGAAGTTATCTGTTTTAATGGAATTGTTGACCTGGAAATATTTGCAGTTGTAGTTCTTTGAGAACTTTTTTCATTTCTTGAGTAGTAATTGGTCTATTTTTAAAAATCTCTACTAGATTGTTCTATTTTGGAAGTTTATATTATCCTGAACAATTACCCTATCATCTAGGTTTTTAAGTTTATTGAAACAGAATTGATCAAAGTATTCACTTGAAATTATTTTAATATTTCCTGTACTCATCATTATTTCCTCATTCATGTTTCAATTTGGTGTGTATGAAGAGCACTTCTTTGGTAACTAAAGTTGCTGAGGATTCATATCAGAATTTATCTTTCTGAAAATGAAGACTATCCTGCACTCCTTGAAGATGTTCAATATATCTCTAAACGGAAATTTAGGAGCCCTGCAAGATTTTCATGCCGTAAATTTGTGCTTTAATTTTCCATCCAGCTGCTCTGCAAAATCAAATAAACATCCACTGAAAAACACTGAAAGGCAAGGTGTTTGACATTAACTAGAAGAAAAGAGACACTCTTAAACCATTACATGGATACGGGAGGTAAAACTCAATGAAAGAAAGCTATCAACAGACTGAGGACAGAGACACCACCCCAAATATAAGCAGTACAAACACCCAGCCAAGCACCGTGTGAAGTTTTCCTCAACAACTGAACCAGAAATAAGCTCCAACGCAGCAGAGCTTTCATTTGTCAATGCATTCCCGTGCTCGCTGGCACATGGTCAGGATTCAGTAAACATTTGCTGAATTAATGATTCTAAAGATTTTCAAATAATAGCATCTGTAGTGACTTGTACATGTTAGATTAGTGCAAGTATGTTTCTGCCAGATATGAAGATTAAGAAATGGAGAGAGATGGAGTCACTGAGAGGCCAGAAACCATACTGTGGCCTCAATATTACAAATGAAGGCTGTGACAAAGTCCCTGAACTCTTCTTCAGCTGTGAAGTTGTCCCAGCTTGACACTGCATTAACTGTAACTATAAACGTCGAGATTTATTTACCAGTAATAATTGCTTAGAACACTGCACATATTATTTATAATCCTCACATCTGTGAAGAAACGAAGGACCAAGAGATTAAGTAAGTGACCCAAAGGTACACACTTCATACCAGGTGCCTGGATTCAGACTCCCCTGCCTTTTCCATTACTGTGCCTTCTAAGTACACAGCTCTGACCTGGACACATTCCTTCATTATCGTGGTGACAAAAGTTGGGATGGCTGAGACGAGTATACAAGTACAATGCATGATGGGTTCATCAAGTAGACAGCTTCCCCTTTAAGTGCATTGAGCCTCTAAATTGTATGATTTATAATTTTCTTGCATTTTTACAGAGCATTTATTTTCATCTGATGTTTCTAGATGTTCTCTCATTACAAAAGTAAGCCATCTTTCTTGGAAAAAAATTTAGAAACTAGAGATAGTCAAAAAGAAAATTAGTGTGGTTATGTGTGTGTATATAAAATACATAAATATAATTTTATTTTTTCAAGTATGGAATCATACTATTTTATAACATACTTTTTGTCAATAATATATCATGAACATCTTGTCATGTCAAAATATGTGTGCACAAAATATTTTAATGAATAATATTTTGTCATATATAAATGTATGTCTACTTCAGTTCATTCAACTAGTAACCTATTATTGGACATTTAGGTTGTTTCAAATGGCTTACAATTTTAAATGATGTTGCAAGTAATATATTTTATAGCTATATCTTTGAACAATTCCACGATTTTTTCCCTTAGGATGTATGGATAAAAATGGTATTACTGGGTCTAAAAGTATGCATATTTTTCAGGATTTTGGTATGTATTTCCAATTGCTCCTTGACAATATGTTGCCTATTTCATCACATCTTATTAATGCAATCTTTGCCAATTTGGTAGGCAGAAAAGTCATCAACATGGTTTTGATTATTATCTTTTCATATTAGTGAAATTACACATATTTTTCATGTACCTAGTTTTGTATAATTCATCACAAGTAACTGTTTATGCTCTTGCCTAGTTTTCTACTAAAAAGATGATATTTTATTTATTTATTTATTTGTTTATTTATTTATTTATTTTAAATATTTACTGAGTATCTCCTATGTGCCAGGCATTGCTCCAAACATGTTATATGTTTACTCTTTTTTTTAAAAAACAAGTTATTGAACTGTATCATTCATACATGAACATACATAAACTTAGTGTTCAGTAAACATTGTGAACTTACAAAACAAACATGCATAACATCATACAGGGCTCCCACACATCACCCCACCACAAATACTTTGCATTGTTGTGAAACTTTTGTTAACAAATCATGAAAAAGCATGGTCAAAGTATTACTATTAACTATAGTCCATATCTTCCTCCCCTATACATTTTTTAAAGGATTTATTTATTTATTTACTTTTATCCATTTTTACCCCCCTCCCTTGTTTTTGCTGTTTTTGTGTTCATTCGCTGGGTGACTATGTCTGTTTCCTTCCCTCTCTTCTCATCTTTCTCCTCCTATCTTCAATGGGATTCGCTCCTCGGAACCTCTAATGTGGGAAAGAGGCATCCTACCGCCTCTGCCACCTTAGTTCCTGGATTTTTGGTGCGTCTCATCTTGGCTCTCCCTTGTGTCACTCTCCTGTTATGTCATCATCTCTCTGCGTGGCTCATAGGGCCTGATGTTGCACCCACGCACGGGGCCTGGGGGTCTCACCTGCTTGTGGGGCCTGGCGGCTCACCTGTGCGCAAGGTCTGATAGCTCAGGCACTTGCGAGGCCTGTGCACAACACCTGTGCACAACACCTGGTGGCGCACCGCACACAGGGTCTGGGGGGCTCATTGCTTGCATGGCCTGGCGGCGCACCCGTACATGGGGCCTGGTGGCTCACATGCCTTCTATAGGCTCATGTGCCTTCTATATTTTTCTTTTTTTTATTTTTACTGGGAGGTCCTGGGGATCGGACCCAGGTCCCTCCATATGGGAGACAGACGCCCAACCATTTGAGCCACATCCGTCCCCCTGCTATATCTCTTAAGGTTGACCAAAGATACCTGGAGTTACAGACTTCTCCCATACAGGATGGTCATATAATAAATCAGGCTTAGTTTATCACCAGCATTCTAAAAACCAGAACTAGGGAGAAAAACTAGGTCTGGGGACACATGCATGGTTTCTAATATAGCGAATGTTTAGCCTACCCTGATTATCACAAAATCAGGACAGCGAGAATATTCGCACAGATGGTATTTTATTGATAAGAGTTCTTTATATGCTGAGTTTTGAATCATTTCCCCACAATGGTGCAAATATTCTTCCAGGCTTGTCATTTGTCTTCCAATTTTAATGCTTTTCAAATACGTATTTCATTATTATAGCATTAAATAGAGATAGTATATTCTTTTATGATTTCTGTCCTTGGTGTCATGTTTAGAAAGGCTTTGCCCACCTTACATAATTATATTAATATTTACCTGTATATTATCTAATACTTTTTTTTTTTTAGGAGGTACTGGGGATTGAACCCAGGACCTCATACCTGGGACATGATGCTCAACCACTGAGCTACATCTACTCCCTGATAGTTTATTTTTTACATTTAAGTTTTATTCCATCAAAACGTAATTTCTATTTAAATTAAATTTGTATTTTCATTTCAATTAAATACATATTTTCCCAAATGAGTTTGGAATTTTCCAAATACTTATTTTAATTAAATTAATTTTTCAAAAATTATGCCAGTTTTAACATCAATTATTACATAAGACACTTATTTACAAGTTATTTGAAATGCCAAAATTTTTATATATATAATTTTATTAATATCTATATAACAGATAATGAAAATATCCCTCATCTTTAAAATAAACTTTCATTATAGAACCATATATATAGCTCAAAATTTCCGATTTTAACCACTTTCAAATGTACAATTGAGTGGTATAAATTACATTTGCAGTACTGTGCTACCATCACCGAAATTCGCTACCTCAACTTTTTATTTAAATTGAAACTCTGCAATTACTCCTCTTCTCCCACCCTGTCACTCCTACTAACATGTAATCTTCTATTTGTCTCTATGAAATTTGTTTATTCTAGGTATTTCCTCAGTTTTTTGGTTACAGCTTTATTAAGATATAATTCACAGAGCATCCAATTCATTTAAAGTGTACAATTCGATTGTTTTTAGTATATTCACAGAGTTGTGCGACTATCACCACAATCATTTTTAGAACATTTCCATCATTCCAAAAAGAAATCCTGTACCCTTTAGCTATCACTCCTAATCCCCTATCCCTCCCAACCCGAGGCACCTACTAATATATTTTCAGTCTCTAAACATTTGCCTATTCTGGACTTATCATATAATGTAATCATATAATACCTGGTCTTTTGTGACTGGCTTTTTAACTTGGCATGTTTTCAAGGCTCATCCATGTTGTAGCATGTATCAGTACTCCATTCCTTTCTATGGAATAATAATCCATTGTATGGATATACCATCTTTTACTTATTTATTGATGAACATTTGGGTTGTTTCCACTTTTGGGTTTTTAAGAATAATGCTGCTATGGACATTCACGTATAAGTTTTTATTTTCAGAGCTCTTAGTATATACCTTGGAGTGGAATTGCTGGATCATATGGTAAGTTTTTGTGGAATTCTCAAACTGTACCAGTAGTTTATGAGGATTCTGTCTTTTTTATTATAGCTTTCCTCGTGAGTGTGAATTTTTATCTCATTGTGGTTTTGATTTGCATTTTCCTAATGACTAATGATGTCAAGCATCTTTTCATGTGCTCACTGGCCATATCTGAATCTTCTTTGGAGAAATGTCTATTCAAGCCTTTGCCCATTTTTTAATTGTCTTTTTTGTTGTTGTGCTATAGGAGTTCTTTATATATTCTGGATACTAGACTCTTATCATATATATGATTTGCAAATATTTTCTCCCATTCTATAATTGCCTCTATTTTTTTCATGGGGTCCTTTGAAGCACAAAAGTGTTTTATTTTGATGAAGTCTCATTTATCTATTTTTCCTTTAATTATTTGTGCTTTTGGTGTTATATATAAAAAACAGTTGCTTAATCCAAAGTCACAAAGATTTACGCACTTTCTTCTTATAAGAATTTCATGGTTTTAGTTTTTACATTCTGGTCTTTGATCTATTTCAAGTTAATTTTTGTACTATGGTCTGAGGTAGGGGCCCAACTTCATTCTTTTGCATGTGGATGTCTAGTTGTTCTAGCACCATTTGGTGAAAAGACACTTCTTTCCCTGTTGAATGGTCTTGATGCCCTCACAAATATATGGTTTGGTGATTTGGAGCTATGTACCCCAGAAAAACATGGTCTTAAACTTAACCCATTCCTGTGGGTATGATCCCATTGTAAGTAGGACCTTTTGATGAGATTACTTCAGTGAAGGTATGGCCCAATTCGATCAGGATGGGTCTTAAGCCTATTATTGGATTTATTTATAAAAAGAATGAAATTCAGACAGAGAAAGCTACAGAGGGAACAGCCAGAAGCTGAACATCAGTGGAGTCCGGAAGAGAAGGGAGAGGCCAGGAAAGGCCTCCATGTGTACTGCCATGTGACAAAGAAGCTAAGGACCAAGGATGGCCATCAGCCAGCCCCAGAATGCCACAGCCTTGTGAGAGAAGCATCACTCTACTGAGGCCTTGATATTGGATTTCTCCTAGCTTCAAAATTATGAGCCACTAAGTTCCCATTTTTTAAGCCAACCCATTGGGCAGCCAAGAAAACTAGAACATATGGGTTTATTTCTGGACTCTTAATTCTTTTCCATAGATCAGTATGTCTAACCTTATGCCAGTACTACATGGTCTTGATTACTGTAGCATTGCAGTAAGTTTGAAATAAGGAGGTGTGAGTCCTCAAACTTTGTTCTCCTTTTTCAAGATTGTTTTGGCTATTCTGGGTCCCTTGTCTTTTAGGATCATCTTGTCAATTTCTGCAAAAAATGTCAGCTGGGATTTTGATATGTATTGAATTGAGTCTGTATGTCATTTTGGGGAGTACTGCCATCTTAATAATCCTAAATTTTCCAATCCATGAACACAGGAGATCTTTCCATTTAATTAGGTCTTCTTTATTTCCTTTCAAAGATGTTTTGTAATGTTCAGTGTACAAGTCTTGTACTTCTTTTATTAGATTTGTTAAATTTAATCCTCTTAAGTATTTTATTCTTTTTTATTTGCTCCGGATATTGAACCTGGGACCTCATATACGAGAAGCAGGCGTTCAGCCACTGAGCTATATCCATTCCTCTATTTTATTCTTTTTGATATTATCGTAAATGGAATTGTTCCTTAATTTCATTTTCAGATTATTCATTGATAGTATATGAAATGCAACTGATTTTTGTATATTGGTCGTACCCTGCTACCTTGATGAACTTGTTTATTAGCTCTAGTAGTTTTTTCCCTTAACTGTAGCATGCCATTTTAATTAGATCTATTTTGATTTTTAAATTCATTCCAGGGGGCAGATGTGGCTCAAATGGTTGGGTGTCCATCTGCCATATGGAGGGACCTGGATTCGATCCCCAGGACCTCCAGGTAAAACATATATATATATATAGAAGGCGCATGGGCTGCCAGGCTCTGTGTGCCGGTGAGCCGCTAGGCCCTGGGAGCCATGCAGCAAGATGATGACGTAACAGGAGAGAGACAGAGAGGAGAGACAAGACGAGATGCTCCGAAAGCCAGGAACCGAGGTGGCGCAGGTGGCAAAACACCTCTCTCCTACATCGGAGGTCTCCAGGATCGAATCCTGGTGAAGACTGGAGGAAGAGGATGAGAAGAGATGGCAGGAAACAGATACAGAGAATTGCCCAGTGAATGGACACAAAACAGCAAATGGGGAAGGGGGGGTTAAAATGGATAAAGTAAATAAATAAATCTTAAAAAAAAAAAAAAAAAAAAATTCATTCCAAAGTCTCATGATTTCTGCTTTGACCATGAATTACTTGCATGCAAATGTATGGTGCAGCAAATTGGTCATCATTTTTTAAATTGATGACATTAATTACATTGTGGTCAAAATGTGGTCAATTTGACAATATTTATTTACTGAGGTTAAGTCTGTAATCTGATGCACGGTTAATTTAGGTAAATGTTCTCTGTGGGTTTAAAAAGAAAGGAAATGATTATCTTAAAGAGATAGGAGAGTGAATACCTTTAGTGTGGGGGAGGGGCTTTATATTGTAAAAAGGCATGTGGGTGACTTCTGGGTGCTGCCAATGCTTCTTAAGTAAAGAAGCTATTTATTTATGGCTCATGCATTTTTTCTTCACGAGTGTTATATTTTGTGAGTTCTTAATAATTGCTGGGAGCAGCGTTTGGATTTTCTATGTTCTCACAAATCTTTCCTCTGGTTGACCTATTGGTTACAGAGAGCAGTATATAAAAATCTCCCACTAATACTGTGGTTTGTCCAATTTTTCTCATAATTATGTCAACTTTTGTTTTGTTATTTTGAGGTTATGCTATTGAGTATGAACAAGTTCAGCACTGTTTTAACTTCCTAGTAGGTGATTACTCTTATTATGTAGTAATTCTTTTTTCTCCTAATAAAGCTTTCTGTCTTATACCTTTGTTGTATGATATTAATATAGCTGTACCAGTTTCCTTTAAAAATTTTAAGATTAAGGTATAATTTACATACAATAAAATTAACCCTTTTTAGTATATAGTTCCACAAATCTTGGCAAATGAATACAGTTGTGTAACAAACACCACCACAATAAAAAATACAGAATAGTTCCAACACCCAGACATTCCTTATGCCCTTTGTAGTCAATCCCATCCCACAACCCCTACTGCAACCTCAAGGCCCAGGCAACCACTGATCTGGTTCCTGGCTCTAGAGTTTGACCTTGAAAAGAAAATCATATAAACAGAATCATAGAGTATGTAGCCTCTTGAGTCTGGCTTCTTTTACTTAACATAATGCACTTGAGAACTGTCTGTTATTGTTCTTTTTATTGCAGAGTAGTATTCCATTGTATGAATGTACCACAGTTGATCCATTCCCCTGATAAGGGAAATTTGGGCTGTGTACAGTTTTTGGTGATTCCAAATAAAGTCTCTATAAGCTACATGTACAGGTTTTTTGTCAACATGGTTTTTTTTTTTTAATTTTATTTGGGGAAATACTTAGGAGTGGAATTGATAAATGTATATCCAATTATGAGAAATGGACAAACTTTTCCCCAAAGTGGCCATGCCCATTTTGTATTCCCAGTAGCAATATCTAAGAGTTCCATTTGCTCCACATCCTGGACAGCACTCAGTATTGTCAATTTTTTTTTTTTATGTTAGCCATTCTATTAAGTATATAGTGTTACTTCATTTTGCTTTTAATATACATTTATATAATGGCTAATGATGCTGTGTATTGTTTTATGTACTTATTTTCCACCCAATATCTTTTTTGTTGAAGAGTGTTCAAATCTTTTTACTCTTTTTTTTAGTTGTCTTTGTTAAGTATCTAGAGTTCCTTATATATTCTAGATATAAGTCCTTTACTTACTCATTCTGTGACTTATGTTTTCATTCTTTTAATAGTATTTTTCAAATGTCAGAAATTCTTAATTTTGATAAAGTCCAATTTACCAATTTTTAAAATAGAGCATGTTTTTGCTGTTATATCTGTATTTTCCACTCAGCCAATGGCTCCCTCGATGTATCCTTGTGTTTGTGGGTAGATTTTAATTTAATTTCAATTTATTCTTTTAATATGGATTTAAGTACCAGGGACCTCATTTTATGCAGAGGCCTCAATTCCAACACCTACCTTCTATAGTCCCAAAGCCCCAAAGCCTTTCTCTATCTATATTTTGGCAAGTCCCTAAGTTAGCAGGTCCACCCTGTAGCCACAATGTCAGTTCATGCATGCATCGTTCTGGTTTTAAGTTCCAGCTTCATTTCTGGCACTGGCACCTGAGGATTTCCCTTTCTTTCTTGCACTCTTAGCTATACATTGACAAAGAATGTTGGTACCAGGTCATCCAGCCTTTCTAAGTGAATGTAACAAGAGAGTTTTCAGGTTATGTGGTCTATTACAGTGCCAAAATAGTAGACGTGCCATTAACTTCTTCATTTCTGCCCTCTAGTTCTGCATCCTACCTGCTGTGTGTGTATGTATGTATGTATGTGTGTGTGTGTGTGTGTGTACTATTACATAATTGCCAACATTATGGACTCTGGAGTCAGACTGCCTGAGTTCAAATCTCTTTACCAGTAGTGTAATCTTGGAAAACTTACTTAATTCTTTTCTTCCTCAATTTATTCATCTGTAAAATGGAGATAACTCTAGTACCTCTATTGTACAGTTATTCTGAGTGTTAAATTAAACAATGCAATTAGAACACTTACAACAGTGACTGGTACTTAGTAAGTTCCCAATAAATATAGCAATCATTATTAATATTAGAACTTAATAGCTATCTCCCTATCTTATAAGATTGTTCAGTGATTCCCTAAGAATAAGGAAAGAATAAACATGTACTGAAACCTAACAGAAAAAAGACTAGCCTGGGAACAGTTACTTCAAGTCTCACTTTCTCTCAGTATGCCTCTCAATTAGGAACGGCAAATGTACAGCATCCTTATCATCAAAGCACATGTTAGGCTCATGAAAATAGTTAAACCATGCTCCCTTTTGTTCCCAACACATGAAAAAAATATTTTTTCTAAGGAGCAGTTGTGGTTCAAGCAGTTGAGCACCCGCCTCTCACACGTGAGGTCCAGGTTCTGTTCCTGGTGCCTCCTAAAGAAAAAAAAAAAAAAAAAAAAAACGCAACAAAAAGACAACGAGCAAAAAGAAAACCAAAACAGACAAACAAACAAAAAACAAACGAGCAGACAAGTGCAAACAACAAGCAAACATACAAGCGAGCCATGTAAGGGGAAGGGGAGTTTTTAATTAACAACTTTATTTCAAACTCACAAAAATAAAAGAACAGAAAAAGGCAGCTCAACAAGTTATGGAAACATTACTCCTGAAAAGTTCTTTTTCAGGCACTTTTGTCCTATCTAATTCCAACTGCTAACTCAGTCTCCAGGTCTTACTAAAGAGAGTTCCATGGAACCTATTTCCTCTCCTGCAATACCAGTCACCCTCTGTTGACACTGTTCATCACTTTCCACTGGTACTTGTTCTATTAGAATGAAGCATGGTATTGTCCTAGTTATCTCCCAGCCAGTGCAGTTTCTTGCCCATCCAGGGAGCGACAGGGGCTCTCCTGAGCTTTGTGCATTTCCTGTATTTCTAGGAAACATCTAACAGTTCTTTTGATCTGGCCAGTGATTACAGATTTTGCAGAAGATCCTACAACTCAAGCAACTGAATGCTAGGTCTGGAAGGTCAGCTTCTTCATGCCTTCACACCTTCATTCACGTAAGAATAATCAAGGCTGGTGTCAGTGGTCTCGATACTCTCCACATCTCTGGAATTGCACTTAGAAAAGCAAGGACACTGAAGCTCTTTTCTGGCTAAAATCTTGTATCAATTCTGTTACCCTTCCTATCACTCCAAAACAGTGATGTGTCCTTGATTATTTACTACTTATTTGCAAGATACCTCAGCCAGGCCCTCTCCTCATAATTTATTTTTAAATACTGACAGAAATAATTAATGGATATGTATTTCACTTCTGCTAAACTAGTAGAGCCTGAGTTCTCAACAACTGTATAGCCTTTCATGTCCTGGAAGCCAGACTTTATTTCTCCTAAGTAGACATGAGTGCAGAGTCCTTGCCTAGCAGATGAACTGACCTGTGACTATCAGTCCCTGCAACCCCTATTTGCAAATTCCATCTCCCTACAAAACATATCTGATTGCTCATCTGTTTTGTTACTCTTGATTTAATCCGCCCACAGTTATCCTCAATTTTTATAAGGTATGTTTTAGATTCTGAAAATTGTTTCTTTTTTTAAATATCAGTAACAGCCACAAGGATAATGATTGTTATTTATTAAGAACTTCTTATAAGGTAGGCATTTTGCCACAGGCACTATTGCATTTAATCCACCTAGTGAAATAAATAGGTAATGCCATTTTGCATATTAGGAAAATGAGGAGCAAATAAAAATAATAAATGAATTTTAAAATTGCCCAAAGTTGCACATAAATGTAAATCCAGAACTTAAGCCCAGGTTGGTATGATTCCAAAGCCCTACGTTGTAATATTCTATTATACTTCTGAAGGCATATTAGCTGCCAGGCACTGTCCTAGGCACATAACAGTGATCCTGTGAGGTAGTTGTAATTAACCCCTTTCAAGCAGAAGAGGAAAGTAAGGCATAGAGGCCTCTGAGATCATCCCTTATCAGCTAATCAGTTAACAGGTTCGTTAGAATCCTATTGATTTCCATTGGTTTCCATCCTAGTGGAATTTTATAAACTCAGTGTTTTAGACTAGTTTCAATTCAGTATTTTCGTGCTAATAATGTTGTATTTGAGATTTATTTTTAAGCATGGTTCATAGGTCACAATAAGGCCCTTGCTTTTACAGACTGGTTTAAGAAAGTGGATTTTTTTTCCTCCCAAATAAAACCACCTGTGTGCACATACAAAAGGGAAAAAGAGAAAAGAGATCATTCATTTTGTTCTAGGACATGAATATCTACTTCACATTTACACAACTCTATTCTGTTTTCCATGAGTTGGCAACTTTTCATTAAAACAGTAGTTCCCAAAGCATGGCCAGTGGACCATCCGCATCAGCAGTACCTGGGAACTTGCTGGGAAGCAAATTCTCAAGCTCTAAGCCACAACTACTAAATCAATAAGCCTAGGTCTAGGATGAGGTCTAGGATGAGGCCTGAAAATCTGCATTTCTAACAAGTCTCCAGATGATGCTGTTTTTGTGTTTTTCAATTCTTTAGATCTATTTTAAAATAAAGTTGTTCTGATTAATACAATTATATAAATGCATTTGTTACCAATAAAAAAACTGTTTAAACTTCAACTTTCTAGGATTTAATTTTTGCCAATGAAATGCAGTGTCAATGTAGGCTGCTATGATACAGTCAGATTAGAACTAGTAAACTGGACATTGGATGAGGTTTCAAAGTCCATTTGGTCTTCCGCATCAATTAGATTAAAGATACCGAAGAAGCAAGTCTGATATTCCTGCACTTGTGCTTTAGTTTGTCCAGTGACCTTCTAGGGTAGCCCAATCTGCTGGATTCTGCTACCCAAGAGAGCAAATGCATTCAATGAATTTATTTAAATTAGTTCACTTATAAAAATGATCAGAAAAGTGAATAATTTATTAGATATAATGATTTGGAGTACATAACAAAGCTTATTTTTAAAGAATAGGAGAGGCTACTATTACAATTAAAAAGGACAAATTTTTACACATTGACGTATATGTCCTAGAGAATACCTATGGAACAGCATTGTTTGGAAATACATGCAATATTAAAAACCATTCTGTTCAATATTTTACTGTGAATAATTATGACAATCGTAACACATATGTACTGCTTATCTAGCACCTCAGTTGAAAATTAAATTCTGCTAAAGACTGAAAAATCTTAAAAACTCAAAGCAAAAATTTGTCTTCATTCATAAATGAGAGCCAAAAGTCATTTAAAATAAACAAAATGTGTCAACAATTTCTAAAAAGCCTTATAACTTTCATTCAAATTGTGATAAAATAAATGAATTTTCCACCAAACTGTAACTAAAATATATTGTAACATCACAAATCTCTTTTGACACCTACATGGTATTTATATTTCATGATTATTTAAGAACTTTTTATTGAAAGACTGAAAGAGAAGTTAATTTAGGCCTATGTATTTCTTTCTCTAATACTAACAATTATATTAGGAGCCATTGGATCATAAAACAAAACTTGGTTTCCGATTAGCTTTTAAATATATACTTTTTGGAGGACCTTACAAAGAATTGAAATCTTCATAAATGACACACAAAAATAAAGGTTAGAGATGGATCATGATAAAGAATTTTAGACATGCAGATTCTAGCAGCCTGCAGATTAGATTGTTTTAAAAGAACTACACAATAGGTTGACTATTAATATATTCTAACCAGTACTTTTAACTCCAGTAACGTTATTCGTCTACTCAAAAACCTTCCATGGCTTCCATAATAGTTTCTTATTACTAGTAACAGAATCTTAGTGGCTTAAAACAATATAAATGTATTATCTTACAGTTCTGGAGGTCAGAAGTACGAAATGGCTGCCACTGGGCTAAAATCAACGTGTCAGCAGGACTGCATTCCTTTTTTGGGGTCTCTAGGGGAGAATCTGATTTCTTGTCTTTTCCAGCTTTTAGAGACTGCCCACATTCCTTGGTTTGTGGCCCCTTCCAAATTCAAAGTTAGCAATGACGAGTTAAATCATTCTCAAATCACATCACTCAGACCTCCTTTTCTGCCTCTGTCTTTCTACAATTAAGGACCCTTGTGGTTTACATTGAGCCTACCCAGATAATCCAAGACAATATCCCTATTTTAATGTCAGCTGATTAGCAATCTTAATTCCGTCTCCAACCGTCTCCCCTTTGCAAGTACCATAGCATATTCACAGGCAGACACCTTTGGGGGCATAGCATTATTCTGCCTACCAGGGCTTCCCCATGTTCACCAAACCCATGCTGGCTGTCAAGGACCTCTACTCCATGGTCCCAGCTTCTCTCTGCCTTACTCCCAAGACCTGTCTCTCCAAGTGCCCTGTGCTCCAGCCACACCAGTCCACCTGCTGATCTCCCAACACACCTCAAACTCGCCCAGCTCCACAAGTCTGCTCTTTGCATTTCCCCTTAAGGAGAAGAGTCTCTTAAGAGTAAGAGTCTCTTTACTCTTCCCCACCAAGATGAAAATTTTATTTATTATTAAAGTTTCACGGTAAATGTTTTTTTCTCCATGAAGCTTTTCCCCTAACCTTTCCCCTCTGGATAGTCTTATCATATTATTTGTACCTCCTTGTAGAACTTGCTATTTTGTCTGGTTTGATAGTTATTTGTGTTCTTATCTCTTCAGCTAGATTATAATATCCTTGAGGTCAGAGATTTATGGATTCATTCCCATATATTGGTCTGCTAGGTATGGTTTTCCTCATACTCCTCAAAACCACCTCCTTCTCCTCTTGTTTCTCTGGCACTGCCACCCACTGGTCTGAATCACCATCATCTTTTTTGTGTTCTACTGGGCTCCTTGCTTCCATTCCTGCCTTCTGCATCCCTCACTGTCCTCACTCTTCCTCACAAGCCTGGCACCCACTTCCTCAGGGCTTTTGCACCTGCTGTTGCCTCTGCCTGTAGAGGACTTTCTCCATATGGGCACATAATACGCTCATTCCTCTAGGTCCTTCAGGCTTCTGCTCACTCCCTCATGTTCTTTGGGACTATGCCCAAATGTCACTTCATCAGAAATGCCTTCTTGACCATTCTATGGAAAAGAGCAGCCTCCATCACTGTCTATACCCTTACCCTGTTGAATTTCTTTATAGCACAGATTATGACATGACCTTACATTATAAATTTGCTGTCGTCTGTCACCTCCCACCAAAATGCAAGCTCCATCAGGAAACGGACTTTGTTTTGATCTCTATTTTAGTTTCAGAACCTGGAAGCATGCATAGCACAGAGTAGGCACTTAATAAATATTTGTTAAATGGGAGAGCGGATGTGGCTCAAGCTTTTGAGCGCCTGCTTCCCACATGGAAGGTCCCAGGTTCGTCCCTGATGCCTTCTAAAAACAACAACAAAAAAAAACAAACAACAAGTGAACAAATGGAAAAGAAAAAAAAAAAAACACTCAGGGGAGCTGATATGGCTCAGTGGTTGAGCACCAGCTTCCCTCATATGAGATCCTGGGTTCAATCCCCGGCTCCGGTACCTCAGGGAAAAAAAAATAAAAAAAAATAAATAAAATTTTTTGTTAAATGAAAGAACTCAGTTTTGTATGTCCTGCAGTTTCTTGTCCAGTTCTTTCATCATACAGATATTGAAGAAGTATTTGTTATATTGAATTTTGGGCACACGCTTGCTATATAAGGAAAAACTTGGCTGGTCTTTGTCCTCAATTCCTAGAGAAGCAACCTCAGAATCTTTGGAATTTCCTGTGATGGGAGTGTCTTCTGTTCTTCATGGTGGGTCCTGGATCATACCTGATAGTTTAAATGCTACTGAGACAATAAGGAGGGGCCAGACACCCCTGCAGTTTTAGGATGGGGGCTGGCCACATCAGAACCACCAACCAGGTGATTAGGGGGCTGGGGCTCCAATCCATGTCATATCAGCGCCTCCCTGGCTTCTGGGAGGCAAGGAGGGCTGCAGATTGAGCTCAGCCATGAGAGCATTGATGCCACCCATCATGCCTAGGTAATGAGGCCCCATCTAAACTCAGGATCCTGGAAGCCCAGAGGAGCTTCCACGATTGAGAAAACACATGGCTGCTGTGCAAGGAAGGTAATGTGTTCTGATAGAGGACACGGAAGCTTGCATTTGAGACCCTCCCAGACTTCGCCTTGTCTTTTCTTTTAGCATCTTCTTATTTGTATCCTCTTCCTGTAATAAAACTATAATCATAAGTATAGCACTTTCAGTGAGTTCTGTGAGCTGTTCTAGCTAATTATCAAACCCAAGGTGGTAGTGGGAAACAGATGGTCAGAAGGGTGGGGTGGCCTGGGCCCCTCAATTTGAGGCTAGTGCCTGAAATAAGGGCACCCTTGTCGAGGACTGCTCTTCCCCTGTGCAGTCTGGCCTAACTCTGGGTGGTTAGAGTCAGAATTGAACTGGATTGAGTTATTGCATTATTTGCAATTGGTGTCAGAAGCTATTGTGGAAGCTGTTGTGGAAGCTGTAGAGGTTTTCGATAACTCACACAATACCGAACTTATTTAATATAATCACCAGAAGAAAAACAACCAAGGTAGTCACTTTTTTCATGGAGAAAAAAAAATTGTAGAGAATTTGTCCCAATTCAGCTTGGCCTTTTTATTACTTAGTTCTGACATGACAGACCTCCCTAGAGGACAATATATATATCACACTGAGTATTTATTTCTAGGATGGATGGCGTTTTGGAAAGTGACTATGACAAGCCCAAGTCTTGTAAAACTAAAGATAAGGCCTGCATTAAAGGGATGACCCACAAGAGGCTACACTATCTACAAAGACAATGTGTCGGTGGGAGAGGGGAGCACAATAAAGTTAGAAACATGGGATGTGAAGGCACCAGGAAGGTGACTGTGGGCCACGATGCCCTTTAGTTGGGTACATCCAGCTCCAATGGCTATGGCTAAAGCTTAAATCCTCCCTGAGTTCCACCTAAGTCTTCCTTCTCTCCAATGCATTTCTCTCACTTTTACCATATTCGTTTCTTAGAAACAGACCTTTGTCCTTTGTTTCTAGGTTTTTAATATCAAAAGAAGAAAAAAAAAACTAAAAAATAAAACACATAGTCTTCTAATCACACATTCTCCCTTGTCCCATATACGGGAGGATGGTTTTTCAAATTCATTTTTTCTTTGCCATCCAGTGTATATATTGACAAAAAAGCTAATGTCTGGAACCAAGTTCATTTAATTTAAATTATCCCATTTTAAATTATTATTCCCACACTAATTTTAAATGATTGTTTCTCTTCTTTGCCTTCAGAATTCCTTGAGTGCCTCTTTTTATACCAAATCCCTATATTCAGTAGCATCAATAACATCTTTTTAACCTAAAAATGTAAATATTAATCACAATGAATCCTTTTTGGTTCTGATTTTGCTTTTCTTGAACAATAGATGAGTAAATTCTCAAACAAGCGGTTTTTCACCTTGTGTACACCTTAGAATCACTTGCGGAACTTCCAAAAAACATTGATGACTAGGTCCGACCTAATGTCAAAACAGAACCAGAATCTTTAAAGCAGGGGTTCTTAACAAGGTATCTGTGAGCTCGAACTGAAATTCAAAAAAAAAAATTGTTCTTGTGTGGACGTGTTGGTGTGGGTGTGAATTATTTATTAAATAATGCACAGTACAGTGTGGACTTAGTAAGGGATCCGTGGTTTTCACCTGACTGGCAAAGGGGTCCCTGGTACAAAAAAGGTTAAGAACCCTTGCTCTAAAGGCTGGACCCAGGAATAAGAATTTTTAAAAAGTTCCTCAGGTATCTCTAATGTGTAGCCACAGTTGAGAACCACTGCTCTTGGCACACACAAGTGTTGAGTCACAAAGAGATAATGCAGTGATGGGAATAGTAGCAGGAGGAAGCTGAACAGAAATTTAGTTTGTTATGGTCAAGCCACAGAGCAGATCATTTCCTTGTAGATAATTAGTTGACTTGAATCCGATATTACATGACTGATACCCTGATTGCTTTAGACATAATTCAAAACATAAATAAATTGAATAGGACCTGAAGATATTTTAAAGAAACTATTAGTCAAAGATCAAATTTATTCACAGGATCATCTTTAGTAATCTATGGTTTAAGTAGTTATATATTCTTTGTAATAATTTTGCCACTTTCCTGCCTTACTTTGCTGTAATTAAGGCTGCAAACTCAAGGGGAAGAGGACATCCATGTTCTATTTTTGTAAGAAGTGGTTTCCTAAGTAGTTTCTGGTGGTGATGGGTGACTAAGAAAAGAAGGTGACGGTGGCGGGGAGCCATGACACCGTAGGGAATCCAGACATTCTAAAAGGGAATCAGGGGGAACCTAGATAGGCCTTTAATAACAAGGTAAGGGAAGGGAAAGACAAGATCTACAAAACCAAGATACAACAGGAATAGGCAACGGGTATTATCTAACTAATATAATGGCACTGCTAAAACATTCTGCTTATGTACTTGCACAATATTTTGGTTATGCTCAATTTTTCCATCAGTAATTGCCTACAAGAATTTCCAAATCAAGTGCTTATTGACCAAAAGTAGAAAGTTGACTGTTACAAAACAAACATGTTCTATAAATGCTGCAATGCAATCATAATTTGGATAAAGAGATATATATTGGGAAGCGGATGTGGTTCAATTGGTTGGGCTCCCATTTACCATATGGGAGGCCCTGGGTTCAATTCCCAGGGCCTCCAGGTAAGAGGCAAGCCCACCCGTGTGGTGCGGTGAGCTGGCGCAACAAGATGACACAACAGGGGAAGACAAGCAGACACAGAAAAACTCACAGCAAATGGACACGGCGAACACAGGCAGCAAGGGAGGGATAAATAAAGAAAAAAAAAAGAATCTTAAAAAAAAAAAAAAAAGCTGGAAAAAAAGAAGAGATATATGTTGTTTCGGCTAAGGAAACCTGGAGTAAACTGGCTGTGATGTTGTCCATCATTTTACAACATAAATATACCTTTCTTCCTGTTCTTTTCTTTCCTGAACACTTTACTCTACTTTATTAAATGCTATTTTGTTCAGGTACTTCTTCAAAACAACTGTTGCCAGAATCTGAATTGGTACTGGGTAAAAAAAAAAAAAAAAGACTATTTGCAAAAGCGAGATAAAAATTTTAGCATTACATAAAGCATTGTGTTTGCACCCAAGTGATTTAAAATTCTACATGCTAATGATTCCAATGTACTGTAAGATTCTTTAAAATTGCCTAGAAATTGTGAAGTAGCTTTTTGCAGAAAATTTTATTTTCTCAATGTATTGATTAGAGAGTAGTAATTTACTGGTGTACTTATACATAATTTATTAATGTCTGAACCACTATCTTAAAATAATTAGCAATGTTTCACCAACCATAAAACAGCACCTTCTAAATGATAAACTACAGTATATTTTCAAAATCATTACTACTGCTTGGCACCTTTCTCTGATATTATTGGTTTAATTCTGGGGAAAAAAAAAAAAAAAGGTGTTTCTAAAACCTCAGACTTCTTTTTAAATTCCTGAGCACTAAGCAAAAGAATTTACATTTGTCTTTGGGACATTATTGCTTCTTCAAGAGCCTGAACATTACACTCCACCCTCATTAAATTCCAAGATTTAAATTCTGTATTTCTAAATTCACATTCCTATATTCACTGCTTATATATTACCTCTAGTTTTTAAGGTAAATGAAATAGTCATCTGTTGGCAGGAACATTATTCTGAGAGGATTTATGTTTAAAAGAATTCCTGATTTTTTATTTACCAAATTCAATGATGTATTGTTTAGGAGATATGAGCATGAGTTTTACTATAGGGTCATAGGAGGCTTGTTTTAAAAACCTTTTAAAAATTAATATAGAATTTTTTTTCTTTTGGGTTGTTATAAATATAGCTTGTCACACTGAACAGAACATTTACCTGTGTACACAAGTTTCCTTCCATTCTGGAAGGCTTTCCTGCTTTGATCTTCAAGCATAGCCCTCACAAAGAGTTAGGAAAAGGTGACAACTTTTAGGACAAAACTTTTTGGACGGTTCAGCAACAAGGATATTAAGAAAGATCAAGAAAAGAAAAACAAAAGCCTTCTTGTAGAACTCAGAGCACTACAAAGCCCAATTAGTTCACAGCCTGAGTACATTGCTTTTCATGTTTTTTTTCCCTCTACTGGGAACAGTTTTCCGAATCTCTCTCTGACCTCCATCCCGCGAGTCCTAACCAGGTTTGTTCGAGCTAGCTCCCTCGCTCTCTCCTCTTTCTCTTCTTTTTCTCTGTCTCTCTCTCTCTGTCTCTCGGCTTGTGAAACTGAAAAAAGTTGTCAGGGAAGAAATATCGATACATTTCACCATGGGTTTTCTATTTTTCAGTGTTTTTTTTGTTGTTGTTGTTTGTTTGTTTTTACCGTTCTCTAGGTTGCTCCCTGTTGTCCCCGGACATGCAGGAGTCACTAGGCTCCCTCTAGACCCTTTTGAGAATCTATTTTGTGAAATCTAGGAGCCCCATGTTCACAGAAAAATGGACCTACACGGAATTTCGCGTTTCATTCCAGGGCGTCTGACGCCCCTCTTTTAAAGTTCATCTTTGAATCCCAAGTTAAAAACATCTGTCTAAAACCAAAAGGCAAGGGACCCTCTAACGTCTTTCAAGGGGCTTAAAACCTCCCTAACTTCCTAAGGAAGATCATTTATGTCATCCTAGTTTTTGAAGCGGCCAGTTGGAGATCAGACCTTGACCGCGCCTTGGAGTGGGTGGATCCCGGGTGCCCACTACTTTAATCGAAGGAAAAGTTAAGTTTCGGCTCCATGCATTTCATCAAACCCCGTCCTATGGACGCGGGCTGAGCCGTGGCCTCAAAATCTGAGACCAGGCAGGACAGGTGTGTAAAGAAAGCCTCTGGGCAGCACAGTTCCTCGCACACAAACCCAGAAAGGACTAGAGCCCCGGGGCTCCCCCATGTATTTACTCTTGCTTTGAGTACAACCTCCGATGCTTGTCTCCTCCCAGAACGCGAGTTCACCCCAAACCCACTTTACGCGGGGTCTAACACTGATGTTGCCCCCTAACCCTCAAGACCTACGCAGAAGTAAGGCAGGAAAATCCTCCTGCATCCTTCCTTAGGGGCCCTGGGCGCGCGGGGCTTCCTTACCTTGGGGTTTGTCAGCAGCTGGTGCTCGTCTTTGTGCAGCAGCGCCCTAGAGTTGGACTCGGAGTTGTTCACGTAGACCTGGACACAGGGGTACTGCGAGGTGCCCCTGCAGTCGGCGCCACAGGTGAAGGTGCACTCGAACACCTCGCCAATCTGCTGCACCGACAGCACCGTGCAGTTGGCCGCCGTGGCTTGCAGATCCTGCAGCGCGGGACTGAGCCAGCAGAAGCCGAAGATGAAGAGCGACACGACGCCGGAGATGATGAGAAACAAGCCGAGCCGGATGCTCTTGTCCTCGGCTTCCGTGTACTCGTAAGCCACCCGGAGCTTCGCCATCGCCCCCCACTCCCGGCGGCTGGCGCGCTCTCCCCGCCCCCTCCCGCCCCCGGCGCGGAGCCCGACTGCCTCGGGCGGGAGGAGCCCAGCCGCCGGCGCGCGGCAGCCGGGGAGTGGGCGGCTAGGGGGAACGCGCGAGAACAAAGGGGCCGAGGCGGCGACGCCCCCGGCGGCTGCTGCGGCTGCCCCCAACCCTCCCGCTCGCCGCCGCCCTTGCCCGGGAGGTTCGCTGTGCGGCCGCTGCTTCAGTGTCTCCGGCACCCCAGGGCGCAAAGCGCGCCCGGGCGGCTCCAGCCTCCAGCACCCCCTGCCAGCTTCCGCCCCCGCGCTCTCTCCGCCTCCCCCACCCCGCCTCCTCTCGCCGGGTGTCTCCCTGTCTCCATCGCCTGCCTGCCGCTATTCTGCCCACTCGCCGGGCAGCTTCTCCGAGGGCCCCCGAGGTCTCGCCCCTGGGCTCCTCCGCGCGGGAGGCGCCTCCTCCTGGCTCCACCTGGCACAGCCAGGGGTCCGCCTGCCCCACCCCGACCGGGGGCGTCTCCTGTGGGCGATCGGACCGGCGAGCACCTCGGGCCGCAGCGGTTTGCGCTCAGGATTGTTGTTCAGTCCCCCTGGATGGAGGTCCGCGATGCAAGCTTAGGATCAATATAGCTTAATGGGAGGGAAAATAAATAAATGAATGAATGATTAAATAAACAAACAAATAAAACTAAAGGAAATTAAGGTGGGGGTAGTACAAATTGAGTGGCGGAAATCTTGAACTCCTAATCGTGATTGGTCAGCGAAAAGGGAGCGTGAGCCAGCGGCCAAGCAGCGGCAGCTTCCCGGGAAGCGGGCATCGGTGGCAGTGTGGGACGACAGAAGCTCTGCCCCGGCCGGGTGGACTGAGTCGGGCGCCCCCGGGTGAGCGGCGAACGCTGGGGTGTGGCGGGCGGAGGCTCCCACCTCAAGTTCCCACGCTGCGAGCTGGCGCGCGGCGGGGCGGGAGGCGTGACCCCATCGCGCCCACGCCGCTGCCAGGCAGTGAGCGCCGTAGCATTCCCTCTACCGCGTTCTCCGCACTCCTAACCGCCTCAGCTCCGGCCGTGACCCCGGCTCCAGACCGCCCCGGAGAGGGGCAAGATTGAAGCGAAACAGGCCGAGACACACCGAGTTTGCTGTGCAGCCAACGCGCGTGGGGGCGGGAACCTGCGACTGGCAAGAAGAGACAAACTTACTACCTAGGTCCTGGTAGACCTTGCGGCAACTTAGGTCTCCAGCCTCGGTGGGGACCCCCTCTCGATTTGTCCCAGGCTTACTGAATAGGGAATGAAGGAAACAGGTGCAGAGGCTTGCAACCCTGGAATGAGATAATCTTTTCCTATCAGGACCGTCCCTTCGTTTCGGGGCGCCCAAGAATGGGATCGTTTCTGTTTCCCTCCTTAGGAGTCTTGCTACCCCTGTTGCGTCCCGGGATTTGTAGATGAGCTATCCAAGAGCGCTGTGCAAGGCGACAGCGGCGTGCAGACCCATTTTTGGACAGGTACCGTTTCTAAAGCTGTGTTCTGCTCTTTTACGTATTCTTGTTGCTCCCTCAACTTACACCCCTCCTTTTCATACCATTAGCCCCAATTCTTTCGTGACCTCCCTTTTTTTAAGAGTTAAAATGATCTTTTTCCAAACCACATTTCTGTCGTAAAATTACACTTAAGAGTTATATCGGCCTACAATTTGAAGAGTAAAATCAAGTCAGAATGTTCACTTCTTTGCAAAATATGTTTTTGTTTTTAGTTTGCAAGTCTCAAATAAATATACTCTCAGTTATGTTCCTGATGAGAGAGAAACACCGAATCAGAATTCTTGGCCTCTCTTTCTTAAACTTCAGATGTTATGTAACTAGTATTGAATACCTTTCAACTGCAGTTCTGATATTTTAATTTGAAGTACTGCACTCCCTTATGTGATAGGAGCAACATTTCCAAGGAATGGGCAAATCAAGCTTAATTACAGGAAGGCTCTACCTATTTTATGAATAAATTAAAAATATGCAACGTTTGGAAAACTTTCAAATAAGGAAGACACTTTGCATTTTAAAACCCTTCAGTTTTGAGAATGATTTCCTTCTTTCTTTACCTAGGAATTACATTATTTTCTTCCTTTTCTGTTTGCATAAACACAATTGGTAGTGATTACATTACCTGAAAAGTGAATTAATAGTCAAAGCAGCTTAACCCGAGATCACAAATTCTCACTCTGAATCTTTTTCCTATTGCAGGTTATAGCAGCCTTCCTTTTTAAAAAGGCTAAGCCGGGTATAAAGTCTCTTACTCTGAGGCGTTGATGATCGATGAACAAGATTCAGTAATTCTACCTCAGTATACTGAAAGATTGAACTTTGAGGTGGAATTAATTCTTATTCATGCTCATAAAACAGGGATGGGGGCTTAAGAATAATTTAATGAATAAGATTCACTTTTCAATGATTAAAGAGTACGAAGAGTTCTATGAATGAACCCTCTCTCTCAGAGCTGAAACAAGATGGTCTTCTAAAGTTTAGAAAACAAATAACCAGAAAATTTTGTATCTTAGTTTAACCTAAATCATAAGGGCTTTTAAATCCCTCCCCCTCTTTTTTTTGCTAGTCCTGCATTTAGTTTCCTTCCTTAAAATTATTCTTAAAGTATTTGAAGAAACTGTTGCCATTCAGCCTTCTGTTCTTTAAACAGCATTTACTTTCTCCCCTTTATTTCGTATTTTTAAATCAGCTTGCTTTTCTTCTCTAAACCTTTTTATTATCTTCGTATCTTTTTTATTGAGTCAAACATATCAAAACACATCAAGAGACTTCACAAAATAAATTAGTTTCTACTTTTACACTTAATGGAACATTGGAAATGTCTGTTCTTAATTTCATTTAGTTGAGGTGGAGCTGCCTTATCAAATTCTCAAGATTGGAAATGGCAGTCTCTCAGTTTCAGAAAATGGGTCACCATTGACTCTCTTAAGTAATAGTAGTAAGAACCCCAAGCACTGGTAGTCCTTTCTTTTCAGTGTTCCGCCAACTGAAATTAAGATTACAAATGTAATACTTAGAACTAGGCTCTTATTTGATATATATTGTCTGCAATAATGTCTTCAAGAGAATCATGGCCAAGCCTTAAGTTCCATTTAAAAGAAAATCTATCTAAACAAGGACCATTAAAATGATTGCTATTTATATTTTGTTCTCATGACCAATATTTTTCAAGAAGCTCTGTGATTACTTGAGTTGCAGTACACAATTTCACATGTATATATACTTCTATAGGGATTCTAAAAAGTATTACCATAAGAAGTACTTCAGTATCTTGGGAACAGAAGGGAATTTAGAGCATGTTGGGAAAGTATTTCCACATTATTATACAAATTGGCATGTTGAGAAGTTTTCAACCACAGAAACTTCTACATATTTGAGTAGCTAAAATACATAGGTGAGGAAATTAATATTATATCATCACCTTTTTATTAAAATTCATTCTGGATAGGTTTTTGACCTTTGCAACTAGGATAATTACATAGGAATAAACGTGATTCAGCAGATATAATTGCATATTTTGTTATTGTCAGAAAATCAAGTTTCCTTTTTATCTTAGCTCTAAAATATTTACTGTTGTACTAAATCATCTCCAGCTTTTCAATACCAAGAAATTTTTCTTGACATGCTCCATTGCAAATGTTAAATGTGTTATTAGCCTCAGAATTTAAAATTTGAAATAAATTATCTATGTGGCTACTATTTTTCTAATTATCTTAATTTATTTCCTGTCCATAAACTTTACCTATTATTAAACATGATTATTACTGAGTACTTTACTATTTCTAGATATAATCATAGAATATTAGAACTGAAAGGGATTTTAAATATCACCCTGTTCAATGCTAACAGGTACCTCCTAAAGACTTGGCATTTTTCTTGAAATAGTAAAAAAGAATGATTATTTTAAAAATATTTTAAAAAGTTCAAATCTGTTTGCATACAGCCTTTATGTTCGCAATTGAGGAAAGCTTTAGCCCAGATAATTTCACATTAGTAAATTCATAATGTTATGAATTCCTAAATTTTCACCTTTAGTCTTCCATGTAAACTGAAGTGAAATTCTGTGGGAGATATATATGCACACGTGTGAAATGGGAGATCAACTTTGGAATTAAAGCGATCAAGAGATTTTGGTCCCACCTTCAGAAGTGAATAGTTTGATGTAAATAATTGACGTTTCTTCCTCATCATATGGGGGTTGGACTAGTAGATAAACATTCAATGTTTCTAATTTCAGGTTGGTTTTGTCCTTGTCATTTTTTTTTTTTTTTAACGTAGATATTGCTACCTACCAGCTAAGCTAAAAGGTTTTTTTAAAAAATTCCAAAATATGGAGTCTTCTAGTACAATTGCTAACAGTAAGAGTGTTTGTCTTTGGAGAAATGGACCTACATCTACTGGGCACTTATTATAAGGTCTATTCTTTTTCTACTACTATGCCACCTCTAGGAAATTTCCATATGCAGAAATTATTGTAAAAAAAACTTATTAAAATGTGTTTTAAAAGAATAAAACAAAAAGAAATGTGTTTATATGCTTATATTTAAATATGATTAGGCTTGAGCAGAATCTATACTGTGAAACCTGACTATGAACAGGGACAGTGGGTAGATGAATGACCTAATGATTTATTCTGGCCCTTCATTTAATTTTACTCTGAATCACATTTGTTTTTGAGAAGAGTTTTTTGACAGATGCATAACAAATGTAAGTAGTGTAATTTTATGTGGGAGAGGGAGATTTTGGGTAGTATTTACATTTGAGTGCCATCGTTCTGGAAATTCAAGCTAGATTCAAAGTAGAAGTGAATACAGGGAATAACTAGTTGTTAATAAAACAAACCAGTAAATAATTCTAGAGTAGAATGAAAGCCTATCCTCCAAATACAGGAAATCACCTGTACTTAAATAATTTTTTTTGCCTTTACTTGGACACTTCCAGTGATGGAAAATTAACTCCTAATGCAACCCCTTTGATTTTGGGGGCCTCTAAAACTTCCGTGAGGTGGCACTTCCTTATTTTAAGTTGAAATCTGCCTAGCCATAACATCCGTGCAATGGTCCTTATTCTGCTCTCTGGTATTGTGTGGGATAAAGATTATGCCTTAAAAATTACTTCAGATATGGGAAGACAGCTGTCATGTTCTTCCTAGGCCTTTCATTTCTTATGCTATTTTTCCAGTTTCTTCAGTATTCTCTTTTGATATGGTTTAGAAAACTAAGGTCTTAACTCCAAAATGCCAATAAAAGATAATTCAAAGTTGGCAAGGATATCTAAGAGTTAGCTATAAACCACCACCTTCCCACTTTAACATTCTCTAAAACTAAAGTGCACCTTTCTTTTCCATGCTACCTGTAGCAGTCTGATATTGTTTATGAATTCCAAAAACAGATATTGGGTTGTTTATAAATTGGTCTGTTCCTCTGGGCAAATTAGATTGTGTTAACTTCAGAGGTTTTACTTTTACTTGATTAAATTATGATTAGGGCTTTGATTGGGCCATGTCAGTAGGACATTGAGTCCTTGCCCCCTTGGTGGGTGGAGACTCAGCAAGAAAATGACATGGCAGAGGAGAGAGTTGGAGTTTTGATGTGGGAGCCCTGGGAAGTAAATACAGAGTAGAACACAAGAGTAAGAGAGATGGCTCCATAGACCTGGGAAGAGAGAGCCTGATGTCTATAGCTGACCTACTGGAGAGACTAGAGCAGCTGAGCCTGGAGAGAAACTAGCCCCGGGAGAGAGAGAAGACTTATCCCAGTCTACAGCTAAGATTGGAAGAAGCTGGGACCACAGAGCCTTAAGAGGAAGAGGAAGGCTGAACCCTTGCAGACTTTGGCAGCCATCTTGCTCCAACATGAGGCAACAGACTTTGGGAGAGAAGTAACTTACGCTTTATGGCCTAGTAACTGTAAACTCCTACCCCAAATAAATACCCTTTATAAAAGCCAATGGATTTTTGGTACTTTGCATCTGCACCCCTTTGGCTAATACACTATCCAACCTACAAACACTTCTAGGTTAATGGAATTTCTTATTAACATGTCACTGCAAACATAAAGAGAAGCAGGGAAAAGGATTTTGGCTTATCTCCATTGTAGAGAATTTGAATTCCAAACAAGGATGTGCAAGTCAACTAATTTAATATTCAAATCATTTAGAATGAACTGGAAAAAAAAGCATATAAGATCTTTAGATTAAAAAGGGAAACCTGGAAAAACTTTTTTAGCAGAGTAACAAAGGCTTACATTTTAAAAATAGCGTAATTTTTCACACAATAGACAATTTGTTTTAATTAGGTAGCTTCAGGGCATATTTGAAGATTATTAACCATTTCAAGGTAATTATTTAAAAGACTTAAAATCAAATAATCAAACAAGTCTGGCTTTCTCTTAAGAGGAGAAATATTAAATATTTAAGAGCTCAAATTTTCTCCTAGGACAGCCCATTTTTTTGTGGAACTGTTACATATGGTAACCAAAACTACATCTTAAAATAAATGTTCAGTATGTAAAAGATTTAAAGGCAGTTTCAAAACATTCTGGCTGCCCCAAATCTCTATTTTTAAACACAAGATGAAACTATGTCATTCCTGCATTTAAGATTTTCTCATTGAGTTGTGTAATTTTGAAGAATGATCAGTGTTCATTTAAAAATAGCTTTTCATTATGAATATCAATAGACCTGATTCTAAAAAGAATTACACAGAACCAGCCATAGCTGGACAGAATACCACCCTTGAAATTAGATTTCTTTAAAATTGTTTAAAGTATTACCAAAGTATCTCCAGTGTATTCTAGAAAATAATTGGTAAGAAAACTGTCATGTGCTTTAAGTTTTAAAAATTATGTGGCTAAAATATCACTTTAGGCTGAAAATAAATGCCAATTATCAACATATATTTCAGGAAATGCTCTGATTCATAGTGAAAAATTCTATTTGTTTTCCTGAACTAGCACCCTCAATTGTTGGAAGGAACTACCATTTCTGGCACAAAGCCAGTATTTCACTTTCTCTGACAAGATAAAAGTATTTGTGGTGTGGTGGATACCTAATTAGGTTTTGAGGATGAAAATTAATATAATCCTAAGAATGAAAAATCAGTTTTGCTATATAGAAGATAGTTTGAATCTTAGCTAAAGTACTTTGGCCTGTGGCAAATAGTGATGGTAAGCTATTAGCTATTATGTAATACTTTGCATTTCCAACAGAGGTAGGGAATTATGACAATGAAGACAATGTATTTATGACATTTTTCAAGTCATTTAAATGACAGAAAATTGTATTGTAAACATATGGACGTGACTATTAAGAGCCCTATGAATACTGAGTTCTAATGATAAAGTGATAATTAAAATCTTGACAGGTCATGGTATTTACACAAATTGGATGGCTGGATTAAAAAATGTTAATGCACAAAATTGCAATTACCGATACAAATTGAATTGGAAATCTTAAGATCTAGCAAAAAGCATCCTTGCTGTTTTATACTTGGGAATGGATTCAGTTTTCCCATTCTGTTCCATTAAGGACTATGGAAATAACCTGGTTTCTGTGCTAAAACACTGGATAGAGGTAAAAGTAAACAGATGCTCCTGATACATAAGAATGCATTATCCCAGGACGCAGGATTAATTTAGTTGGATATCACCAGAACTCCTGAGATTTTACTCTAGCTAGCACTTGTATGGTAGGCAAAGAACAGTTTTAAGGTGTAGACCACAAACTTCAGAAGAGAATTGTGGTATTTGATAAAGCATGTATTCTTGGTCATCCCTAGACATATGAAAATCATGCCTAGCCATCAGCCTTAAAACTGACATTGGTTACATGCTCCCCAGGTGATTCTTATGCACGTTAAATTTCAGAATTACCTAACTAGAGGGTATCTTTGACTCTGGTGAGTTCTTGCAGCTATCTCAATCCAAAGTGAACCTTTTAATGGCCAAATTTCTCTTCAAGTAAGAAATAGGAATTTGCTTAATCTAATTTATGTGCTCATTACTGTAACAGAAAACACCATTGCAATCTATCATTACAGGCTAACATTTACCTCAAAACTTACCAAACAACTGGTTCTTCCCTCTCCTTGGAATGTAGAATTTAAATAAATAAATAAATACGGTGACTATATACATGATTTATTATTTATTGTTCTCAATGTTTCATGTCCCTGTTTCTAATGTAAAAAAAAAAAAAAAGAGGTAAGTAGAAAAATGGTGCCTTTTCTAAGTCTTTGTTGATGCTTTACATCTCTTTCCAAAGATACAGAATTTTAAGTAATCCTTATACATGACTCACAGAACAGCACCTTTCTTAAACTGGGTCAGTGCTTTAAAGAATTTTTAGCCCTTGATGACATTATATCCCCCAACTTTGGATCAAGAAAAGGACATCAACATCTTTAAGAGGTGAAAAGAGGCCTAGAAGTCATCAAATCCAACTTTTCACTAAAAATGCAGTCCTGTCAATTCTAACAGCCATTTTATTGATAGTATCCTCATTTCATTAGGAAGCTAGTACTTTGGGGGACAGCACCTTAATACGGAAACAAAATCTCACTCAACTTCAGACTTGCCTTCTTCCTTATTTCTTTCTATATTTGAAGACCGCTGTCATGCTTCCCCTTAGTCGTGCTATAGTTCTCCAAACTTAACCTCTCACTCAACAATTCTAAGATGCACATTTTTTCCACACAGAACATCTTTGAAGCCTGGATGTATAATTGGTAGCTTGCTGCCTGAGCTACTTTTTCTTTCTTAGGGCTAATAAAATGGGTGTGCTTTACAAATGTTGGCAATTAGATTTGCTGAGACACAGTAATTATCTCGCTTCCATTAACATTTTCAGTGAATCACAGAAACACTCCAGATGACCCAGTTCAACTCCTTACCTTATATACAGAATATTGTGCCGTCAATCCTTCCTTGGTTATGGTTCTGTGAAGTTGAATCCAACACCTTACAAAGCAATTCTCTTCAAAATCTGAAACTAATTACCTGTTACTTTTTAATATTACACTGAAATCCTTCTTATTGATCCTAGATCCCAGCTCTGCTCTTCAATTTCACAAATGGGCATGATTTGCCTTTCAATGATAGCTCTTGAATTTGATACCTGAAGACCAATACCGTGTTTTGAAAGTTTTTCTCTAATGGTAAACATTACTACTTCTTTGGGCTTTTTTCACCTTTTGTATATTTTAAATTTACAGTCTGTAAAACAGGAACACTAACATCTATCTCATAACGCTATTCTGAAGACAGCACAGTAGTGTATGTAAAACTTAATATAATGCTGGCAGCTAGAAAGTATACCACATCCAACTCCCTTCTACATTCTCTGTCAAGGGAGCTCTTAAAAAATAGCATTCAAACTGGACCTAACATTTCAGATGTTAGTACATCTGAATGTACTAACCATTGTAACCACCATTTTTTTAACAACAGGCTTCCTATCTTGTTTTGATTACTCTACTAAATGTAATCTGTTGGCAACGGCATCAGTTCACATTGATCTTCGTATGAATCACTTTTAGCCATGTCATATTCTACCATCTTCTTTCATTTTTTGCAACCAAAGTACAAATGAAATATTTATTCTAATTCAATATATCCTATATGATTCAATCCAACACACAGAACTATTGGGTTACACTTAGATCCCAATTTTTACTTTGAATGTGTTTCTTTTTCCCAGATCACATGTGATATGATCTAATTCATTGGTAATGCCAGTGGCAAGGAGTCTTGTGACATGCCATTAGAACTCAGCTTTTAAAAAACAAAAAGACATTGAGAGTAAGGTGTTGGTGGGTGATTCTGCATATTATGAATAACGGTTTTGTAAGTTCACGCTTCTATAATTAAAAAAATAAAAGACATGGAGATACCTGGCTTATCTCATTCTCCAGTCCTTTTTTGAACCCGGGACCTTACACTTGGGAAGCAGGCGCTTAACCACTGAGCTACACCCACACCCCCAGAGTCTGTGTTAATAGAACCCAGATAGTGGGTATTTCTAGTCCTTCTTTATTAACTCCGTAGTCAAAACATGGCTAAAAGAACATGAAATACTAGCATCCTCTTTGTTTAGCACATGCACATTTAGGTTTTCAGCAACTCTTTGCAAAATCGATATTAAGCAGAATAAATGAAATAAGTGAGTCCTCCCCTTTGTGGCCATGCTCAGATGACACATATTTTATAAGTAATGGATACAACAAAATGGAAGATCTATGGTTTGTGAATGAAAGGTGATTCAGAGGAGTGAGCAGGTAGAAAGGGTAGAGTGGGAAAAAGTTACAATTTTTAAAACTTAATAGAAAATACTTTTAAAAATCCTTGTATAAATGAAATTACAGCAAAAGAGAGCAAATTATTTCAAAGCCCAATGGTTTAATTTGTATATTTTATTTTGAAACTGAAATATCAACTTATACCATTCAAGCAACAAGTATTTATCAAGCACCTATGTCCCAATTTCAGTGGCAAAAGGAAAAGACCAGTTAAGTGGTTGGCTTTATATATACTAAGAATTCAAATAAACCTTCAGTTCTTAAATTTTGTTATTGCTAAGGAAATTGTGCAATGAAAAAAATCCCTGAAAATGGAGTGTCATCATATAAATTATACCACCATAAAGAGCAGAGAACAAATATTTGCAACTGAAAAGCTTAAAGGACTTCCCTTTGCATCTAAGTAGCTTATGTTTCCAGAAAGCCAATTATAGTTTATCTTGAAATTTATTTAACATCTATGTCATTAGTTATTTATGGAAAAATTAACAGAATTAAACCTAAGGGGAGAAAAAAGTGAAATATAATTAGTTTAGGTCAACTTCTGTAGATGTGTAACCACAAGTTACAATACCAAGGAATCTTACAGTGTGTTATATTAAAGAGTTTAATGGATTTTTAAAATTTCAAATAGAATTCTTAAACCTGGATTTGAAGTCAAGAGCATAGTATCTTCTGATCTTAAGTTGTAACAAGTTGGTTTACACGCAAACATTTCCTCATTTTCATTACTTAGGGTAAAAAGAACTCCAAAAAAACTGTGCACTTAATAATCTGCATATGGCAGTTAAAAAAAATTAAGAGCCAAGACAATAAACTACTTGATATGAGTTATCTTATTTTTCCGAGTCATAATACCAAACCACTTGATATATCTTGTTTTTCTGAGTTTGTATGATCATGCTTCAGCTAAGACTTTTAATCTAGATTACCTATCTGTACTGATAAGAATAAAGATTCCTTTCCATTGCCTTTTTCTTCCCACCAGTTTTCTTATGGTCATGTAGGAAAAGTTGCATTTTACAAAGTGAGTTATTATAAAAAGTTGTAATCTTTATTTTTTTTTAAGAAATAGATTTCTAGGATTTTATTCTGGTTTACGTCAAATATGATGTGGTGCTCTATGATGGATTTTTGCGTAATAGTTAAAACTATAATTATGTTAAGTGCCCTCTTTCCTACTGAGGACATGCTTTGGTTTAACTTTGAAAGATAAAAATAATCTTCATATTTGTGTCAGTTTCTCATATCCCAAAATACAAAGAAAAAGGCAAATTTTAAGTCATTCTATATTCCTGATGCATACACAGCAATGTCATAAACATTTCATTTTCTAACATGATTTTGGTAAATGTAAGTAAGCTTTCACTCTACATAGAAAAATAGGTTAAAAATGAAAATTTATAAAATGAAAAACTCACTGCCTTTTTTTTTTTTTGCTATCTCCAGTTCTGATAGCTTCAGTCTTCAGTCATTTTTTAAAAAAGTATTTGTCTATAGAAGGGGGTAAATATCCATGAATGTGAAATATCTAGGCCAGCAAATTCAATGTAAATTTTTTCCAATTCCCATTTCCTTCCCTTCCCTCCCTTTTTGGCTTACCTTATGTTGTATATTACCTCTTTTTTTTTTTTTAAAGGAGGTACCAGAGATTGAACCCTGGACCTTGTCCATGGGAAGCAGGCACTCAAGCACTGAGCTATACCCACTCCCCTGCACATTACCTCTTAAAGATAAATACCAAAGGTCTATCAAGAAATTTATCATAAAAATATTTTGATTGGGTCCCAAGTGTACCCATTTTCTTTCTAATGCCATTGCCATAATACATTTTAAAAATAGTTTCCTATATTTTGAACCTGGTTAATACTTAGAATAGTTAAAATTTTCAACCTACAAGTGAAATGGTATATTTTTCCATTAAAGTACTTGACGAAAGTTGAAAAAGACTTCATTTAAAATTGTCACCGGTTTGATTTTTGTAAAACTTAAGTTTTATCCTCTTATTTTTCATGGTGAAGAAATGATTTCACAATTTCAAATCAAAGTCAACACTGCAGTGAGGAGAGCTTTTCTACTTTATTACAAAGAGAAGAAGCCTTTATGTGGTCAGAAAATACAAGATTGATCTTTTTTTTTTTTTTTTTTCTCTTCCTATGAAACGCTGCTGTTCAAACAGCCAGAGTGAATTGTCTCAGTTCACTTCTTTAAGTCCCATCACATTCACTTGGGTATGGATGTCCTTGGCTGCTGAAAATCTGGCCCTTTAGTGCACAGGGCGACAAAGTCCCCTGACCAGCAGTTCCAGAATGTCCCATTTTCATATATTGCATCCATGCACACCTCCTAAAAATGAGGTACAGCAGGGCAAACATTTTCCAAAATAGATGTCATATATATAATATATACACATTCGTACATACATACCTTTATTCATGTGATGTCCAAAAATTTAAAAAAAATGTACACATTTATTACAAAATCGTAACAAAGACTGGACAGTGTTTTGCTCATTCTGGAAAGATGAAGCTCAGTAATAACACAACCCTGGAAACCATCCAGAGATTGTGGCAATATCTTTCTTCTAAACAGTCAGATATTCTTGCATTAAGCTTGGCGAAACTGCCTTTCAAAAACAGAAGGGGAAGTAAAAGGAAGGAAGCAGACCTTGCTCATCTTTCCAAATGAAATACGAGAAGGATCTTCACATAAAAATGCACAAACATTTGTTATTTTATTACCAATAGTGCTACAATGAACAATGTAAATTTTGTGGTCTAATTTTGTTGAGTCTTTTGTGGGTTTTATTTTTTACATTTTAGAAACTAAATGGTAAACTTCTGTCAGTGTACTTGCTTGTCTTTACAGACCCAAGTCTGTCTGATGGCAAAAAAGGAAAATAAATGAAAAAATTCAGACCCTGCTCAAACTAGAGAAAAACAAATTACAAATTTAGTTGTTGGGCAGCACATAATTAGTAAGGCAGGACCTCAAATGGTGACCCTTTGCATAAGCCAATTGCCAGATCCTCAAGGAATTAAAACCAGGGTGCCTGAGCCACATCAGTTCTGCAGTTATGTTGAGTATTGTGCTGAGACAGCCATACCCCAAGAAAAGGGAAGTCTTTTTAGAAGGCTTGCTGAGCAGGGTTGTAGTTGAAGGTGGATGGCAGGTGAGGCCGTTCTTCTAATTTGTCATATTCCAGATGGAACTCCTACAAAAACAAATTCAAGAAATACAGATGATTTCACTGTAACCTCTGTCTCTGATTTCACTGTCAAAATACATTTTACTATATGAGCACATAAAATACCTACATATAAGAACAAATATAGACACAGACATACCAACTAGTTTTACCTATAAGTAAAATGTAGCTTGAAGAAAAATATTATGCTGTAGTTCCTTTCTGATTAATAAAAACTCAATGCAGACTTCTGTGTAAAGGTCAGAAGCTAGTCATGGACATCTATTTTTAAACAGAAATTTAAAATTTTGAAGGGAACAGTTACTATGTCTCTTATGAAAAGCACTGACAAACGCAGGATATTTTAATGTAAAGCCCCCCTCAATGAAGTATAATACCTAAAAGTTAACTTTTTATTCCATGAAAAAATTTAGGAATAAAATAAAATTTCCAATTTGTTTTTATGATATTTACAGAGAAAAAGGAAAAGAAAGTTATTCTATGCCCATTAAAATATGGGGAAAATAATGAATATAAAACTCACACATCTCCAGACTTTCCAAAACCCTAACATAAAGACAATGCAACTGTCACCTAAAACTAGTTTTACTATAGGCACATTTGAAGGCTCCTTATATAGCTCATTTTCATCAAACATTAAAAAATATCATATTAACTTCATGAGTTTTAAAATTTAAGAATGATGAAACAATATTTTCATACTTCCCCAAAGATCAAGAGTAGAGAAGCAGAATAGACTTAGTTTATAAAACATACCTTTGAAACTCTAAAAAGAAGTTCTAAAATTATTAATTCTACAACCTGAATTTAATTAGCATAAACTATCACTGTATAATCCCATTTAAAGAATTATGAACTTTAATATGTGTTATGTATTAAAGATCAGGTCAATGATTGACTTTAGTATCCTGGATTAACATATTTTACCTTCCCTAATCTTTGAGCTACATACTGTATATTTAAAATGTAAGGATATTACATTAACAATTACAGAAATAGCAGTTATAATTTATTTAAAGCTTACTACGTATCAAAACTAGAGACACACTACTTTTATTCTTTCTATATAATACCCTGTAAAGTAGATATCATTACCCTAATTTTGTACCTGAAGAAAATGAGGCACAGAACTTACTTCCCCAAATTACATCATAAGCAGCAGACCTACAATTAGGATCCAGACCCATGTGACACCAAAGCCTGTGTCTTTCCTATAACAAATTTTTAATATTTTTATCCTGAGATCCAAAGCAGAATTACTTTAATATAATATACCCTATCAAGAATTAATTTTGAAAAAACTCAGTCTCCTGACAAATGTTTATAAAGAAGATTCACTGTGGTGACTTTAAGCTGGAAAACGTTCCCTTCAAATGACAGAGTAACTAAGGCACGGAGAAATGTATTTGCTTATCAGTAAAAATTAGCGAAGACCAGAATCACATGTGCAAGCCCTGCAATGCACTGTGTAGCCACCATTTTTCTACTCCCCATCCCTGCCTCAAGAATTTTTAAAAATGTTATTGCTTGACTAAAGGTGATTAGTGCAGAAAATATCTTTTTATTATTCTTTTAAAAATTAAAATTGGCATCCTGTTTACCACAAATATATGTAGCTTTAGAGTAAAAAGTCTGTAACTGTGACACAAATGATAAATTCCTCCATCTCTGTTATATTTACTAAATATATATATTATATATTTTAATATAACTATATAAAGTATATAATGATATTAGTTACATAATTTTATTCACTCATTCTGTCCTCTTTATTGTACATTGGTGAACAACATGTAGTATTAGAATTTAAACCACATTAACTTCATCAATAAAATTTTTTCCCTACATATTAAAAGAACAATAAGTCTAAATGGCCACTAAGAAAATCAGAAAGACCCTCGTATATCAGAAATTCAGAAAATTATCCATGTCAAATTCTGTCATCCATGCATTTTATGTATCTTTATTCTTAAAGCACACTGGGGTGGGGGTGGATGTAGCTCAGTGGTTGAACACCTGCCTTCCATGTATGAGGTCCAGGATTCAATCCCCCGTTCCAACTAAAAAAAAAAAAGTTTGGGGAGTGGGTGTACTTCAGTGGTTTGAGTACCTGCTTCCCATTTATGAGGCCCCGGGTTTAATCCCCAGTACTTCCTAAAATAAATAAATAAATAAATAAATAAATAAATAAATAAATAAATAAATAAATAAATAAATAAATAAATAAATAAATAAATGCAAAAATAAATAAATACAAAAATAATAATTAAAAGAACCCTTCTGGTATCTTCTGATTACATATCTTTCTTTATATGTACACACGCAACAAACATACTCATGTATACCCTTTTGTATTCTGTAGTGATTCCATAATTATGTATTAGAAGGTCTATGTATTTACTATTGATTGAAAAAAAAAAGGGGGGGATTCTTAGATTACAGTTTAATGATTTAAGATGAAGGCTAGAAAGAGTTTTAAATACTTTTCAATTAAACAACTTTTTATTGCCTTAATTTTTCTATTCATAAAATTAGCTTTATATTCTTAACAGGTTACTGTGAAGCAGAATTGAAATATATGCACTGGATTCAGATGATCAAATGAAATTTCTAATGCCATCACTGAACTAATAAATTACACAAGGAAATATACACTGCAGGAATGTTTTCTGAAATTCTCAAAAATATCAGCTTTCTCTCAACTATAACAAATCCTCATTAATTTAAATTTCAGGAAAGAAATAGCAAAATATCTTAAATTCAGAGTTAGAAATAATTTACATTGTTTTAAAGAAAATAACATATTACTAATCAAAGTATAAATATGTACTAAAATGTACCAGCGAAAGTAGTGTGTGGGGGGGAAATAACCCCAAAAAAACAATTTATATACAGTATCTATCATATAATAAAAAATCTTAAGCATTAAAAATCCTATTCAGTGTTGGACTCACAATGTTAAGTCAGGTTCAAAGAGTTCTTAAATTCTTAAGTCTTCAGTTTGAAAAAGCTATTGCTAATAGGACAATTTCCAACATCTGAACATTCACTATGGAAAGAATTATTTTAAAAGTGTTTATCCATTAAGGATATACACATGCATGAATTATATATATATTATATACACAATTTTAATTATCACAGATTTTAAATTACTGAGCTACAAATAACTCTGTTTATATTACATAGGGCAACATAGCCTGTTGAAAGTAAGATTATCTAAAAGGGAAGAATAGGCAAATACAATGACAAACATTTTATGGACATACATTGTTAATTTATAGCAAATTTTTAAAAAATGGGTTGGGTGCTAGAACTCAGGATTGTAGAAATTTTAGGGAGTATGAAATATTTCTGATTTGAAATCATTTAACTCTTTACTTAATATTACTTAAAATTCTCTAAGATTATAAAATGATTTGCAAAAAAAGCTCAGACAAGGTATTGTAAATGGAGACTGAAATTACAGTCTAGGTCAGTTCAATATGTTTTAACTACATCACTATAACATCAAACTATTAGTTCTAACACTACTTCACACTGCAGACTTCTTACAATGAGTTCACACTATCTAATGCAGGCTTTTTACCTGGGAATAATAAAAGACACCCACTTTATATGTACATGTTCTTCACCTGTTTATAGAAAACCACTTTAAAGATGGGGATTTTGAAGTTACCTTGAGACATGCCATATTAATGGATTTCTGGTAGTTTGATGAAGTCTGTAAATAAATATACTATGAATAGAACCTAAATTATTTAATTTCTCACTCAATTTCTAGAAAAGCACAGACCACATCCTTAAGAAAATAGAAGCCACTTTTAAGAACTTATTCTGTGAATATCAGACAATTTAAAAGTTGTAGGTTCTTGAGTTTTTATTTTAATATAACCAAAAGACTGATAGAAACCAACAATTTTGCTTGTGTCTATCACTATGAAAATTTCGTTGCAGAGTAGCAGTTCAACTGGCCTGCAAATTGTTACCTTAAGGAAGATGTCTTTGATAATTGTCAAATTTTATTTTTTAAGTTCACAACTAAAAGATTTAAAGAAAAGGTCAAGCAAAAACTCAACTGTATAGCAGAGGGCAGATAAAACTGGATGAAATAAAAACAAATAGATATTTTTCTTTAAAATGATATATACCTGACTGGGTAATTGCTTCTGTAGGGAAAAAAATGAAGAGATCCTACATTAATGTTTAGGTTATTTCTGAATACTTAAGTTTAGTTGTGGAAAACAATTTTCTCACATAAGTTGGGTATGTCTCTAAAGCTTAAAACTAAAATTAGGTAACTACTGCAGTCATCCACTCCTTTTTCCATATATAAAGGAATAACTTACAATACTACTCAGCAAAAAACCTCAAATACAGTGGAGCAAACATACTTCAGTTATTCACTAACAGATTTTTTTTACCCCTTCAAAGTTATCTTTTTTCCTCTTAAGAGCTTTTCTCTCCTGGAGCATCACCTAACACCCGTTCTCAAAGTATGACCCATGACCAGGAAAAGGACCAGCATGAGCACCACCACTGGCATCACCTAGAACTTGCTAAAAAATCCCAATTCTCAGGCCTGACCCCCAGACTTACTAAAGCAGAAACAATGGAGGTAGGGTCCAGCAATCTATATTTTAAGCCCACCAGATAACGCTAATGCAAGCTGAAGTTTGAGAACCACTGACCTAACATAACAACAATCAGTTACAATTTTTCCATCTTTGGAAGAATAGTAGGAAAAAAGCTGTAATAGCAATGATGATTAAAAAAAAAAAAAAAAACAACAACAACAGCCATAAACTAAATGTCAGTTAATTGTCATAATCTAGAGATAAATATCATCCTGATTTTACAGATAAGGAAACAGGGATGGAAAGCTAACCTGACCAAGATCAAAGAATAAACAGCAGAAACAGTAGCTAAATTCAAAGCCATGATACAATGGCTATAGCTTTCCACCATACGAAATTTCTTAACAAACAGGTAATCTTCTCAATATCTTGTGTACTGTCATTAATGCAATCATTTCTATTTAACGTCAACACCAAGACACTACACTTTAATAAAGATTGTTAAAATAAATCAAATATAGTATACACTTTATGGACTTGATCTGAGAAGTAATGACATTTATCACTGAGAAACACCTAAAAGTAATCATAATAAAAGATTTACTCTCTTGTGGGGGTCTTATTTTCACCTTTATTATTGGGCTTATCTTTTCCTATTTCTTTTTTCAAGTTTTATATGAAATATTCCTGGGATGTAAATTTTTTGTGATAAATACCTGGCAAGCATTTTATATTATTTTCTTAAGATGCTTTATCTTTTTATCAGTTTAGTAAAGGTGATTAAAAAACCAAAAAAAAAGAAAAAAAAAAGGAAAAAGCCAACTATACATTTGTCCAAAGAACTGTCAAATATTTCTCTTGTTTAAATTTATCTAAAACAAAACTCTAAATTTTAATATTTTTAGTTATTTAAAACATTTTAAAAGCAAACAAAAAAACATATTTAGCCTTTTATTTTTCCTAAAAAATGTTTTTTTTTTAGTAAAAATAAGAAATGTGATGATAAACTAATGAACAAAATAAAAATGGACATATACATTTTTCTTTAATCCTATTAGCCTAAAATTTGGATTTACATGTCAAATCTAATGTAGACATTTATTTACAGACATTCTAGACCTTCATGAGATTAAAAAAATATACCAAATTGCTATAAAATTAATCTCCAGTATTATAAACAATTTTATTATACACAGGCATACCTCATTTTACTGTGCTTCACAGATATTGAGTCTTTTTTTTTTTCTCTTCCTTTCCAAATTGAAGATTTGTGGCAAACCTGCACCAAACAAGTCTATCGGTGCCATTTTCCCAACAGTATGTGCTCACTGTGTGGCTCTGTGTCATATTTTAATTACAGTATATACAGTGTTTTGTTTTTTGTTTTTTTTTTTTAAGCATAAGGTGTTTAACATATAGTGTAAACATAACTTTTATATGCACTGGGAAACCAAAAAATTCATGGGACTCGCCTTATTGAGGTACTTGCTTTATTGTGGTGGTCTGGAACAGAACCTGCACTATCTCTAAGATATGCTTGTAACTTCTTTTAACTCTTACTGTATGGGTGGGTGTTATCAATATAGTAAAAAATTATGAAATAATATAAATGCTCATAGTGATATAAAATTAAAGAACATATCTGGAAAATGCAAAAACATTAAAATATTAAATAAATGCAATATACTCTAATAAGCTCTAGTAAAACATAACTCTAGTGAAACTCATTTAGGAAGACAAAAAATTAGTAAAAAATAAACTCTAGTAAAACTCATTTAGGAAGACAAAAAATTACATAAGAAAGAATCCCTGAAAAATGGAGACAAATGGCCCATTAGGGCTTTAAGTACTGGCAGTCATGGGTAAATAGTTCTTTCCTGGATATATTAAAGAACAATTAAAGGACAACTCAGTAGCAAGTTGTTCTGAATTTTTATCTTCCTAATCTAAGAACAAATAGTAGTCTTGATAAAGACATGGGTTTCACCAAATATTTTCAATATTTTTTATGTGGCAACACTGCTTCATGACACAAGATTTTATTTTCATTATTCTAGTGTAAGTGTGCCAAAGGCACGATAAATGATTAGCTGATACTTCATTAAGAAAAAAAAAAAAACATGAGATTTAAAATAAAAAATTACTAAATCCTAAGAATCATCAGTGGAAAATGGACTCAGAGAAATCTTGGTGTTGTGAAGTCAGACAATGAAGGTTATATTCTCTACCAGGTAGTCTAAGCACAAAATAAGGTACTGAATACAAATGTGAAATATGCATTAACACTCATAGAAATTCTGCACCTGGGAGAGTTAGAAAGGATTACTGCCTTTGTATAGTTTTTAAAACATTTTTTTTTATTTTTGAGGGAAAGTTGCATGAAAGAAAACAAAACATCCCAACTTTTTTCTGTAGACCCATTTCTCCTCAATATTTAGCATTTTAGTTGTAGGAATGGTCATGGTTCATGCTTGCAATTTTCTTTAAATAGCTTGTAAATAAAAATTCAGGCATCTTTTCTGCAATGCATGTCAATGTGCAAAATGTTAAAAAATGTCTCTATATACTGCTTTTAGGAAAATCTCATAGTTTAATTTAAATTAACAATAATATAAGAAAGCATGATTGGGATCACAAAAGGGTATCTTTATTTTACAATTCAGGAGACATAAAAATATTTCAAATCTTACTAAGATTTGTACAAAATTACAAAATCTCTTTACCAAGTACATTTTCCTAACTACTGAAACGAACTGTTTCTGGACATCCTCCGAGAGCAAAAGTCAAGTTAACAAACAAGATGGAGACAAAAGATTTAGTAAATATCTGGCACATTATTGGAATGGAAGATTGGTACATATTAACAGTTAAGAGAGACTTTTAAGAAAATGTCTAGATTTATACATTTACACATTTGCACAAGGAAAAAAATATACCTTAGCTACTTTCCTCCAGTTAAGACAGTCAAAGAAGTAATATGTTCCCCTCTCATATGTATTGGTTTTCATTGTTGGCTCCATGCCTGGTGCCCTGGTAATCCATACTCGTTCTTCTTTGTGGTATCTCCAATCACGATTAAAACTTCAATTTTCAAAAAGAAAAAGGCAATTAATTTATTTCCTTGACTCACGTGAAATATTTTGTTTTGTAAAACTCTGCTCAGAAGAGGATTATACATAAAATACATTAATATGGATTTTCCTTAACCCTAATTCTTTTATTTGTTATTAAATATAACTCTAATGAAAGAGAAATAATAATTTAATTTCCCCAGAAAATAGGCTTCAATACACATCTTTATTTAACTGAAAAACTTTTAATGCAAACTAAATGAGAATTTAAAAGCTCTATAAGCAATAAGATAATAACTTAGGCAGACAAAATAAAGACATTTTGAGTTCCAGGAACTTCACTGCATTATTGCTCTTCTTAACACTCAAAAGAAATTGAGGTATCTATGAAAACAAGCATAAACTCCAACAATTTATATTATTTTGTAAGGAAATAAACACAAAGTCTATTTGAATTAACTTCTTAAAAATTCACATAATTTTCTATGTTGAAAACAAAATATACATGAAAATTTTAAACGAACATATGACTTTTACTGTTTATTCAAGTATCACTAATCTTAAATTCTCAAAATCTGAAAGGCTACACATTAGAATTCAGGAAACAATCAATTAGGATTTATATCACTTATAAATTAGGAAAAGTAACAACCAAAGGTCAGCTCTGTGAAGGTAAATATGCCATAAAAACATCTCTGCTAGAATAAATCTCCATAAACATACCATACTTTCCTTCCAACATAATGAGATAGGTTTTAGACATAAATTATATGGAACTGTAGAGATAGCAAGGATCAGTGAATGAACTTATTTGCTTCTGAATAAATTTAAAAGGAGTAATCACACACATAAAAAAAAAATGAGGGGAAATATGGGGTACACTAATCCTTTAAGAAAGTAATTTTAGAGTATCTGATCCAAGGCTACTTACAGAAATGTAGTATAAAATACTTAAAAAGAAAAAGAAAAAAGAAAAAAGAACATCCTATTGGTATAAAGTTGTCACCAACTGGACATATGAGAAATACAACACAAAACTTTTATCCTTAGAGTATTGGGTAAAACAAAAAGGCTGAGAAAAAATTTATCCAATGGACCAATTTCTTTACAAGCCAATAGGCTGCTGATAATGAATGTGGGCTTTATCAACACTTCCTTCCAAACACATGACAAATTTGCACAGTCCCTTGCCCATATAGTTTTCAATAAATGTTTACTAAATGATGAAATTATTGTTCACAAGAGTCAGAAAAATCACTGTCATGAACTATATCTTACCAAATCCAAATCAACTGTCTTCTTAAAAACAGGAGTATATTGAAATTCCTTTTTTTTTTTTTTTTTTTTTTATGTATACAGTGATTATTAAGTCAAGCTAATAAAAGGTTTCCATAGAAATTAAATTTATTTTACTCACTGTAAAAATAAAAATGTCTCAATGGAGTAATACTGTGACTTAGCCCCACAACTATAGCCATCATCATTAAAAAAAGACGCTTTCAGAAAAATCAAGAACTACTATAATACAAAGTGATGAAAATATTTTGAACATACAGCTCTACTGCAGCTAAAAGTTGTAATACGTCTCCTCCATTCATGTAATAGAGATAGAAGAGAAGGTCTTCTCCGTATCGGCCAAGCTTTATTGCAGCAAGCTAGGAAAGAAAAATAAATGATTGTATAAAGAAGTTTGAAAATCCTAATATAAAATTGCTGCCACTTAAGTAAAAATGGAAAGAGAAACAGAAACTCTTCTCTTCGTGGCAGGTAATTGTTAATTATAGGATTACACAGATAAGTAGTTATAATTCTAAAAGGATAAAGTTTCCTTATCTAAATAACTGAAGTCATTTAACAATTATTACTGGTACATCTGTTTGACGTATTAATAGGGAAAAAATTTAAATAAAAACCTCCAAAGCAAGACCAAATATTGTCTGTCTCATACCAATGATTTACTAGTAACAAATGTGGCAACAATACTAGAACACTGTGCTCAGAGATCCAGGTCATGTATTTAAGTCATACTTCCACTATTTACTAATATGACCATGCCCCGTTATTAATAATTTCTATGAACTTTATCTGTGAATATGGACAATGGCATCTATGAAGTTACCAAGAAACTAAATGAAATTAAGTGAGTGAACATATTTGAAAGCACCTTTTAAGAGCATCAGATATAAGAAATGTCTTATAAGAGCGTCTTATAAGAAATGTTAACCTGGTCTATCCAACAGTGACTCACAAATCATTTGGTTATATGTTTTAGCAAATCACAGATGGTAAATACACAAATCATAAACAGATGGTTGTTATTTTGTGTAAATAGATGACAGAAATATGACGGCTTTACACTCCCTCCATGAGGTAGTGTGTAGAAACAAAATTGCCTACCAAACTATAAAATGTAGGTGAGATCAACAGTCTCATGTTCTCATATTAAAATAAACCTTAAAAACTTCCCCAAACAAACCACTTTTACCTCTACCTGATTCTACCCCTAAATATTTATTTGGCTGCTACATATCCATTGAATGTAATTTTTCTCTTCATTCAAGTTATACCCATTCAATTCAGGAAGCAGATCCCAAGGGGACAAATTCTCATATATTAGTATTTTTCAAATTGGCATGAGGAAAGGTTCTGGAACACTTAAATAATTGAAGCAAAACAGCTATATAGTGAAGGTGGCAGCAAATCAGAGTCCACAAACAGAAAAAACTAGCGCTTTCCATCTCATACTTCTTGCTGTCCATCTACTCAAGTATTAAAAAGACATTGAGAAATATATACATTTACTCCCCTGTCTACAACATCAATATCCATTTTACCAGACAACTGTATAGTCCAGACTCAGAACACTGAAATATATATTTATATATTATTCATACTTGTACACATATGTATAACATAAATATATTTTTCACTCAACTATATCCTTTCACAAGGCTAAAATCTGGATTCCGTATGTATTTATTTTTCTAAAAGAAATGAATTCTCTAAGTTCTTCCCTAAAGCAAAAGTATTTATCATTTTCTTTCCTAGACTTAAAAAAAAAAAAAAAAAAAAAAAAAAATAGATTAAAGCTATTTTTAATAGTTACTTTATAACCGGAATTGTAGGTAATAAAAAAATAGAAAGGAAAAAATATGGAAAATATCCCAAAGTCAAAGATCTTAGTTTTTAAGTATATACATTTGTTGTTCAATTAAAAATACTGTTCTGTAATACTTGTAAAGGAAAATCTGTTATTAATAAGGGCATAAAATATCAGAAAGAAATTTATGAAATATGCCAACTGAGTTTATTTACATCAACTGTGGTAATTGTATCCTGTTATTAGAGAAGAAATATTTACCAGTCCTGCCATTGCTTTATTTTAAAAAAATATACCCACAGACAACATCAAAACAATAAGATTATAAATAAAAATAAAATTAAGTATAACTGAATGGACTTAAGAGAGCATATTCCTGAGATCACTGCTAATATTTATAGAAATATGTTGTCTGAACTGAAAAAAAAAAAAAAACACCTGAAAAATAGATAAATTCATGCTGACTGAGTAGAATAATAAACTACACTCACCTTATCCCTAATGTGAATGTTCGTTAAGTACTCAGATGGAACATGGAAGTCTGGATAATAAAATGAAAAAAGCCTTATTAACTGATTCTCACTTACACATATCTTTTAAAAATGTCTGAACACAAACAGATTCTCCTACCTATGTCTTGAGGTCGACAAGGTGAAGATGCCCAGGGTGATGCAAATTTGGGATAGAGATTTCTGAATAAGGGAAAAAAAAAAAACACTCTGACGTCCAAGGAAAAAAAGATTTCTAATTTTATTTCAAGAAAAGCAGGCCAAACAATAACTTCAAATGTAATTTATTTCTAATTACCTTCCTTTGACTTACTATGACTTATAGAGCATAAAATTGAAACAAAGTTACATACATATATATGGAAAAAATAGAACAGGATTGCCTCCCTTGCAATACAGTATAAATACTCAGCATATAACAATATATGAAATATGATCTAACATTTTCTCTTCTAATTTACTTCAATTCAGGATGGTTCAAATTCAGTAACACCATGCCCCTAAGTAAAATAAATTTACTTTCTCATTTATGTGGCCAGCGAAAAAGCTATAATAATTAACAACAACAGTTCAAATCCACCAACTATTTACTGTGTCAATTATATGCTTTAATAATTCCAGGTGCTTAGGACATATGAGTGAACAAAGATTGCTGACACTATGGAACTTACTGTTTAGAGATAGGGAATTGGAGAGAGGTAGATAGAAACAATAAACAAAATAAATAAATAAATAAATTCTTTGTTGGTGGAAAGATGGGGAGGAGAGATTGGTTGCCTAATTATATCTAGTAGTCAGGTTTGATCTCATTGAGGTGGTCAGATTTGAACAAAGATTTAAGGATGTGAGAGTTACAGAACCATATTTGTTATCTAGTAGAAGAACATTCTAGCCAGAGAACTGCTAGGACAATTAAGGCAGAGATACGACTGACATGTCTGAGAAGTGAAGACAGAGCAGAGTGAACAAAGAGAAGATGTTGATGCAAGGATAGGGGAGGAGACACAGGACACTAAGACCTTGTGGGCCATTGGAAATATTTTGGGTTTTTAATCAGAATGGAACCTCAAACTCTTACTGATAATTGGGCAGAGGAATAATATTTTTGAAAAGAATCATCCTAGCTGCCAAATGAAGAGACAGTATGGGAGGTGGCAAAGGAAGAATGGAACACTTGATGTTTGGCTACTAAAGTAAATCCAGGCAATGGAAGATGGTGATTCAAACATGGATGGTAGAGGTTAAAAGTATTAAGTTGAGGTCAGATTCTGCAAATATTTGGGGAAAAGACTGGATATGAGGTACAAAATAAAAGAGGAGTTAAGGATGATACCAAGCTTCTAGAAGGACAGAATTGGCTCAAGAAATCTCAAGTGCAGGAGAGAAATCTGGATTGGAAATACAAGTTTGGGATTCCTAAATATATAGATGGTATTTAAAGATATGAGACTAGAAAACATCACCAAGGAGTCAATCTAGAGAAGAGGACTAAAACAAAGAGGTCAGGAAGAAGAGAGGAAGGTATCAGCAGAGGAAACTCATTAGGAGCAACCAATGAGTACAGAAGAAAACCAAGAATGGTGTCCTCAAAGTCAAGTGAAAAATGTGTATCGGGGGAGGAAGCAATGGTTCAACTATGTTAAATGCTACTAAGTGAAGAAAGATGAGAAGTGACCACTGAATTAAAAAATACAGAGTACATTGGTGACCTTGATGAAAGCAGTTTTAGTGGAATGGTGGGAATAAAACCCTGACTTAAACTGACATAACAGAGAATGGGAGAAGACAAATTGGAGATACCGAGATGACTCTTGAGAATTTTTGCTTCAAAAGGATGCTTTAAAGGGATGGGCATTAACCGGAGGAGGAAGCTGGATCAAGAGAAGGTATTTTTTAAGACAGAAGTAATAACAGCATATTTGTACACACTTATGTAAATTATCCAATAAAGTACCAAAAAATGAGGTAGGAAACAGAGTATTGCAATGAGTCATGTCTTGAGTTTCCAAGAGAGGTTTTAAATGGAAGCATGGATCAACGATGGTAATAAGGGTATGAGACAAGAATAAGGTGGGTGCAGATGGCAGGTAAGGTAGTTAGATCTGGTGGCAGGACTGTGTCAAAGTTCTCTTCTGATTGCACCAACTTTTTGAAAAATAGAAATAAAAAGCTAGGTTATAATCCGATAGAAAGGATGGAGGGGAGAAGGTATTAAGGGTTTGAAGAGAAGTGTAAAATAGTTGCATAGGACAGCAAAACACTATGGACTAGCATGTTAGGTATGATTTACCTGGTTGAATTAACAGTCTACTTGAGGTTCCTAGCCATGAATGTGAAATGAGATCAGGCAGTGAAGTTGTGTGATTTTTTTCTAGGAGATTACAAGTCAGGAATGGAGTAACGTATTTCATCAGGGTTGTAGTTTTTGCCATGCTAGTACAACGAAGTGAGAGAGAGGCAAAGGAATCAAAGGTATATATAAAGGACCAATTATGACTGACCAAAGATTTAACCAGGTACTAGGTAGTGAGTTTGTTGTGTGTATGTGTGTTGGGGGGGGCAGGGAGATGGAGGGAAGGATGTTGAGGAACAGTGAAAAGGTAAAAGAATGAACAGACTGAAGTTCCCGATGGGCCAAAGTTTACTGGAGTCATAGTACTGGTGGCGGGGGTGTGTGTGGGGGGGTGTGGAGGGAAAGGCGGGGGACGACACGTGACGACAAAACAACAACAAAAAACAAGAAGTGGTCTTCAGAAGACATGTGCAGCAAAGGTTTAAAATTCTGGATAGACTGTAGTTACTAGTATGACAAGGCCAAAGGTATGACGAAAGAACTAAGTGCCTAAACTATGACAGAGAATCAAATTATTAGAGGAAAGAGATGCAAAGAGCTGAGAGTTTAGGATTTTAGAAGGATCATACATGTGTATGCTGACACTGCCAAGTTATAACAGAAATAATAATGGAGGGGGAATAACTCAGAGTAAGCAGATGACACCAAAATGAATGGCAGCAGGTGATATAATCTGATAACATGATTTTAAAATTGGGATGTTTACAGGGAATAATTAAATACAAATGGGGAAGAAAAGGAAAAACTTACTCAGGAGAGTTCAGATTGAGGCCTAATGTTGTTAAGTCACTTCCTAATGCAAGATGTACCATTCCTGGGTCTGTCTCTGCTGCCCTGATAAATGTTAACAGGCCAATCATTCCAAATTGGTCCGTCACCATCCCTTGAGGAATGTTAGTAACCCGACCTAGATAAGAAGAACACAGTCACCTTTATTTTTGAGGAACAGTAAAGAAAATGAATTCTATAATAACTTTTGACATGTTTATAGAGTCCCACCATCAGGTAACACCTGGATCCCCTTTTTCTGCTGGTTATTATTTTGTGTTGTTGAACTTTTATCTCCAGGGAATTTAGGTCCATCTGTACTTGACGTTGTCTTGCCAGATGTATTCAAATTCTAACATGAAAAAAATTAAGTATGACATTAAAATTTGTTAAGTGCAAATTACTCATGTTCACATAGTAATAGCTTGCCATTCATTCGTTATATTTAAATTGTTAGTAAATTATTACCTGTTTTTCAAGTTCTACATGAAAATTTTGTTTCTATAATTGCCCTATAGTATACAAATACATCATATAGCATCTACACTTGAGTATTTAAAGGACAAGAAATCTAGGAAAATATTCTTATTTATATCATATCTACAGTCACGGGAAAATACACACATACAAGTTATATTATGTGTGTGTGTGTTTATCAGGGCTTTATGCCTTGGGATACATTTGAAGTTAAATTTCACAAATCTTTCTTTTGGAAAAGAAACTAAATATAGTACATTATTTAAAATACTGCCATAACAACCTCCAAAGTAAGTTAGAATATATAAACTTTCTTAATTTGTACTTATTCTAATTCTTACCCAACAATCTTCTTTACCAATTATATTAATAATATACAAACTCCCATCACACACACAAAAAAATTGCTATTTTCAGTGAAATGTGGAGAAATAAAACACATTGGTTAAGTCAGAGAGAAGAAGCTGAGTTGGTTGAATCAACACAGGAATAAAAATGTGTATAAAGATTCTTCAAGGAGAAAACTTACTCAAGAAAAATACAGCTCCTTAGAAGGCTATAATATCAAACTTCATGGGATCCAGCTGACAGGGACTACAATAAAAGTCTAAATTAACTCTGAGAAGTTCAACAGAAATTTGCAAACCTATATGAAATAGGAAAAAAATAGGCTATCTTCTAAGTTATAAAGGTTTTCCACATTCTTCAGAAGTTAGATTATTACAGATTTTCAAAAATAAGCAGTTTTGTAACAGTATTTAGTAAGTCCTTAATATATTCTACAGACTGTTAATACAAGAAAAATCTGAGGGGAAAAAACTACACCACTCATATACACAATTTTCAGTTACTTACAGATTTACTGTCATCATTACTTGATGTTGGATCTTTATAGCTGGAACCAGGTAATGCTGGAAAATCTTCATTGTGTATTGAGAAGTCCTGGGATTGCTCATTTGCTGGTTTTGTTACCATTCCAACTAGATAATGAAAATAATTTAAGAATTGCCATTGATATTTATGATATTTTCACAAGAGTACGACAATTTAACTTTTCTCATAATATACCAAAAGTTGTTTTTTTTTTTAATGCTATGAAAATGTACTTCAAAAAATTAGTATTCAGGACAATGATGAAGAACTAAATTTATTATACTGATTAATAACAACATAAAAATACAAGGTAAGTGGTAATTCTGTAATTCTAATTTAAGGTCATACAAAGATGTTTAAAAATATGACTTGATATTGATAATAATTATTTTAAAATTTGGTTTAAAAGCTTGCTTTATTTAAATATTTGACCAGATATTCTAAACACCAGTAACTGTCAAATACAAATGAACACAATAAAATTTAAAAGAATATGTCAGTATTCTACTTGAAAGTGACTTACAGAGTAAGCAAATTGCAATCAATTATAAAACAACTCCATATTATTTCAGATTTTCTTGTACTCCATGTTATAGATGGAAAACATGCAAGAACTGGGAAGTAATCCTCCCACTATGTTTGGCATTAGTCAGGCCCTTATTGGAGAACAATATCCAGTTTGGGGCTCCAGAATTCAAGAGCGAAATGGAGAAACTAGAGATGGTCCAAGGAGAGCAACGGGAATGATTAAAGGGATGAAAAAATGGACCTATGAGGAAAGGTTAAAAACATTAGAGTCTGAATTGAGAATCAAGTAGCTAGGTACTCAAGTTCCAGGGCAGATCATTTTTTGGAAGACTGATTTGGAAACCTTAAAATATGAACAAATTTTTCCCTTCTTCACATATTGTTATTTATATTCATATTCTGAAAGGTAATGAAATTCTTGGTGGAAAATGGGGGGAAAAACCAGTATTAATTCTATCTCAGGATGACTGATCCCTCTGAGTTCATTGTTTCTGCTACTGGTCTCTACCAGGTTTTCCTGAAAGGAAACAACTAGGTACAACGGACAAAAATGTGTTTGTCTATATTGCTGTCACATAATTTCCATGTCTGAATTGTTATTGCATAGGTTTCCCCCTTTTCATCTACCCCGTATTACCCAAAACTCGATTTATCTATTAGGGATAGCAAGCAGGGGTCATGAAGGATAATTTAATGGTGACCAAGAGGATATTTATTAACTATACATTACCCATGTGCAGTAGTTCTCAATGAGGGGCAACACCACCCCCCACCAACCCTGGGGACATCTGCGGTTGTCACAACAGAAAAGGAGTGGATGCTACTGGCAACTAATGGGCATAGGCCAGGGATGTTGCTAAACATTCTACAATGCACAGGATAGCACCCTCCCCTTCACCTCCACTGTTAACAAAGAATTATCTGGTCCAAAATGTCAATAGCGTAGAGGTGAGAAATCTTGGTTTAGAGAAACAACTTCTGTGTATAGTGCCCAGTTATTATTAATCACTAGGAATGTAGTCTTTTGGAAAACATGTGATGAAAAAGACCACAAAATAATCACTTAAGATATACTAAAGGCAGAGATGCCAGAAGAAAATAACTTCTGAATACCAATGAGGACTTCCTTTTGTGTTTCTAAATAATCTACGTTTTTCCCTTTAACTTAGCTACCATAGTATTCTTGGTGGGGAAAAAAGCACTTTATATATATCAACTCTATCAAAATTATACTAACCTGATGAGAAAATACAAACATGTATGTGTAACTACACACACACATGCATATGTATATGTATGTATGTTTGCAATGGAAAGTTTCCATTGGGCAACATTTAAAAACTTAATTACCATAAGGTGCTCTTCCAGCCAAGGGGTTTATTAATGGAGTTGGGTTACCACTTCCTTCCCTTCTGTTTCGGTCTGCTAATGCTGGAAAATCTGAAAGGTCCAATCCTGTCACATTTTCGCTTCCATCTATATAATAATAAAGAACACTAGTCATTGATTCTACAAACATTTTTAAAAGATTATAAAAAACCAACCATAATAAATTTGAAATGGCAGTGCCTTCTTAAATAATGCATAATATATAATAGGGCGGGAAGTTCTTAACCAGGGGTCCACGGACCCAAGATTTCAGGCAGTCCGTGAGCTTGAATTGAAAAAAAATCAACTTATTATCTTTATTTTCTCTGACCTCCAAAGTTGAGTGTCATAAAACTATCTGCTGCTACATTCTGAGAAGGGGTCCATGGTCTTCACCTGTCTGGCAAAGGAGTCCATGGAACAACAAAAAAGTTAAGAACCCCTGTAATAGGGGCTCATTTCTTGTGGGCTGATTTCAACTGAAAGCATTTCATGAACAATTCAATTCAGCAAAGCAATATACAACCAGCCTAGTAAAACCCCCAAATCCTAGAGACTTTGGAGAATAAGGAGTAAGGTGGTGGTACATTTTTTCCCCTTTGGGAAATGGTAATTTAAAATAATAATTTGTTAGCAAACAAGAAGATTATTGTGATACAACTGCTCTTTTCATTGTATCCAGGTGGAGTTTCTATCTGGAATGCTTGGAGTTTCAGTTATACATAGGTGGGACAATGACACTGCTACCTGCAAATGGTCAAAAAGGAATCTGAGGTACAGGCAGTGGTAATAGAAACCCTGAGAACTTCTGCCCTGTATCCAATTAATCCCATACACAAATGTATATGCATTTTTCATGTGTGTGTGCATATGTTTGGGTAGGGGTATAAGTAGGAATGGGAGAGGGCTCTTATGTGCTGGTAAATGGCTGGGAAGTATGGGTATATGATGCAAAGCCCAGAAATTTGTATTACCTATTACACAGTAGGCGCTCAATAAATATATACTGAATAATAAAGCTAATTTTTATTCTTTTTACTTAAACAAAAAATCTGCTGGCCTCTTTTTAAAATCAGTTTGCTTTCTTTTAAAACTTAAAATTTAACCAATCTTCTTCATTTTGCCTATTTTAAATATTTTTCTGATTTCTTCTCAACTTTTATTATTCTTACAAACTTGTATTTTTAATTTTTGAAGAAAAAATGTTCTACTTCAATCAGTTTTAGCCTGAACGACAGCTTTTCTTTAACTTTGGTTTCTTTTTTTTTTTTAATCTAGTGTTTTACAAGCATTTTCATTTTATTTTGCCCTTTTTCCGGTTTTTTATTTTGATCCAAATTTCATGATTAAAAGAACCTCAGAAATCACTTATAATCTAAAGCAGATTATTTTGTTTATAAACAACAACAGGTTATAGTAACAATCCAAAATGGCTGACAAAAATTACAAAGGGTAGTACATAAAATCATTCATACCCATTATTTAAGTGATGTTGAGGTTTATGCATTTTTGAATTTTAAAAAAATACTACTAAATGAGACAATAACAATAGAATAATTTGTATAACATTTCAGTTTACCAAGTAACCTTTCTTGAATTATTTGATTACAGTTTAACTATAAACTTTGAAAATATATTAACTTCTAATACATATTTTAAAGTCCAAGATGGAATTTAAAACTGCCATATATTATTTGGGAAAAAATTATAACATAAAAATATTTAATGAACTTGCATATTCATGTTTTTTAGGAAACAACTTGTAAATAATTTTTCCTAGTATAAAATATACTTAAAAATGAATTTTCAAAGTAATTCTAAGATTTTATACCACTGTATAAAAACAAATTAAGTATCTTAGATGACCTTGTCAGATACATTCTTATTTTATATGTCCTATTTAGAAAAAAAGCAAATTCAACTATGATATGCAGCCTAATTTGAGACATTCAAGTATGAAAAAATGTACATACTAGAAACAATGAAATACTGTACTTCACATTATTTTAACATCCTGTACACAAAACTATATTTACAACTACTAAAATTTGGAATTTTTCAAAGATTTTATCAATCTATGCTACTAAAACTATGTTATCTTTTAAAAATTAAAAGCCTAGAGTGGTAAGACCTTTCCCTTACTAAATTTTCTCTTGTGCTTACACATATGCTCCATTTCACAAATCGTTCTTTCACCTTCCATTTCCTTTAAATATATTTCTCTCTTAACAATCCTATTCATTTTTGCTCCTATGAGCATAACAACATCCTTTATTTTTTTTCCCCAGGAAAGGGTCTGGAGGCAGGAGTGGAAGGGGTGAAACCTCAAGGAGAATAGCAATAAAGCTTCCTATCTTCTTCTGTGTGACGCAGTTGATAAAAGAAATGAACCAACAAACTGCATGAATTCTTTACTGTCAGAATGAGAACTGGTTTTCCATGTAACTGAAATTTGAATTTTAAACTCAAAACTGGACCAAAATTTCACAAAAAATTAGATGCCAAAATTAGGATTAAAATTGTTAAGAAAAAATTGTAAGTTCTCCATATAATTTTAAGTTTTCCTCAATCTGGGTCACTATAAGACAGAATGTCATACAACTCAACAAAGTCTAGACTGTACTTCTTTTTCACAATGACAGGGAGGAGGACAAGAAATGCTCTTGAAACAAAAAAGACTGAGGCATAAATATAGACCATGTTAATGTGTAGGCTCTCCATTTAATTATAAGGAAGTAATACTGATGTTATAAAAAGTCACTATACCATTAACATGCCAAGGGAAAAATATATTTATAAATAGGGACATCTCTCATCCATTTAATAAATCCTATTCCTGTCAATTTCTTAGTAAATTAAATTCTACCATTTAAAACATTTAAAAAAATGTCCTGTAATATTTTAAGACCAGTATGTTGAGTTGTTTTATATTTCGAAAGTCTACCAAATGTTCTTTATAAGGTACTAGCTCCAGAATAAGCTTACCTGTTCCATTAAAAATGTTACTTGATAAGGAGTTATTCATTCCAAATGCCTGATTCCTGTTCATTCCAAATCCAGACATACTGGGTACATAGAAAATAATTTTAGATATACAATAAGAACACTAGCTTTCAGATGAAGAAAAACAAAAGCGTACACTTTTGATCTCCTCATATAAAACAACATGTTTAAAAATCAAAACTAATTTTATTTTTCTGAGTTCAATCTTTATTTTTATTTGACATCTTCCCCAAAGTCCTTCCATGAACAACTGGGAACCAAAATTTCTTAAAAAGGTTAATTAAAAAACAAAAAAACCCAGAGAATTTGTAATATGAACCTTGAGGAAAGCAGTGATTAAAGGTACTATTTTGTGTACCTGGAGAGCCAACTTCTTCAAAATTAAGCAGTTTAGTGTAATACTATTCTCCCTGAACATTTGCTTTTCTTCATTACTGGTGAAGACTGCTAATATTACTTTTCATAATAGATGAATTCTCATACCAGATCTATCTTTTCCCAACTAGTCTGTAAATTCCTCATGGAGAGTCCATGCCATATGCATCTTTGCACCCTCCACTCAGGAGGACTCAATAGGCACTCAATAAATGTTTAGTTGAATTGAATTAAATGATGTTTTTCTTAAAAATTGAATTCAGTGCTTTTAAACACATTCTTATCTAAATATAGTTTACCTTTTAGCTACTTAAAGAAAAACAATAATCTCTCCATAGTGCCCTCAATTCTGAATTAATACACAACTGGTACTTGGTAAATAGTTACAAATGCCTCCATTTTTTTGCACAAGTCTAAGCATGGTTGGTTAGGAAAAAAAAAAAAAAAAAAAAAAAATAAGGCTGACCGTAAATAAAATAAGGCCAAAAGTAATTAAGAATTATCAGTAAGAATTGTTAAAGCAAATTCTACACTGAAACTATGCATATCTTTAATATCAAATACTCTCCCGATAAAAGACAGCATGTCAGCGCTATGAGTAGGGTTAAACTGTTTAACAATAATAAGGTTTTTTGCCTTAATCTATAAAACTAACTATGGCCAATCAATATTTTCAAAAAATACATAGCTGGTGAAACAACACTCTGTAGAAGAGTAAGAATGCTAACAGAAACTTTTGTGTAATAACATGTTAGAATTGCTTATATAGTTGCCCTCAAATATTTGAATAAGTGCTCAGAGATGAGAACATTTTATAATAAATACAACTTAATAATAGTAGAAATAAGCAGGGTTCTAGAGACCCATATAACACTGAAAATTTATAAGTAATCTTTAAAACAATTAAAATGCAAAAGACTATAGAAAGGCAAAAACTTAAATATACATTCAATGAACAATACTACAAGAATGAGGTAAGATATAAGAAAGCCCAAGAAATATTAGGTGGTTAGGAAGCTATAAAGAAGATGAGAATTCTGGTAACGCTTCACAAATAATAACTTTTTAAAAAACAGAAGAACAGTCAAATTATAGAAGAAATGATCATAAGCCTAAATAAATTTAAGAATTGGAGCTTATGGGATGAAGAATAAACAGGAAATGCAACAACTTTAATTTAGGTTTTACAAGTATTAGATAGAAAAAGGTAAATTAAATGGAAATGAAGGTACCAACTAAATTTAAGGTTCCTTTTCCCCCATAGGTCCCATTTTTAAAAATATGTTAATCATAAACTTAAAGGCTAATTTTTCAAGAAAGCCTTATGTTGTTAACCTCTCATTTAAATTATCCCAAGAGCTCAAAAATCATAAAAAATGGATAACCGGTCTTCATGTTATTATTATTATTTGCATAGTATACACAATGGACAGTGCAAATGGGAAGAGAAAAGCCCAACAGATCATCTTTTTGTTTTAAATCCATAGACACGATACTATTTTCAAATAGTGTAGCCTCAAAAAAAAAAAAACTTTGGTCAGTAATTCTTCAAAACACAAAACTGAATCTCAGTTGGGTACTTAACCAAAGCATAAATGAAGGATGGTAGTATAGTAGTAAAATGTCCCCAGTTCTATTCATAAGCCTGGAACTCTATCAAAAAGGTGAACAATCTCATTTAATAGAGGAAGAATATAATAACAAAAATATGCCTGGTGACAACCTAAAAACAATCCTTTTCTAACAAACAGTAAAAATGCCTTAGTTTACTTTCTAAAATGAAACTTACTTTCAAAAGAACCTATCTTTAGTTTGGGGAGAGTAAAGTTGTGATGTGTACCAGAAAGAGAATCTTTGGTCATAAATACATGATGAAATACATTTATTAGACACAAGCCAAGACTCAAGAACAGAGTGGTAGACAACGAAAAGGAAAATCTAAGGACACCCAGAAACACAATAATATACAGTATCAATAAGCATCTTACCTGTTCACAGTAAAAGGCTGTCGAGAAGGCTGCTGCTTTGGCATACATATTATGCTTGGCGAGCTTCTGCTGGGGCTACCTAACCCTGAACTGCTCATGCTATTTGTCCTGCTAGGAATTCCAATGCCCTGACCAACCTGGGAGTGGTTCATCATATTCCTAGGATTCATAGGCAAAATACCCCTGAAAAAGAAGTCCATTACACTAAATAAACTCTACAATTACTCATTAAAATTCTCTATAAAATCAACCCGTCCAACCCTAGAATCTTAAATATACTTTGAAATTGCATTGCTAATATTTATTAATTTTTTTGTCTGCTCATTCTAGCTCTTTGGAAAGAAAAATCAAAAGAGGCAAATATAGTGAATAATATAAGGTATGAAATCTAAGCTGAGAGAACTATTGGTGTGACTACGACAAAATACAAATTTATTTCAAACATATATTTTGAATAAGTACATTCAAACTGCGTGTCATTCAATCTTTTTTCATATTATTATGCTTAATATATGGCATGTTTTATTTAACTCTCACTAGAAAAACTGATGTGTTGTTAGGGAGCAATAATCAGAATTGCCTGGGGAGCAATTTTAAATTGCACAATCCTCCTTTGAGGAAGAGAGCTGACTTTTGAAAAAGATCCCCAAGTGGTGATTAACCCTCAATACCCACCAGTTGACAGCCACTGTACTAGTGATAGGATAAAAACATCTTGCTCCATATTTATCAATTTGCAATGAAATAAAATGAGCATAGGGCATCAACTTACTTTTCCTCAGTGAAAGACCCTGAACCAGAAAATCAAATAATTACCTTCTTGGAAGACTAAAAACCTTGCTCACTCTACAAAGATACATTTTGAGAAATATTCTGGCCCATCAATAAATACCTGCTTGGAGATGGAGGCGTGTGAAGTGACATTGTTGGTACCCCTGTTGTTGGCGTGACGTGGCTCGTTAACTGAGTGCCTTGTGATAAGCTGCGATTTAACTGAGGGGTATTGTTGCTCATCCCCCTCATTGGAAGGCCTAGTGCACCTAATAAAAAAAATTCAGAAGAAGGAAATTCATTGCCATCAGGAGTGAAATTCTTATCCATCTTCTGGAGTTGGCAATTTAAAACATTTTTAAATGACCTAACAGGTAATATGCAAATCTTAAATGGATATATTCAATTCACTCCAAATGGTCTGTTTTGTAACAAAAGTATGTTCTAGTCTGAAAGTTAATATTATGAATGAATATTGCTTTCATATATCTATTTTTTATATTTCTATTTTACAGTAAATTATGTCTGTCAATGATTGTAACAGATTTAGATGACTTATGTTTTCATAAAAAAACATTATGTACAAATAAGCTTTTTAAGAAATTTTGCAATCTTGTATGTTTTTATGTTTTAATTCACAACTGATACATAACTCTCTTACTATTTATACATCTCAACATAACAATTTTTACAAATCCAAGAGAAAATGCCAGCAATTAGAAACTCAACCTAATATAGCTATAAGATAAAAAATTAAAAATATTTCAAAGTATCATGGTCCTTTAATTAACTAGTTTCCCTGGGGGGTGGATATGTTCCAGTAGGTGTATTACTGAGGTTTACCATTTATATACAAAACAAAAAATTAACCAATATGGATAAAGTTATTTCAAAAATATATTACAAGCTCCTGTTTTTTTATTCAGACACTATGAAAAATAAATTATTATTTTCTTAATGATCCAGAATAATTATTATGGGTATCTAATGTTCTATATATTTTCCCCCATTCATCCCTCAAAGTAAAGATGTTCAGCTCTAACTTCTGCCATCACACCTGCCTATGAACGCCTCCTTGCCTTTCTTCCATCTTTCTGACCCATACCTTTTCATGCTAGTATGTCTGTTTCTAATCTCCTGTGGAATGGCACATCAGTCAATCAAGTTTACTGTGAACTAGAGGTTAAGTAAAAGGGATAAGATGGCATGAGAGTTCATGAGGATTTAAAGTGACTATTTTTTTTCTTTTTGGCCTAATTTTGGGTCTAAGAATTTCAAAGCTCTTAAGATTTTCAAACTGTGACCTCCAAATTAATGGTGTACTATATATGGCATGAACATTTTCCTTCAAATATCTCTGTAAAGTTTATCATTTGGTATAACAATGTATCGCCACTTTCTAACCTAGGGACACCAGCGTGTCATGAAGATTTCATTGACAGGATTCTAGAATGTGGCAGTCCCAGAACTCAACTCTGCTTTTCAAGTGAGTGAAGCCAACAAATTCAATTCAATATAGCTATTATATTCTATGTGTACTCTCTTTATTCATAGAATAAGTAACCATTGAAGACTTAATCTTGGTTCTGCATTTCTTTATTTATCCGGAGGGAATTGGCCCAGCTCATAAAATGGCTTAGCCACTCTATGTATGTCTAGTCACTGTAAGTTTTGTGACCATGAGTCTGCCACTAGCTGTAGCCACTTTCTCTGAAGTTGGGACAAAATAAGAGCAAATGAGAGAATGAAAACCAGCCTATATAAGATTTCTTCAGAAGAAACCAGTCTTTTCCCTCCCTTGAGCATACCAGTTTTTTTTCTAGGCCCTAAAGGTGCTTCCATTAAAGACTACCAAAATATCTTTCATTTAACTCATTCAACATTTATTGAATGTTTACTATGTGACAAGCAATATCCTAGCTGCTAGGGATACAACAGTGAACAAGATAGAAAAGGTCCTTACTCTCATGGAGTTTAAAACCTCCTCCCCAAACATGCTGTCATAAAATCACCTACAGTTGCAAATTTCCCACAGAAATGTGTTTCTCAGTCACTGACCACCCAGAAAAATTATACAAATTTATAGCCAGAAAAGACCTTAAAGATCACCTAGTCCAATGTTCACATTTTACAGATAAGGAATCTGAGCCTCAGATAAGTTAAAATGACTTCTCCAAGGTGACATAAAGAACCAGGACTAGAATTTAGATCTCTTAACTACTAGTATTCTTAAAGAAAACACTACGGGAACCCAATGGATTTCTAGATTAAGACCTTTCTAAGTGTCTACTGAATTGGAACACTTCTTATCTATTTTTCTCCTGCTTTCTTTTTCTCTTTGCATACTTTTCTGTTTCTTCAAACCTCCTTTCTAAATCACCATTTCTCTCTCTTCTCTCCTTTCATTTTCTTTCTCCCTCTCTTTTCTATACCTATCCATGTTCTTTCCTCTAGTTTTAATTTTCCTTTTTTCTTCACCCTCTCTATACCTTCATCACTATAAATATATACCCTAAAAAAAAAAACCAAAAAAAAAACAAAAACTCATACCCACTGGTCCTTTAGTAATAATCTACAAGCCCTAAAAAAGACTCATTGAGAGTCTCTTAACCTCTCCAACCCTCCATATATATATTATTCTATATGTATTATGAAAATTTACAGCTCCAGAAATATTTCAAAGACTGGAGATAATCTCAACACTAGTAAACAAAACAAAACAAAAAAACTGTTGGAGAAGAAAATAACAATGGGTAAGCCTATTTAGGTATTGGCATACTTGCGTTAATGCAAAGTGCTAAGAGTGGATGAAGACAGAATAGAATAAAGACAAAGATTATAGTTTATTTTAATCTTCAAATTCATGCTCCTGACTTCATTAAAAGAGCTAATCCAAAAGATCTGAGTTTCACTTGGTTGAACTAGCTGTGAGAAGATCAAAAGAGAAGAGAGACAAGCGCATCATTTCAAACTGGATTATCAACTTTGAATATGTACTAATTCATCTATTTTAAATTTAATTAAAAAATGAACTTCCTTAAAACATAAAAAAAAAATAGCACTAAAGAAGAGCACACAAAGATTTATTTTGGGGAAACAAAATACTAAATTTGAGTTGAGTGAACTTAAAAATTGGGTGGGGTCAGTAGAGAGAATATTTAACCTTTCCTCGTAAAATTAGAAACAATCACAAAATTATTTCCAAAATATTGTACCAAGAATAGGACATGCAAGCAAACAAAATAAAACAAAACAAATAAGAAGAAAGCTCAAAGATTTTTGGCATAAAAGAACTGAAACAAGTAAAAATGTAAACAGGTATGTATATTGCGCTTGTGTATGGGAAGGTGACTGGGAGTTCAGTAGAATTAAAATTTATTGAGCACCTAACAGTGATGTATTAAGCACTATGGTACTCATCTCATTTTCTCCTACAACAATACTATAGAGAAGGTATTTATCCCAGTTTTACAGACAAGGAATAAAGAAAAGAATGAACAACAACAAAAACAGTTAAGAGGGTTATAATTCTGAATCAAAATTTTCCTTCAATTTGATAAACTGATAAAAAATAAAAATATAATTTTAGGAGAAATATCTGAACATCTTCTAAATATTCCTTATTGATCATCTTTCAAAAACCCAAAAGAATATAATCTAAGAAACGATTCCATAAATTATTTCCACTGAACAAACTGATTAAGACCACATTCCTTAAATACTTAAGGAAAGATGTGCAATGTTTTATTCCATATTTTGCTAGAGATAAACAACAATAATAATAATAATACAAACTATAAAAATTAAATCACAGCAATTAAATCCCTGAATACTCATACTTAAATTAAGTCCCCTAGAATTTTTATTAAGGAGAGGGAGGAAAAGTCCCTTAATTGATGCAAGAGGGCTACAAGTATCCCCTTCTCCATTCCCAAAGCTACTACTACCCTCCTCTAAAAATTCACTGTTCACACTAACAAAAGACAAAAGTCCTAAATGGTGCTTTATCTTCTTACCTCCAAATTTTTCTTCACTTAGCTGATAAAGCTTCCCTCAAAAATTTATAGCAAGCAATTTCTTTCATTAAAATCAAGGGATTTTAGAGACAGAAATGACTCCATAGATCATCCCAACTACATTGCAGATGAAGAACTAAAGCCAGATATTGAGCGACGTACCCAAGATCACAGAGGAATTGAAAAGTAAAAATAATGATCCAATTTCTTAAAAAAAAAAAAAGGGCACCCCCTGTTTATTTATTTAGGAGCCAGGGATTGAAACTGAGACCTCGTACATGGGAAGCAGGTGCTCACTGAGCTATGCACGCTCCCCACAATCCACTTTTCTTGACTCTTACTTCAATGCCTTTTTTCAACCAATTACTTTCCATATCTTAATAGTAGTTGTTAACTTTTGCTTCACTGGGGGGACTTTAAAGAAATACTGATGTCTGGGTCCCATCTCCAGAAATTCTGATTTAGTCTGGGTCAGGGCACTTGGTGGACATTGGATTTTAAACTCTCCTGGCGTTTCTACCCAGGGTTGAGAATGACTATTCTACAGTATTAAATCTCAATCACAGTTTAGTCTTTAAAATTTTCTTTTGATACCCAAAAGAATTTTCTAACCCTAATTAACATTTTACCTACCCCAGCACAATCCCTGTTACACACTACAAATTTGACTTTAAAAAATTAAGTGTTATAATTGAGGCTTTTATGTACATTATATATAGTATTCCTTAGGTGCACAGAGGAGGCACCACTAACTCAGACTCGAGAGTAGAGTAGGTCAGACCAGAAAAGGCTTTTTTTGAGGAGATAGAATATGAATTAACTAATGAAAGATTTAGCCAGGTATTTGGTCAGTCAAGTAATGGGGAGTCGGGGGGGGGCAGGTATAGATGTTAGAACAATTCAGTCTGAGAGAAGAGCAAGATGTACAAAAATGAGAGCAAGTAATACACCTAGAGGAGTAGGCTTGCCTTCTGGGTACTCAAGCATATGGAGCTAAATGGCTTCAAATCCCCAACTCTGAGTAGTTGCTGCTATATTAGAACCAGCTGAGAGCCCCAAACACCATCTGAGTCCTTACAGAAGCAGGCACTCTGTTGAATAGCTGTGTGAATCTCCTAAGTATATTTTGCACTGCTCCTCAACCCAAGTTTCCAATATTGATTAATGGCACCCCATTCACAAAATAGTGCAGGTCCCACACCTTAAAAATCATTTTTGGTCCCTGTCTTTCTTTCATATCCCAAATCATCAAGTCATAGTAGGCTCTATCTCCAAAATACCCCAAATCTGACTTCTCAACACCTTCACCACTAGTCCAGCCACAAGCCTGGACTACAGTAGTAGTAACTTTGTCTCTCCTTTCCTATCATCCTTCCCCCACCTAGTCCCTTCTCCACATAGCAAAGTGATCTTTTAAAATGAAAGCAGATCTTAAAATCCTTCTGATTAAATTGAGAATAAAATCCAAATTTCCTACTGAATCTTTGCAAGACTCTACATGATCTGATACCTGCTACTCCATTAAGCCACTGTACTCTCTTCTTAGTTTATTACACTGTCCTCTCTCACTTTTCCTTGAGCAGGGTACTAAGGACATAAAGATAATGAAGATGCATGCAATAAATAAATTCCAGACCACCATAGCTACGCAAGCAAAAGCATGTACATTGTACAGAAATGGCAAAAAAGAGAATGATATCTTCTACCACACATCTGCAGTATCTAACATGGCAATATATATAGCAGGCACTCAAGAAGTGTATGTTAACTTCAACTGCTACCTCCTTTTTGAAGCTTTCCTGTATTATTGTAGCCTACTGAGCTTATCTCCCAAAACACTAAAAGTATATCTACTTGACATAAGGTACCTTTTAACTTATGCATTAGTACTGTGTATAAATATTCTTGTCCTCTTCACTATACCATTTGCTTCCTAAGAGCAAGAACCCCCAGAGTATTTAGTGTATAACTAATCCAAATACTTGTTAAATCATCTCATAATTTTCTGAAGCTACCAAAACATGTCATTTGCCTATCTACAATGTTAATAGCATGAATTTTGAACCACCCCCCCTGTGCTCTGGGTTTCCCACAAAGCAAGTGGCCTTCATATAGGTGTTCCTAAAGCAGAAAGCCAAAGTGATGTCTATTGGAAGCATGAGACTATGCCACTGCTTGCAAGTCAGGAGTCTGGATCCCAGCAACAGGTTTATTTCCTCTCCAAGGTAGAGGTCTGGGGCCTCTGAGGATTCAGATACAAAGTAGCTGACCCTAGTTAATCTATGTGCCTATAAGATAATATGCACACAGGAAGCACTCAATAAATAAATGGTAGTTTCCTTTTTCTCCTATCCTCTAGGACCCTAAATCCTGTTGGTAAGTAAGAAAAGATTGCTCCAACTATACCCCCACTCAATTCCAATGCAATGAATATCCAAAAGACATTAAATCCTGGCTTCCCATTCATTACAATTTAGCATACAGTTTCAGGGAGCCCAGGGATCTTTAATCTATAAAGTGTAACTAAATCTTATACATATACTCAAAGAAGACAAGTACAGAACATCATGCAACTTGAATACAAGGTCACATTCACTGGCTTCTATAGTTATCACTGATGAACAGTATTCACATGAACTACTAGATGAGAAGTTACTTACATATTTGGATATAATCATACAATACTAGAATCTAAGATCATACAAGCCCTTAGTTCAGCATTTTTGGGGGGCCTACATGGGCTGTACAATCACTTCTACTCAGATCTGGAAAAATGCAGATTTAAGTAGTTATGTATCCATAAAGGGAACACTCTCCCCTGTTCAATCAAGTTCAGTTTTAGAGATGGCTCCTTTCTTCTCTACCTTTAACAACCTTTCCAACCATAAAGAATACACAATAGTAGACCTCACATTTTAATGGCACAAATCTACGGAACTTTGCCAATCTGAATACAGAGTTAATGGTGGTACTCAACGACCTTGAGAGGAAAAAGAAACTTTACATTTTATCAACCCCAATGCCCAACTACAATACTGTGATAAAGGCAACCAGTCATAGGAATAATATCTCTAGTCCACTCTCACATACCTATTCCTTCTATCTTCCCATCCTTCAGTAAAGTTTGTTATATAAGCTTTATCATTTTGATTTCCATATACTATATACTATTAAAACCCTGATCCTTAAAAGCCTGAATTATAGCTTGATATAGCTGACCAGGTGTTTGTTCAGATTTATCTACCAGCTACATTCTCTCTTTTATTTGGCGCTTTGGGGTCTGTCCTAACAAACAGACTGGCAACCTAGGTTCTGTCTTTTTTTCACTAGTTGTAACTTCTAGAGCTGTACCCTAGAAAGGAATCATTGAACCTGACTTGAAATATTTCAGTTCCAGTTAGTCTAGGTTTAAATTTTCTAAAGGCTAATACCCACAATGTCACTTAAAAAGAGTGAGCAATATGTTCAAAATGTTGCTTAATTGATGCTATAGTCATATAGCCATTTAATATACTGAATTCCAACAGCAAGTATTTTTTTCATATAACTTTTTAAAAAAATTATGAGTACCTTAAAAATACTTTCTCTAATGAAAACAGTTTTGCTCATTTATTAATCTTTTTATATCTTTAATGAAATGCACAATGACTTACACAAATTAAGAAGCCAATAATTGTTTATCATACAAATGAGCTAACTCTATTTCAAACCTAACCCATTCTATATCTTAACCCAATTACATTTTTACATTTGCAGGTCAAAAATATTAAATCAGAATTTTAAAAACTCTGCATAGCCAATTACATTGTGAAATCACTGTTATTCTCCCTTATAAAATATAGTTTTTCTTCACTCCATATCTAATTTCTACTATGATAAACTATGTGCTTTAAAAAGATAACTTAATAATGAAAGTCATATTAGAACACAGGCTAAATGGAACAAATTATTTGCTAACAATTCATCACTTTAGAATAAATATTTGAGAGTAAATGGGCAACTTTTTAAATGTAATAAAAAGCTTTTAAAACATTATTTTTCTATCTAAAGAAAAACTGCTAATATCTATAAGCAAATTTAGATCTTATTTACTAATTCTGTATTAACAAAATTGCATTCCATAGCAAAAGAGGAAAACCACAAAAGAGAAAAAGAAATAAGACGGAAAGTAAGTTTGTCAATAAAATAGGTTTCTTCTCCTAATAAACTTAAAAATAAATATAGGGTAAAGTGGTATGACAAACTGTTCAGAAAAGCTTTGCTTTTCATTATACTAAGAAAGAGCTCCAAATCAAATAACAGATATTTACTTAAAGTAGGTTAAGATGGTCATCAGACTGTCTCCCCCAGTTACCTGATTATTCTACAATCTTTGAAGGAATCTTCTAACATTTTTACACTGCCCCCCCCATAAATGACGTTAAAAGAAATGATAAAACCTTATTAACATGTAACAATTTAGAAAATTAGTTTGAAAAAATATGAAGATATTTTCTAATTTAGAATTTTACAAAAATTTTATGTGATGATGATAGCTAACATTTATTGAGCACTTACTATGCGCCAGGCACTGTGCTAAGCGCTTGAAAAGTATTACAATATTTAAAAGAAATGTAATCTTGTGTCATGGAAAAAGCACTGAACACTGTGAGTTAAAAAAAAATCTAGGTTCTATATCCAGACTAAGCTAAAGCAAAAGAATACTTGCTAAACAAAAAGAACATTTTATGTACTGTTAAGTAATGGAGATACATTAACAGGCCAAAACAAACAAACAAACAAACAAACAAAAAAACCGGACAAAAACACCTAATCAGTCAATCAAAAAACCTTTAACTTCTTCTAAGTGAAAACAAGTATGTCAATTCTTAATTCGCTTAGCAAATTCTTTTCAAAAATACTGTGAAAGAACACAGAAATACAAAAGATGCAGTACTAATTTCAATCTATCCTATATCCAAATAATGACAAATTTCTAATTAGCAATGCCTGATATGATGAGGTTTTGATATTTAAGTGAAATAAGGAAAACTCTGAAAATTAAATATCGTTCCTTTTAAACCTTAGAATAAACCCATAAGGGCAGCACTGGTTGTTTGTTTATTTGATAATTATTTATTTTTCTCTTTAAATAAAGCACCCCAGAATAAATGCAAAATTTCTTACTTTGTTGCCCGTATAAACTTGCCCCAAACTGAGACAGCTGACCTGATGTAGATGGTGATGCCAGCATCTGGAAACAAATTAATTATATTAGAGCACACAGAAACTACACAGTACATTGTATTTATACTTTACAAATCTATACATCATAATATGTGAGAGACAAACCCACATATCATATTCAGAAAACATAAAACAAACATTAAAAAAGTCCATGTTTTTAAAGAGAATATCAAAATGAGATGAAATAAAACTGTGTAAATGCAATTCATTCTTAATTACTCTAAAGGATGTTAAGTTTTACTAAATGAGAACTATAGTGGCAACATTACTACTCTTAAAAAAAATACAAAACACTAAGCTAACAAAACCACAAAAGCTATATCTCAAAAAGTCAACTTCTATAAATTTGAGTGAAACTGCTTGATTCTTAAATAATATATAAAGCTAAATTCTAAATTCAGTTTTTTTAAAATTATAAAGAAAAGTATGTAAGAAGAAAGGTTCTGTACTTTTTAAGTCTTTCCTAATTGTATATATCCTATCAAACATACACACAACTATATAATAAATGGAAAAATGATACAATAACAAAAGACAAGTCAAAATTACTTAGGAAATAATAGAAGTGTTATATAATGCGTACTGTTTGTTAGCAAATGATGTGAACTTCATAGTACTAGTTGCATAATGCCTTTGAATTTTTTGCAACAATGTCTTTTCATACTAATAGAGTATAAATTACTTGAAAGCCTGTTATGGAACACGTTATATTCATATTTCCTCATAGAGTCTACCACTGTGGCAATGCTATATAGCAAGTACATACTTAACCTGAGTAAATAAGAATGTACATTCCCTGTCCTCTATTAGACAACCTTAATTTAATAAGACAATAGCCAGATCATAAAGGGGCTCATAATCTAGAAGGAAAAGAGAATGAATTATATATTATATATATATAATTAATTATATATAATTAACTATAACCTAAGACACAGTGTGAGAGATGCTATAAATTATCACCGGAGGAAGATAATACTGAACAAGGGCGCGGTATCAGGAACACTTCCCTGAGCAGTGGCATGTGGTATAGATACAGAAGAGAGGTATTGCAGGCTAAGAATATGCACTAAGTTTAAGTATAATAAAGGGTAATGGCATGATTATGAATCAAACAAAAGAAGAAACAATGAGGCCAGCATAATCGGGTAAACTGGAGGAAAAGGATATGGCTTATTTCTGTGCATATTAGGGCATACAAGAATGGGGAATAAAACAATATGTTAGGGCCAAACTGTAAAGGGTCTTCTTGAATGTCATACAAAGATGGTGCTGAGAATTGAATCATGTCCCCCACAAAAAGCATGTTCAGGTCCTGTGGGTGTGAACCTAATTGCAAACAGGACCTCTGAAAATGGGTGAGCCTTAATCCAATATGGCTGAAGTCCTTAAATACAAAGGAAACTAGACACAGAAAGAGAGATGCAATGGGGAGGAACAAGAAGCCAAAAGTGAATAGGACCCAGAAGAGAAGAGAGAGAAGACATGGCCATTTGAATTGCCATGTGACAGAAAAGCCAAGGAACCCCAAACATACCAACCCCAGGAAAAAGCAAGCCTTCCGGCCTCTGAAACTGAAAGCCAATAAATTCTTGTTAAGTCAAACTCATTGTATAGCATTTGTTTAGCAGCCAGGAAACTAAAATAGATGGCTACCGATTATTTCAATGAAGAGAAAAAATAATATTAAGCAAGGAAGTGACATAAACTGTGCTTTGGAAAGGTATTTCCAATAGCAAAACTGGATGGAAATGGAAATCAGTGATACACTAAACTAGAAAAGAAGTAGGACTAGACAGGAGAGACATTCGGGAACACTAGTATTTCATGTCCAGTTGAACTGGTTGGGTTATATGGAAAAGGGGGTGGAGAACCACCAGTCAGGGAACTATTAGAGACCACTCCATGGTATCCAGTGATTGGAAATCATGCTGACACTAACCACTTTTGAGGAAAACATTTAAACAATGGAGGTTTTACAATACACATTTCATGCTATTTCCATGTCAAAATTCTAAGTTGTTTTAATTATTCTGAAGCTAAGCTTTTAAAAAAAAAAAAGGTAGTTTTTACTAATGCTGCACGGACTCTTGAGATAGGGCTGAGCTACACACCACTCTAAAAACAAGTTATTTATAAATATCCCTTCTCAAATCATAAAGGATATAATCTAGACAAACTAATATTCAAACTATATATTATTTATCAAGTATAACCCAATGAATGGAAAGAAGAGCCATGTCTGATCAAGTTTGTTTGCTAGGTACTAGTCTTTACTGCTACCACTAAACTGTAAACATTCCAAAACATATTAAAAGTTCATTTCCAAATTGTGAGAACAAGATCAATGAAGGTATGTAATATATAATGAAGCTTTAGTTGGCAACAAATGGTAATAGGTTTACGTAAATGCTTAGGAATCATAATTTTCCATCATCATAAGCTAGAAATGAAAATGCAAGAATTGTCCCCTAAAGACTTCAGATGTCAGCCTGCATGAACGCATGACTTTGAAAAATCCATAAAGTGAACATTTTAGAATCAACCACTTAAGAATTTCCTATTATCAAAAATTTACATATTTATTGAATACTTAACTCCAAAGAACAAATGTTTTAGTCTACTTTCCCAGAAAGGGCACAGTTCCCTAAGCCAATTACTTGGGATAAAGAGACACAGAGTGATCTGCTTACCAGAGCTGTGCAAAAATGTCATTTCTAAATGTTCTGTTACATGAAAAAGGTTAGTAAAAATTGCTTTATAGGAATATTAAAGTAGTTTAATGTTAATTTAAGAGTTTATAACTTTCAAGACATCCATGTGAAATAAGCATTGATAACCAGCTATATAGACAGATATTAAGTGACACAGGCTCAAAATGTCAAAATTGCAAATATACAAATTTTTAATAAGATCTAAAGATATATATATATATACAAACTCTGAAAACATGCTTCATGAAATAAATTAATGCTAAAAATGGACTTAACACAATGAAGGAATATAAGAGGGACAGAAATGCTATTTATGAGGGCAAAGAAAATGCACAAGAAATGTACCTTGGCAGAACAATGCCTATACTTAACAAGCAAGAGAACATTTATATTTTTAAATGCTGAAAATTAATAATATGAAAGTACATTTCCTAGAAAACATGTATATTTGATCCAGAGACACACACAGTGCAGTAGGGACTGCAGCAAAAAGGGAAAGAGCCCAGTCTGAGAGGCAGGAAAAATCTGGGTTTGAATCCTGGTTCTACCACTTACCAGTGGGACCACTGAACCTCAGTATCCTTCCTATAAGGTAGAAATAACACTACCTACCTCATAGAGTTGAAGTGAAGATGTAAAGGTGATAACACAATTCTTAGCATTATGTTATTAATGAAAGGACAAAACCAACATGTGAAATATGACTTTTAACTATATTATAGGTTTAAAAGAAAAGGATACAAAGGAAAAGGAAGAGAGCATGTGTATGTACCTGCACACACATGCAAACACACACAGTTTTAGATCTAGACAGAACTTTAGAAAGATTTCAAAAAATTCAAAGCAGAATGATTTTAAAAAGTAAAACCAGTGAGATCAGAGTGAAATCTAGCAAACAGGCACAAAAAGAAAGACTATGAGAAAATAATACATATTATTTAAAAGACCAAAAGAGGGAACAGGACCTGGTAGCGTATGTATCAGATAACTAGCAAATATGAGTTTACCAGGTATTTCAAGTAATCCTGATTAAAATATTATTCAGTTGTCAAAAAGAACATTTTAAAAAATAGTGTACTATATGCTGAAATGTTCAATGTAATTATTTCCTTAGTAATGAACCCTTAAGATGCTTTCAAATTTTTCACTAAAACTGGCAATGAACATCTTTATATTATATTGTCTGAATTTTAAATGTGAGTCAAAGTACCAATTTGTAAAAAAAAGCATATGACTGATTCAAGGAATATTCACAATATAAAGAATTTTAATATGCACTGCTAAACTGTTTTCTACCAACTCTGTATTAATTACATTTTCACAGCAGCCACTCAATGCTCTCTCACAGACACTGGCTATTGTCTTTCACTAAAAAAAATCCTTGCTAATTTGACAGGAATAAATGGTCTTTTCTCACTGTTTGGATTATTATTATTTTTTGAGATACCAGGGCCAGAGATTGAACCCAGGACCTTACTTGTGGGAAGCCAGTGCTCAACCACTGAGCCACATCAGCTCCCTGGATTATTACTGATATTAATATTTTGTAATTATTTATTTCTTCAGAGTATAGTCTGATTTATTGACATTTAACTCAGGTTATCACCGTCACTTAAAAACTGGTATTTAAGACATTCATATTTTCTATTAAAAGTTTTTAAGATGATTTTTGAGTTTGAGGTACTCATATCATCTGCAAATAATAATAATTTTGTTATTTTCCATTATCAATTTCATTCTCTTCTACCCTTTAACAAATACTCACTGAGAAGTCTAATATCTCCTAAGTATTATTTTATGTTCTAAGACTATGACAGTAAACTAAATAGACAAAGATACTGCCCTTAAGCTTAAATTCTAGTGGAGTATACAAAACAATAAACAAATAACTTAATAAATACGTACTTTCAGGAGAAATAGATGCTCTGATTTTTTAAAAGCAAAGAAATAATTTAGAGGATAAAGAGAACAGTGCTATTTAGAAAAGGAGTGGCCAAGAGGGAAGGCTTCTCTGATAACATATTTTAGTAGAGACCTGGATGTAGTGAGGGAAAGAACCATTTGAAGATCTTAAAATGCCATGGTTGTGAGACAGAGATGAATTTGAGGATTTGGAGAATCAGAATGAATGACTTCAGTATATAGTTTAATACTGAAAATAGTGGTGAAAGAAGGTATCCTGATTTTATACCACATTTTAACTTCATTATTATCAGCCTGAGAGGAATCCTTGTTGCCATAAATGCTGTGGTCTAACATAATTAAGAATGGGAGCCAGGCATGGATTCAAAATGTTTGTTAGTTTATTAGAATAAGACGACAGCTACTCTTACCAGTTTAAGAGTTTTTAAAAAATAAGGAATAGGTGTCACAGCTTATCATGTATCTTTTCAGCATATAATTAAGAGGTTCCCAGAAATCCTTTGTGCTTTTGAAGTGATTATGATTAAGAATCATCAAAAGTGTGCATATTCAAAGAACTGAAAGACTAGAAAATGTTAGTAATTAAAATACAGGCATCCTTTTTACCCACAATAAAAAAAAAATATATATATATATATAAAATAAAAATAAAATAAAATAAAATACAGGGAAACGGCTGTGGCTTAATTGCTTGCGCTCCCGTTTACCATATGGGAGACCTCGGGTTCGATTCCTGGGGCCTCCTGATGACGGCAAGCTGGCTAGCATCGGCGCAGTGAGCTGGCGCAGCAAGATTACGCAAGAGACACAGAAAAAATGCAAAGCAAATGGACACAAAGAGCACAAGCAGCAAGGGGGGGGATACATAAATATATATTAAAAAAAAAAATCTTAAAATAAAAAAATAAATAAATAAATAAAATACAAATATCTAAAATGATCTCTAAAAGTTGGTTATATTATGTTACTTCCAAGGAGTTGTCTATTATATGTTTTACATATAAATGCTCCTATTTTCTGGATGTTTTCATTTATTGAACACTGGGATTGAGGCTTCCAAAATGGAAGTAATTATAATAAAAAAAAATATTAATACACAATAGCTTTTACTAAGACCCTATTGATAGCTGGCTTCAAGATTCACTCAAGCACTGGTCAGCTATCCTTTATCACAAATTATAATTTAAAATTATTTTCTCACTGTTTTCAAAGGGGGAAAGTTACAAAATTATGCTAGTAACTTATTTTATGTAATGTTTAAAAATATTCCCTTTTAAAATGTTTATAAAGGACAAATATAGTCATTATTTGCAGGTGACATACTTAACTACCTAAAAAATCCAAGAGAATCAAATGGAGTGATGTTATTATTTATAGTTATAGCTTACATTTATATCTGTTCTGAAAGTTTTACATGCATTTATTCATTCAATCCTCACAACTACCTATGTGTTGTACTATTATCCTTATTTTGCAGATGAGAAAAACTGAGAGAGACTGAATAACTTCACTAAGGACACAAAGATAGTAAATCACACTGCTAGGATATGAATTCAAATACTAGGATTTCCCAGAGTATTACCCAATACAAAGAAGAACTAATAAAAGGGTTATGCAAAATACACACAAAATAAATACACACACACACACAAACTATTAAAAACCAATCACAAAAGAGAGAGAGAGAGAAAAAAAAACCAACAACAAAAAACCAATCAGACAAAGCAAAAGAAATGTCAAATATAAAACCCTACATATCAAAAGACATTAAAAAACAACAACGGGAATAAAAGGCATTCTTTTGAAAGGAAGCCAATACTGATATTGTGCAATAGTCAAAGACATTTCTAAAGAATAATGTGGAAGACTTTATCTGACTAAGATGTTAAAATGGTCTATAAAGCTACTATAATTCAAACCATGTTGTAGATCTGGCACAGAATCAGTACTGATACAGAACAAAACATTTTAGAAAGAGGCCCCAAAATACATCAGAAATTGGTATATATTAAGGGAGATATCTCAATTATTGATGAATGAATGGTATAACTCAAGGGTGGATAACTATGGCCAGTGGACCAAATCCAGTCCACAACTTGGTTTTTTTAGGGTGTGTGGCTATTTTTCACATTTTAAATGGTTAACACCTTTGATTTTGCCTCTTGGCCCACAAAGCTTAAAATATTTACTATCTAACCCTTTAGGGAAAAGTTGACCCTTGGTCCAGCTTTAAGTGGTGGGGGGACAAGTAGATAACCTCATGGTGGGGGAAATGTGGTACCATATGATTCTTACCTTAAACCAAAATACACGTCTCATGGACATAAGTTATATGTGAAGAACAAAACATATAAGTACTAGAACAAAATAGAAGTAGTTAAATAATCCATACTTGAGAAAGATCTTTCTAAGCATGATCTCAAAAACAAACTATAAAGAAACACTGATGGACCCCATTCAATACAAATTGTAAATATATGAATAATGCAAATACCTGAAGGTGAAAAACTGGGAAAATATTTGTAACAAATGACAACCTTAATATATGGAGAATACCAACAAAAAAGACTTTTCCTCTCAAAAGAGAAGTAGAAAATGGAACAAAAATGGGTAATCCATGAAGAAAGAAATACAAATGGCCAAGAAATACACAGAAAAGACATATCACTTTGTGTGTGCATGTGTGTAAAATTAGCTATGTTTATAAAACACTAAACTTATTTTGTCTACTGGCAAAGACTTAAAGGTCAGTGTTCTCAATGGTATGGAGAATGCTGATGAGAGTAATTTTGATAGTGTTACAAACTTTCTGAAGGAAAATATGTCAATATAGACCAGACAATTTAATTACTAGTTTTTCTCCTCCCCAATCTATATTTTCTAAAGCTTGTATAATTCCCTTGTGTTATTTTATAAAAAGAAGTTATTATCAACAGGAGCAACTTATAAGGTAGCCACTATACTATTATCTCCAGTTTTAGATGAGGATATTAAGGCTTGGCAACGTTCTAGTAAGAACATTAGTAAATATGTAAAGCCAGGAGTCAAACACATATCTGGATTTCTTTAGAATCCAAATTCTTAATCCCTATGACAAATGATCTTCTTAGTTTATTTTAAAGGGTAGAGTGTTGTAGAACAAAACCATTCTGTCTTTATTCTGTGACAAATGACTAGATTGGAATACTAACAAATATATATGCGTATATATGTGACAGTTTGAATTTGAGAATCCCAGAAAAGATATTTTTTAACTAATCCATTCCTGAATCTAATGCAATCCTGTGAGACCCTCTGAGTGCATTAGGTTCAGGTAAGGGACCTTGATAAGATCACTTTTGATTGGACTACATCAGTGACAAGTGACAACTTGGGTGTTCGCCCTTTTGCTAGGTCTTATATAAACTGAGAACACACAGAGAGACACAGAAAGAGAAGCTGTCATTCTGACCCTGCCATATGAGAGAGGACTCAATTGCTAGCAGCAGAGGCTGAAGCACAAAGCCTCCAAGAGGTTGAACTAATGGAGCAGCTCAAGGCAGTGGAGATGAGCCATATGTGTGATTGCTCGCAGCTAGGCTTAGGAAGAAAGCGGAGCAGCCAAAGCCCGGAACAAGACAAGAGATGACTGATCACCCACAGGTGAGCTCCAGGAGATAGTGAGCCTTGAGGGGAAGTCAGAATCCTCGGCAGAAATCGGCTGCCATCTTGCCTTGCCACACGGCAGGACGTCAGGATCACAAGTAGCTGACTTTGGTTGAGAAAGCATTTCTGCTGATGCCTTGATCTGCACATTCCACAGCCTCAAAGTTTTTACCCCAAACAAATCCCCTTTATAAAAGCCAACTCATTTCTGGTAGTTTTGCATTGGCAGCCTTTGGGAAACTAAAACAATATATAGTTCTGATTTGGGAAAAAAAAAACACAAAAACTCAGACATAAAACTTTTATGCTTTCTAGATGATGGGCTACAATTCTTTGCCATTTATTCTCTGCATATACTTTATTCCAGATTTCAGTTTGAAAGTTTATGTGCCTAAGTAGAATAAAAGAAGTTAATTTTCATTATACATAATTTTACAGCTTCTGCAGTGATGTTATCAGAAAAACACCCCAAATTTGTTACCTACAAGACCAACACTTAAAAATAGAGACCTATATAAAAATAACTCAATTGTAAATTTTTAGAGAGCCCTAATAATAGAACTGATTATTTGTTTCCAAAATGAGAAAATTTTCAAATATAAATGGGGGAGGAGAGACACATCACAACAAAAACACAAATCCTAACTTAAACCTGGGTTAAGATAATTTGTGAAATTCTAAGACAGAAATTGATTTACTAATAATGAATTTTAAAGAAAAATGAGGGCATTTGTTCTATCTTAGAACTTTATAAGTGCTTTAAACACCACTGTGATGGTTAGGCTAATGTGTCAACTTGGCCAGGTAATTGTGTCCAGGTGTTTGGTCAAGCAAGCACTGGGGTAATTATAATACAAGAGCATTTATAGACGTCAATCACCAGTGAGTTTACTGTGTGGATGGCTGATTATATTTGCATCAATCAGGAAGATTGTATCAGCAATGGATAATGCTTTTATCCAATCAGTTGAATGCCTTAAAAGGGGAAGTGATTTCAACATTCAAAGAGTATTTCCCAGCTCATCTCTGGACAGCTAACTTCTCCCAGAAACTCTTCAAGGATCTTTCATTGGACTTTCATCGGAGCCCCTGGTTTGCTGTCTGCCTGTGGAACCAGGACTTGTGCATCTCCACGGTCACGTAAGAGACTCTAGCTAGAGTACATTGTAGTACAGATAGAAGAATTAGGAATAGCAAGCTTATAAAGACAAGGAAAAAAGTTGGGCAGGTACAAAGAAAAAGAATGTAGCTGGTTTGACTTTGGTATATAGGGTATAATTTAAAGTAGCTCACCAGAATTTGAAAAAAAAAACAAAAAAAAATTGAATTTATTTAAAAATATTTTATAAATTTATAACTTATGACTTGGCTGTGTCCTAAATACTTTTTTTCCAAATGGGTTTTTTGAACCACCAGCCTTCAAAACCAATTAATCTATACCTCTATATCATTTCCCATGTTTTGAAGACAGTTCTTCAAAAATTTCTCTACTGCAGGATCCCAAATAGATGTAAAAAAGGAGATCTTATACCTGGGTCTAAGATTATAGCTGGAGGATTACACAGTAAGGGTAAAGTTTTGTTGAAATGTTCAATATCTCTTTAAATTTGTGCAGATCTGCTTTCTATTCTGAATCTGTTTGCTTTAATATAAAAGTAAGTTACTTCCCAAATAAAAAAAGAATGATCCATGTCCTTGAATACTTTCTACCAGAGTATTACTATATCCCAATCTGAGAATCACAGGTACATTCATGTCTCTCCCCTTAGAATATAAGCTCTTCATTCTTATATTCCCAAGGCCTACCTCTGTGCCTAAAACATCCGCTAAACCAAAGACAGTACTCTGCAGTTCAAATGTTGTTTTTCAGAAATCCAAAACTGACATACAATGACGAGTAAACACAAAAGAACTGATTGACTTACATCTTTTTCTGACCGATGTGGAAACATAGAAGACTGGCTGTAGTACATGTTTTCGTCATGGTAGTCACTGTCGACCCCTTCTACAAACTTCTTTCTTGAAGCACCAAACATGCTGTTTGTCACCTAAACAAAAATATTATTTTTAAAAAGAGAATATTTTGGAAAATGTCGCTTTACCTTAGTTCTGTGGAAAACAGATAATGAAGGAAGCATTGCTAAGATACAGAACTAGATCAACTAAGGGCTATGGGGCACAAGATAAAGTCACAAATCTGACTATAACAATATAGCATTAGATGTTTATTTCCAGGGACTAAAAGTAAGAAGAGAATCTTAAAACGTGTCTCATGCAACAGTTCGACTTCCTTTAAAGAACTAAATATCTTGAAAAATGGCAACCACAAATATAATTTTCTAATACAAAGATTTTTAAAAACTTCTATTTGGGGCTAATTATCACACGCATCTTCAACATTTGTGTCTCTGTCATCAGTAGATGTACATTTTAAATGACTGTTTTCCAGAGCATATCATCTTCACTTACAATCTAAGGTTACTGAGATACAGCACTTTTAACATCAGTGTATACTGGCATAGTGAAAATTTTATCTCAAGCCACAAAGTACCCACACATTTAATAGTACAACAATTGTTGTGTTCATTATACATGTGTAAACTTAGTCATTGAGGCCACATCAAAATAAATAATTAAGAGATCTGTGTTATTATTATTATTTTTTTTTGTCTTTTTTCCCCTTTTTGTTCTTCTTTTTCTGTTCCTTTTTTCTTTTAAGGCGACTTTTATAAAGTTTTTAAAACTAGCAACTGACTGAGCTTATTTACAGTTAATGTGTTCTCTGCCTAATAGTACTTTATTGTTCAAAGTAAATTGAAGTGCCCATGATGACAGATTTGTAAAGGATTTGATTACAAAGTGACCACCTCCCTTGGCAGAGTAGTCCTTTCCTGATAGCATACAAATATATAGGTTGCTTGAAGAATCTATCTCTAGTCTTAAATTTTTTTTACTGTAAGTTCTAGTGTATGTGTATGTGTATACACTTTTTAAAAGGGTGGCAGTAATGGGGGGGGGGAGGGATGTGCTAAATCAAGACAATGCAGCTTTATTTATTTAATTTTTTTAAGGAGGTACCGGGAATTGAACCTGGGACCTTGTACATGGGAAGCAGGCATTCAACCACTGAGCTGTACTCACTCCCCACTAGCAGTATATTTTAAAGTGTTACTAGACTTTCCCACCTGGGAAGTATAATTTAATAAACAAAGATTTTCCGAGTTACTTTTTTCTTTGTTCTGCACACCCATCAAATCCTACAGGAACAATTTTTGGGGAAAAACACTTCGCATTTGACATGTCTTGTACACTAATTATGAATAAAGGTATTTTATTCTATTGTAAATAAAAAGCGAACAATTTCCTTCACATTTCATTTCAAAATGAAACACTGTAGTCACTACTGTTTAGCAGAGCCATGGTGAACTGATAAGTCACAGATTTTAAAGGCCAAATTTTAGAAATAAGTTTGTTGAAAGTACTGTGCTACTTAGTAATTTCTTTATATATTAAGTTTCCTGTTAAATTTGTAGGAAACTCAAATATTTATCCCTCCTATGCAGATGTAAGAAAAAATCTACGCAGTTAGATATGAACAACAGTCTGAGAAAAGCTTAACCAGTGCTTTGCTATGTGTTTGGGCTATTAATCTCTTTAGGTGTGAAATAAAGAAAGATATATTTAAAGAGACTATTTAATTGACTGAAACAGGTATTTAATCTTCTTTGGGTAGTAGAGTCCCTGGTAAATCTCCTGAAAGCTATTCTATAATTCTGAATATAATTTTAGCAAGCTGGATCCCACATGCCTATGTGCCAACTTCCTACACCCTGAGAGATTAAAAAAAAAGATTTAATTGAGTTAAATTTCCAAAGAGAAACAATGGCAAAAACAAAAAACAAACAAAAAACCAAGGCACTTTATACTTTACAAATTAAGATTCATTACAATATGAGATTTTAAAAGTTTGTTTTGTAAAAGCTAATGATACATTTACATTTCTCTTAATAGCCCTTTTCTACTGAGCTTTAGATCTAACAAAAAATAAACATGGGAAAAAATGGCATGAAACTTACTGAGTGGATACAAAATAAACACTTCTTTTGATAATGTTTTTATCACATTATCATCAAAATCCATTATAGATTCCTAGAATTTTAAAATTGAAAGTAACTGTATAGAATAAAAAGCTTCATATATAATACCACACAGAGGCTTCACTGTATTGAAAGCAAAACTAACCACATGAAAATGCGTGAAAGAAGGAAAAAAAAATATTCCTTTTTCATCAATACTAGATTTTCCTAATGTTCATTCTGTGTGTGTATGTGCCTGTATTTGTGTTTGAGTGTGAGAGGAGAGAGAATATGTAGAAAAAGTCAATTTTATTTTGCTTGCTTCGACAAAGAAATTAATTTACATATCAGTAAGAATATTAAATGATTAAAGCAGATAGGTAGGAGTGTAACATTCTGCTTCCCAAATTCAAGCCCTAAGGGTGCTCAGATGACAAAAAGAATTCTTTGGTCTACCGCAAAAGAAAAAAAAAAAGGACAATGTAGCAAGCTTTTCATAAAGCTACATTTTTTTTTATTTTAAAAGGCTGTACTTTATACAGAATGATGGAATGGGGTAGGAGGATATTTTAGAATAGCCAAGGAGGGTGAAACTGGAAAGATAACAATCTAGCCGGAAGTAAGGAAATCAACTAAGCAAATACTTGGAGAAAGAGCATTCAGTACTGGGAACAGAAGACCCTCAGTGGTATGGCTCAAGCAGCAAAATCTAAGTGAAGAATAGTAGAAATTGAAGCCAGAGACACTGGTGGGGTCAAATCATATGTCTTGCAGGTCTGAGAAAGGACACTTATTTTACTGTATGAGATGGAAAGTCAATAAAAAAGGGTTTGAGTCAGTATAAGAGTGACTTAATGAAACAGGTTTTAAAAATGTGATTCTAACTACTCTGAAGAAGAAACTACAGAGAGGACAAGAGTGGTAGCAGGGAAACAGGTTAGGAGGCTGATACAGTAACTTGGGAGAGCTGATGGTGGTTTGGACTATGGTGGTTGTGGTAGAGGTGGTGAGAAGTTGTTAGATAAAGGATACATTTTGAGGGAGAGCTGACAGAACTAATGAATGAATGTACGGTATAAAAGAGTACAGTATCCACATTTTCCTTTTGGAAGAGAGTAAAGTTAAGGTAACTAATTCAATTTCAATCAATTTCAAAGAAGATGTATCAATACTATATTGGAATACTACATTGAAATTACTGGTTAAACCATGTGTATATTAAAGTTAATTTGGTAGCTGGAAATAGTTAAAAATAAAAATCATACTTTATTTTACATTACATATAAAATTTAAGTTCAAATCTTTGATAGTACAATGTGTCAGCTTTTCTCAAGCAAAAAATCAAGGGCTTACATCTACTTTGTTAAATGACCACCTTTTCTCTCAATGTCATATTAGATATTATAATAAAGGACAAGAAGAGTTAGAAATCAAAATTTACCAAGAAAGAAGTTTGCTACCAAAGCAAACTTCTTTTGAACACAGATGTAAAACACAGATGTAAATCAAGACATTTTATCTGTCCTTTGGTTTCACAAGAATTAAGCAGTATATTTTTAAAAATTTATAGACAAGTGAGATTACACTAATGGTTTTTATTAGCCCCCTCTCCCCACATCAGAAAAGAAGTGGCTCTGAGTGAAGTAGTAGACAGAGGAGAATTACGCTGGGAGGCAGAATGGAAGTACCAAGTGGGCTGAGTGTTCACAGTATAGTTCTCTTTGATTATTTAGTTTGGACTAGCTATGGATTCCTAAGATATGGTGGTTTCAATATCTAAATACAATATTTCAAAGCCAAATGCAGGAAATTAAAATAATCGTGGATAAAGAATTTGCAAAATGCCAAACTTGAGATAACCTAACCAACAATTTCAGAGGGGACTGGTAAAGTGACTCCTAATCCAGGTGGGATGAATGGTAATTAGAGAATAGAAGGAATAAGAGGCAAGGCAAAACACACAGTGCTTTTAAAAATAGTTAGAGCAGGGGTTCTTAACTAGGGGTCCACAGGGTTTGTGGAAAGATTTCAGAGGGTCTGTGAGCTTGAATTTAAAAAAAAAAAAAATCAACTTATTATCTTTATTTTCTCTGACCTCTAAATGAAATCTAGTATTTCCTTCACTTATGAATGTACACAATAAATTACAGTGGTATTCCATGGTTTTCACCTGACTAGCAAAATGATCTGTGGAACAAAAAAGGTTAAGAACTCCTGGGTTAGAGCAAGAAAACCAGGATAACTTTATATATGAAACTTGAAATATATATATACACACACACTTATACAAATATACATATATAATACATCTTACACAAAACCTTTAGCAAGGCCTCTGGAAAGGAACTTACTCTGAAATCTTTTATTGACTATAATGCTGACAGATGCTGGGCCAAGCATGGAATCCTGTTCCCAGGGAACACAAATCCATTCTGTGGCATAATAATCCTCTCCTGATAGCAAGCAAATATATAGGTTGGCTTCAAAAATCTATCTATAGTCTTAATTTTTTACTGTAGGTTCTAGCAGTATATTTTAAAGTGTTACTAGACTTTCCTACCTGGGAAGGATAATTTAATAAACAGTCAGTAATATTTAAAACTGATTTCCCGAGTTACTTTCTCCTTTGTTCTGCACACCTATCAAATCCTATCTATTCTTCTTAAACAGTGGATTTCATATGTTTGTTTTTTGCCATTCTTCCTATCCTCATCTTAGCTGAAGCTCTGGATTACTTTAATTAGCCTCTGGACTGGTCTCCTTTCATATTTCAATGAACATATTGAGTACTTACTATATAAAATATGCCAAGAATTGGGATAATGAAGACAAAAGCTTAGTAAGTAACAGTCTTATAAGTTACTTAATTAGTAACTTGTCTTGAACAAGCTCACAGTCTAGCTAGGCAACAAACCTGAAAAAAAATAATTACAATCTGTATAAGTGCTTTGGGAACACAAATAAGGGAACATCTAACTCTGAGGATAAAGAAGGAAAGACTTTATTATAAAATAAGTAATGCCTGAACAAAATCTTGAGAAAAAAGTAGAAATGTGTGGGGTAGGAGGGGAAAGGAAGTTATGGCATAAGAGACAGCATGTATAAAAGCTCAAGAGTAAAAGAAAGCCCAGGAAACAAAACTTTCAATGTGGTTAGCATAGAAGGTGTGGAGAAGGAAGGTAATAAGGAAAAGTAGACAGGGACATCAATGCCAGGTTAATTAAAGGGCAAGAGAATAGGCAGGGAAAACCAAATACAAAAATCTAGGTGATGAACTAAGTCAGACTTCCCTCTATTAACTTCATCATGGTGCTACATTAATAACTACTACATTGATCTTGACACTCTCCTCTCACACCTCGTTAACTTCTCCTACCTAGAGGATATATACCAAGATTCCTCAGGTTATGACCTTACTATAACTTTGCAGTAGTAATTACCTTAAAACCTCAACACAAACCTTATACCTCATCTTAATTTTGGTTATTCACAATTGTTCCTGCACATGATTATCTCTGAAAACTGACACCCCAAGCTCTGTAATCTTCAACATTCAAAACCTATGCTTATCAAATTAATTATTTATTGAAATCTTCCATGTCTTTTCATCTCTACTGCCACCTCCTAGCAAAGGTCACTCAGTCTACAAACAGGTCTCTATTAATCCATTTTTATTTCCCTCAAATCTATTCTCCCTCATCAGAAGTGATTTTTAAAAGTAAAATTTTCTTATTTTCATGGCCATGCTGATTTAAACTCTTCAACAGCTCCCCCAAATCAATAATAAGGCTTACAAGGCCCTATGTAACCTCTCTGACCTCATCTCTTGCCACACGTTTTCTACCACCACGAAACTTGCCACACTTAGAGTTACTCAAACATAACAATCTCTTTTCTACCTCAGGTCCTTTGCATATGCTCTTTCCTCTACTAAGAATGCTCATTCTCCCATTCTTCCTTCTTTGAAACTTTCACACTAAGTTAGGACCCATTTTACAGTCATCGAAAATGTTATCCTAAATATAACTATACAATAATAACTTTTACCAAATACTAAGTGCTATGCAATGTTTAAAAACTTTAAAACGTATTTACTTATATAATCCTCATGATAACTCTGTAAAGTAGAAATGATTAATATTCCTATTATGTAGATGAAAAAAAAAAAAAACACACAAACTAACAACTAGAGAAGTTAGGCAACATGCCCAAGATCACACATCTGATAAATGGCAGAGATAGGATGTGAATCCAGATAATCTGTCAGAATCCCCATTTTTTAAATACTACAGTAAACTGATTCTTAAATATAAACTAGTAGTTTAACGGATGTCTTCTCCCCTAAAATACAAGCAACAAGAAGGGAGAAGCAGCTTAGAGCAAAAAAGAATGAAGGGCCTTATTTAGTGGTGAAAAATGCTAAGCAGGAAATGCTACAATCAAATATTTGCGTGTGTCAAAAAGATCATGTTATATAGTTAAGAGTACAAAGCATAAGACTGTTCTTTCATGACTTACAACAAATGTATGATACAAGAGGTAATAATAGGGTGGTATATGGGGGGAAAATACACCTAATGTTAAGAATGGGCGACAGAACCATTTTAGTAATCTTTCATCAATTGAAACAAACGTAATTACCATTAAAAAAGTACAATTACTTAAAAAAAAGTTTTATCATCAATAATAACATGATCCACACCAATGCAAGGTATTGTGGTACATGGGAAGCCTGTATTTTATGTATGATTGTTTTATAAACACACAACTTCTCTAATTAAACAAACAAAAAAAGATCATAGTTAGCAGAAGAATGAGAATGGAATGATTATATGCATGTGAGACAAAAATCAGTCTACAAACTCATCATATCTATCAGAGAAAATTACACAAATTTTAGAATAAGATTATGGGAAGCAGATGTGGCTCAAGCGTTTGGGCTCCTGTCTACGATATAGATATAGGAGGGGTACGGAGTTTGATTCCCAGGGCCTCATGGTGAAGGCAAGCTGGCCCAAGCAGAGAGCTGGCCCACACGAAGTGCTGGCCTGAGCAGGAGTGCTGGCACAGCAAGATGACACAACAAAAAGAGACACAGAAAAGAGACAATAAGAGACACAGCAGACCAGGGAGCTGAGGTGGCACAAGAGATTGAGTACCTCTCCTATTCTGGAAGGTACCAGGATCGATTCCCGGTGCCATCTAAAGAGAAGCAAACAGACACAGAAGAACACACAGCGAACAGACACAGCAGACAGGGGGGTGGGGGTAGGGATAAATAAATAAATCTTTTTAAAAAAAGAATAAGATTATGCATAAAAAAGAACACTACTGCACCAATTATAAAGAAAATTATCCAAAGAGGACTTCAGATGAGTAGAAATGAATTTAAAAAATTATATATACCCTTGTTTCCATATTCCAAATGAACTAATAAAACATTTTTTAAGTACTCGCTAAATATAGTGAACATAATTTAATTCATCAAGAAATTAGGATGATTATAACAAAACTCCAAATTTCATTACAAAGCTACTGATACAGCATAGTAGCATTAAATAGGTTATGAGGCATCTAGAAAATGGATTAAAATAAGAACAAATACCTAACAGCAACATTGTCTTGTGGATTATCTCTCTAATGTAGTAAATTTTACTGTGAACATGTTGATATAGGTGTACCATTTTGGACTACTTCATAATGTTAAAAATGTATTAGGATTTTTCACTGCTGCATAGCCACCAATTTTTCACTTCTAGTGATTTTGTATCTACTCATATTACACTATAAAGGAAAGAGTAATAACTGTAGGCCATTACAGTGATGGAGGAAAAATTGTCCCTTTCTTACTCTCTTTTCCTAACCAAGATTCTAGTAATTCACTCAGACTGCAAAACAGAGAATTTGACTTCTGTTTCCTCCCAATTCCATAGTCAATATCAGCAAACACTTCATACATGTATATGCACAAGTTTCCTTTTGTCTGTAAAGGAGGCTGAAACAAATCAGAACCAATTACCATTAAATGGCTTATCTGCCTTTATCAAGATGCAGTCAATAAACATTAGAAACCAATCACAAGGAACCTTAATATCTGCTGAACACTGTCTGGTATTTTTATTACTAACTTTTCTAAAAGGAAAAACTTGATAGTTCAAATCTCACCTGAGAGACTGCTCAAATTCTATGGAACTTGAATATTTCTCTATCAAAAAGCATACTGCTACCAAAGAATTTTTGTTGTAGCAGTATTTTTTATAATAGGATTTTGAGTCACCTATCCTGCTTCACATCCTACTTTTGAAATGATTCTACTTTTATTACATTCATGAAAACCAATAAAAAAGAATGGGGCTTAAACAAAGGAGAAAAGGGCACATACACTGGACACACACACAAAATTCTAGCTTCTCAAAGAACAAAGATCTTAATCCCTGGAAATCTTTAAGAGCAAATGATCTATCTTCATAGAAGAAACATACAACTTTTGAAGACCTCCTACCTCTGTATACTGTGACTTGATATTTTTAATATGATAAATGTATAATGAATTGTCTATGAACCTTCTTAAAATAGATCTAGTAAAAGTGAAGGTTTAGATAAACTGAAGTCTAGATTTTCCAATTCATCAGATCAAATCTCTGGCATGAAATAAATAAAGAACAATTCATTTCATGGTTTTAGTAAATGCAAAATGCCCAATTAATGAGCAATAAAAGCCTCAATAAGTACTGAAAAGACAGTTAAGAGGTATATGCACAGGAAACATATGACTTTGGTTGGAAATGTGATTTAGCAGCAAGACAGGGTTCTATATAAATATTTTCAGTCATTGTTTTGGAGACCAGATAAATATTCTGGCACAGAGTACTTTGCAAGGTCCTATCCAAAAAACCAAACCAAACCAAACCAAACCAAAAACAGGATGGTCCATATCTGAGAGAAAGAGATGGAGAGGGCATGTTAAGTGAGAGTCCACATTGCTCTTCTTTAACCGAAAAACCATTTACTGAAATCTAACATCTGAAGCTGCTTTACTCAGATCATATTTCCAAAGACCCTGTACACTCTCCTTTAATGTGTGTCCAAAACCTATAACACTCTAAAGAGTATTACCGAAAGATTATATGTTCCATACAGATCTCCTCTATAATTGTCCCTATCAGTTCAACTTTGATCTAGGAACAACATGTTATGCATGCTTTAACATACAGATTTTATGGTTTTCTAACACCTTAAAAATCTCCTGTACCAACTGCCTTTATAAGATCCAAACTTGAACTGTCAACATAAAAAGCTTTAAATAGTAAGCACATCATCTTAAAACCAAAACTCTCATCAGTCAAAAATTACCAACCCATAGAAAAAAGATACATCATATATATCAACTAAACAACTCAATAAATGAGAATTAGTAGACCTTATGAGCAGTAAGAAGTTGGAGTGGAGAATTCACAAAAGAAAGCAGTACTTTATCCTTAAACATTAGGATGCAAAATGATAAAACACAAATGGAAAGACATATGACACTAGAAAACCTCTACATTTAGGATACACAACTAATTCTCTAAGCAGAAAGGAAATATTTTAATGAGGGTGAATATTTTATGTCCCTCCTAAATAAAAAAGGAACAGTTCTAATAAAGAGAGAGGGAAGAAGGGAATATGAATAATACTGAGAAGAAACAAACAACTTTCAGTGGAAGAAACTGGATCTATGACCAACTTGGCTGGGGGATACATACCTCCTCTACAAGGCTCCTAGTGAATTTTAAAAAAATCTAGAACTTAAAAGAGGAAAAAAGATAAACTGTTAAGGATTCTGTATTTTGAGAACCTGTATTTTGAGAACCTGTTTTGAGACCTAAACGGCCAAATTCTTGGTGCCCCAATCTCCTTAAGTGTGACATATTTTTTTCTGAAGAAACTTTAGCAATCATAGACAGTAGTAAAAGTCTATTTTGCTGGGTATAATTTTGAATATCGTTATATGCAAAAAATCCAAAATTACATGAATTTGAATTGCATGTGAAAGACCTAGGAGTAATAAAGAAACAAATAATTTATGAAAGCTTCTTGAGAAGCAAGAGAGGTAAACAAAGTAGCGAGGACCCAAGGCTACATTCCTTCAAAATTATTTCTAAAAAGCATCCATTAAGAAAAAAATCTGTAACATTAGATAATGATTTGGTGTAAGGCAGATAACAGAAAAATGGCAGGGATGCTGGCATTTTTCATACCCCCACACACTCCCACACACAAATTGGTAAATTTATTTATTCATTATTCATTTAACAAATACATGCTGAACTATGTATCAGAAAAGGTACCTTCACTGTTTCTATACTTTCTATTTGTTAACTTCAAACCTAGAGATTAGTGGAGATTTCTAAGAGAAAGATCTTTGAAAAAGTTTCTATTCATGTAAATAGTAAAACCTAACTACCTGCCTTAAACCTTGGGACACAGAACAACACATCTAAAGCTAATGGAAGGAAACTAAAACTTGCCACCTTCTAAGACTGTTATTCCTTGCAAAATTATAATCTATGTTTCCATGGCTTCCACAACTTCTTTTCTTAGCTTCTTTCCTGAAAATGAGTTTGCTGGTCCTGATATATATGCAGAGAAAATGAAGTTTTTAAAAAAATGTAATTTTTGTCCCTTATATTATAATATTATTGGTTTATTCAAATTAAGATTTTTCTTGTTTCACATCTAACAAGAACTATAATTATTTCTTAGAACACTAGGCTTTTTATTTAATAATTTATGAGATAGTTTTGAGAAAAATAATTTCTAAGAAACATTATATTTCAAGACTGAAAAATGACTCACTGGTAAAATGGCCCAAATCCACCCTCAAAATACTGACAACAGAACCATTGTATCCCCCAGCTTTTCCCACCACATACATACCTGTGCAACTTCTTTCAACATTTGCTACTCTGGGGATTGGAAAGCTCAGAGCTGGAGGCTGAAGTGAAGAAGGAAAGGTTGGAGGGTGAGCCATGACACCAGCCCCACACTAGGAGCTCCCCTGAGATACTACAGCAGGGTTGACACCATAGCTCTGAAGTTCAAACTCCAGCAAACGATAAGAAAGGAGTCCAACCAGAACATGATAAACGATGGGATTCTTCTGCTCTTTGAAAAATAAGGAAATCATGCTATAAAGATCTGAATGTCCAGTTTCAATATTATGACTGCCTGTTCACCTCTTCATTATTCCCCAACCCCAGAATCATCTCTCAGACTGATTCAAAGTACTAATTCAAATAAAACAAAATATTTAAAAAGCAAAGCTTTCTATAACTTACACACTTTTTCTAGAAAAAATGCAGGGATAGAGCTTACCTGGCCATCATGAAAAAGCCTAAGACAATATGTTTAAACACTTTACCTATCTGCTCCTTGTATACTTCTTTTGCTCTCCTGAGTACTCAGCATTAAATCTAAGGCTCTAGTATACGTTAACCCCATCAATCTTAAGAATTGAAAGCTGGACTATGTGGGTGTACTTAAATACCTAAAATTGGACCAGTGAACTTTAAAAACAAAGGATGACGTTTGGTTTATGTATATCTGTTGGGAGGAAATGAATTTCTAAAAAATTGTTCAACTCTGATTAAAATAAATAAGGACCCCAAATAAAATAACCTGGCACTTTAATTAAACTAGATGATAAAGAGAAAAAATTATGAAGATTTTTTTAAAAATCAATATTTAAATATGTGATTTATTCATTTTTATTGAATGTGAATCCTTATTTAATAATATAAAACTATAAAAAAGGGGTTCTGACTTGACTATTTTGAATACTAAAGCTAATAAAAATAGATGCTTAAGCTATTTTAAGATAACTGATCTTTTCAATAGCACAGATATTGCTGGAAATGACAAATATTTGAAAACCTTAAACTAAATACACAGAATTACCTGAATATTTAATTATGTTATACAAAGCAGTTAAAATGAAACATATTCGTTCAGCAATGGAATATAGGACCTTTAAAACACTTCTAAACATTTTGCCTATAAATTAATTCCATAAACATTCAGTGAGCAGCTACTATGCAAAGTGCTAAGTATTAGATGTTATAAATTATATTCTCATATACTTTATCCATTTGATGGTTAGGATAAAGGAACATTACAAATCAAGGGAAGAAAAGGTGAAAACACATTTACAATGGCTTTGTGCGCCATTAATATTGCCAATAAGGCCTTTGTAACCTTAGCCTTCATTACCTCTAATCTACCATAACCCTCTTCTGTCACTGTGTTCCAGTCACACTGTCCTCTCTGCTGTTCCTCAAACATCAGGCATACTTCTGTCTCCAGGCCTTTGCATTTGTATCCTCCAGGAATACTCCTCCCCTAGATATCCACATGGCTTCCAACTTCACCTACTTCAGGAATCGAGTCATCTCAGTAACAAACTCCCTGTCTACTCTATTTAAAATTGGAACCTTGCCCCCCAATCTCCTGGCATTCTCTCTCCCTCATTTTTGCTTTATTCTACCCCATATATAGCACACATATCATTATATCTTCATCTTACTCCATGCATGCCATTACCTTAGTGATATGTTACACTAATCAATGCAGCACTTACAGCATATGCGAAAACTTTCTGAACACGATTACATTAAAAAATAATAAATTATGTGGAAAATTTAACGTTAAATTTTATATTTCTGAAACATACATAAATAAGATTGTTTTATACCTTTTTACAGTGAAACTGACAACCACTTCCAAAATACCCAATAGACTATCACAAACCTTCAGTGGTCAGAATGCCACACTATGAAAAGTACCAGATAAAAGATTTGGAGAATGTGAGCAATTTTTCTTCATTTACCAATTTTTTCTCAAGTTAGATGACTTTTATTATTATTTTTTAAAAAGCTGTTTTGAGAAAATTTCAAAGATGTGACAACACATCTCTTTTCTGTCACAAAATCCCCCTTAAAATTTTTCTAATTAGGGCCACTAGGCTGCACTGTAGTTCATGAGAATGGCATTCCTTAGAATTAGTTGTATAGTGAGTGGAAAGTCTGAATAAATAGCCTAATATTGTGGGCCTGATACAAATAAGAACATGCACTACGTGTTTACCAAATGATGAGTACTACTCTAAACAATTTATGTAATATTACCTCATTTAATCATAATAAAACTTCTCTAAGTTACTTTTACCTCATTATTTTCCAGATGAAAAACCAAGGCATAGAGAGATAAAGTCTCTAAAGTAGTTGAACCCAGAATGTTTCCTTATCATTCATTGTAGAATACCCCATCTCTGCAATCTCAATAAGAAATCAAAGGTTTATTCTCTAGAAAAACCCAAATGGATAGGCTCCAAACTTTAAGAACTTAGCAAAAGTGAGAATGAGGGGTGAGGCACGAGCTTGAAAACTGAGGGATGAAGATGTACATTTTGAGTGGTGAGATCCTCAGGCTTTTTTCCTTACCCAGCTCACAGAATATTGCCATTCAGATATAGGAAATGTCCCTCTCTTCCACTATCCCAAATCCCTGAAACTGTGTATCTTTTCTATGGAAAAATCTAATGGCTCCAGAGAAACAAATGCCACACACTATCACAATGTGGTCCCTAAATAAAAAAAGGCTGACTTAACTACAAGTTAACAGGCTCTGCCCAAAAACGCAATTTAGCTTTTAAACAATTACTATTTAGAAATAAGTTCAGATTTACAAAAGAACTGCAAAATAGTACAGTTCCCACATACCATTCAACCACCTTCCCCTGGTGGTACCCTCTTACATAACCACAGTACAAGCAACAGAACCAAGAAGTTAACTATTAACTAAATGACTTTGTATGGATTTCACCAGTTTTACTACTAATAGAATCCCCCATTACATTTAGCTGTCATGTTCCTTTAGTCTTTTCTAATTGTGAGCTATTTCTCAGTCTTTCCTTTTCTTTCACAATACTGACACTTTAAAAAAGTACTGGCCAACTATACTGTAGAATGTCCCTTAATGTGGATTGTCTGGTGTTTTCTCATGACTACACACAGGTTATCCATTTTTTTTTAGGAAGAATACCACCGAGGTGATATGATGTGCCGTTCTCAAGTGTATCATACAGGAATGCACATATGTGAGCATATGAAATTAATATGTCTTATTACAGGTAATATTAACCTCGATCTTAGTTAAGGAAGCACATCTGACAGATTTATGCACTATAAATTGACATTTTTTCATTTGTAAATCATAAATATTTGGGAGGAAGTATTTTGAGAGTATGCAATACCTGTTTCTTTTAAATTCATCCATGAATACTGCCTGTAGCAACTATTAATGTGGTATTCTAATGGCGAATTTCTATTTTCCTCATTCCTTCTATATTTACTAACTGAAATGCTTCTACAAGTAAGGCAATCACCTTCTAAATGCCTCACTGTTAAATATGAACAAAGAATTTATAAATGAATTGGCCCAAAGTGATAAGAGGTAGAAAACGAAGAAAAATAGCTCAAACCCAAGTCCTTCACTCTAACAATCATTCTTTCAGCTTTATTACAGTGCCTTCATCATAGTTGAAAAGAATAGGTTTAACATTTCATATGACCCAAACAGTCTCTTTTAGAATTTCTGATCCTAAATAAGAAAGGCTTTTCCTTTTCTGTATACTGGGAAAAAATATCTTCCTATTTTCATCGGCACACTTACCATCATGTCTTTAATAAACAGAGCCAGATTAAACAAAGAGATAATATACTATTCTATGCTTCAGAATATAAACTTTTTGTGTAGGGAGCACTAATTTATTATTACCTCATGAAGATGAAAGACTACTGTATTTATGGACCTATTAATATTAGATTAAGGGAATATTGAAGGAGAGAATTCAAGGGAGTTCATAGGAAATAGTCCAAAATTTTGCTTTAGGTTAAAGAAAATCAGTTACGATGACTCCATATCTATTTAGAATTTATTTACTGATCTGTACTGTTTTATGTTTCTTCCCAAATGAACTTAAGCACTAAGATCAGGTGTGATATTTGTTTGTACTACACACTGTAGTGTCTTATACCATATAAAGCATTCAAAACTTGACTGAATATTGATACAAAAAGCTTCTGCTCTTTATCAGGCATGTTTTTCCTCCCATCTTCTCAACCAAAATATAATTTTAAAAATTGAAGTCTTAGGATTTACAGTTCCAATCAAGATGATGCAGAAGGGGTCCCCACCATCTAAAATAATTTTTTTTAGAGTGGACAAAATATTTTAAACAATGATATTCAGACCTGGGACACCAAGCAGTACAGGACAATTGTCCTGAAAGAAGAGAAAGAATATGAGCCCTATACCTGTCCTACTTTACAATCTAGAAGGAATTTCTAGGATGCAATGTAGGGAGATGAAACCCAGGTGGAGACGAGCATTCTCCAAAAAATGAAGGAGGTGAAACTGAAAGACTGAGAAGGCTAAGGAAAATACAGTGAGCAGGCTAGAGTGACAGAGAGGAGAGATGCAGAGAGAAAGAATTGGCTATCGAGAGAGGTCCCTGGTTTAATCTTCACCAGCTATGTACTTATAAACACATACTTGTGAGGAAGCTACAAGTCGTCAGGAAAAGAGCCACTCAAAGAAACAGAAGGAACAATCCCCAGGGTTCACACAGAGCTGTGGTTCATTTGCATAAAAATATTATAATTCACAGTTAGAGTCCACAGAAGGGTACTGCTATGGTAGTTGGGAAAAATTAGGTCTAGACAAAAGGCTGATCTGGTTCTGCATTAAAAAAACTTAAAAGGGGAAGCGGCTGTGGCTCAATCAGTAGAGCTCCCGTTTACCATATGGGAGGCCCCGGGTTCGGTTCCCGGGGCCTCCTGGTGAAGGCAAGCCCGCCCGCACGGCGTGGTTAGCTGACCCAGCAAGCACAAGCAGCAAGGGGGGGGATAAATGAATAAATAAATAAAATCTTTAAAAAAAAAAAAACTTAAAAGCAAGTCTCAAAAGGATCAAGCTGTTCCTAATTTTACTGTGTTCCCAAGAAACCCAAGAATATTAATAGGAATACAAAAATATACAGTACCCAACAAGGTAAAACTCCTAAGACTAGCATCAAATTAAAAATTACAGGCATGCAAAGACGGTGCTAGAATGTAAGGGGGAGTAGGATGGGGGATGGAGGTGGAGTTGGACTATTCATGCAACTGGAGGGAGGGCTGGAAGAAGGAACAGGTGAACTCTGGGGATGTGTAGGTCTGTAGTTAAAACTACAATGGTGGGATTGTTCTTTTGGCAAATATGGCAGGGAAGGGTTACTGGTGCAGGGTGTTGGGGGTGAGGGTATATGCAGGCTAGAGCACACTTGTGGCATGCTTCTATGGAATATGAAAGTGCTCATCTTGTCATAGGGTATTACCTCAGTGGGTGGAGACACACAAAATAAACAAGAAAATATTAAACTCCCATCATGGGGAGTCCTGCTAGGTTCTCAATTAGAGGGACAAGCATCTTTCAAGAACATAGGCACTGCCTAATAAAAGAAAACAGACCTATATGTCAAGCACTCAATAGTATTGCATGTAACTATAAACCTTATTCTTCAAAAACTGAAACTTAGTGGTTACCATAGGTTCTGAGGGAAGGGGGAGGGAAGAATAGAATATATGGAACAAAGGGAGTTTTTAGGGCATTGGAATTGTTCTGCACAATCTTACAATGACTGATACAGGCCATTTTTAATTTTGTAAAAACCTATAAAAAGCGTACCATGCAAAAAGTAAACCATAATGTACACCACTGACCACGGTTAGTTGAAATGCTTCAACATGTGTTCATCAATTGTAATAAATGTACCACACTAACGAAAGGTGTTGTTAACGGGGAAAGTGGGGGAGGGGGAGGGTGTGGGGTATATGGGAATCCCCTATATTTTGGATGTAACACATTTATGTAATCTAAAGCTTCTTTAAAAAAATAAATAAATAAACAAAAAAGGATAATTACAAAAGAAAAAACTAACCTACGTTAAACATCGTGTTTTTCGATGTTCTTTGTAAGACAAGTTATAGGACAAAGTTTCCCACTATTAACACTTCTATTTGATATTGTACTAGAGGTATAACTGAGCTCAGGAAGGAAATGCAAGTTATAAAAACTATTAAAGAAGAATCAAAACTGTCATTTCCATATATATTTATTTCATGATGATGCAGGTTAGTATAGTGAAAGCAGAAGGCAGCTGAGGCCCAGTAGACATGTCTGACAGACAACATGGCCGCGAGACATGTAGCCATAAAACCCCACCTGGAAACCCTGACGGTAAGGCCACCACCAAGAATAAAGCCGAAAAGACCCCGCCAAGACCTCGGCCATAAGAAACCTATTTGGAATGAGAATTCCAGTCGGGGTCAAGGGTAAGCCTCAGATACCTTCAAAAGGACTTACTGTTGGCACCCTGAGAACTAACGGCTGGGTAACCAATCAGAAAAGCAAACAGCTGGATCCTTTTCCGATTATGCAGAGGGAGGAGTAAAGGTTTTAAAAGGCCTAACATGGGGCCCCCAGGACTCATCCTGCAGCATGCCCGCAGTCCATGCCTTGGATTGTGTACTTTTCTCATTTTCTTATTTCTTAATAAACTCTTTATTCCCTTGCCTACCCTACAGCATGTCCTTAAATTCTTTTATGTGACATAAGCCAAGAACCAAGAACCTTCCGCGAGCATATCTGGTGAGCCAGCCAGGAGACAAAGAGGCAAGTAATGCTCCCCAACCCCTGCTGAAGACTGGTGAGTCTAGGCTTTTAAATGAAAGTCTATCTGTGCCCTTTTTGGTTTTATTAGCAAGGTCCCGAGATTACCTCTTGGGCCTCGAAGCTGTTTGCTTGTAAGTTACAGAACAGTCTCTGCTTTTCAACATGCTTCTTAAGGTTTAACTGCGGAATTCGGTCCCTGGGAGTGGCCATGGGATGAACTTGTTCATGGCTATCTCCTAAGACCTCTGCAAAGTAGGCAAAAGGAAGGTCCCAAGCCAGTCTCTTTCCTAGCGGGAAAGACCAGCTTGGAAGCTTCGGTCTGGGAACCGGACCCAGATGTCTTCCAAGACCTTTAAGGCTCTGGGGACACCTAGAGACATAAAGGTCTTGATCCCCAGAATGTGGGGACAGTGAGCAGGGCTCCCAACCCCCAGGTCACTGACACGGCAAGCAATCCTTTCAACCAGGTCTAGCAGTGGGACGCCAACAAGACTGACAAACGCGTTTATCATCCCTTAGGATAATGGCTGGTTTCTAATTGGGACACCGGCTTACTTAAAGTCTAAAAAGGAAGAGGAGCCAAGACTGGGCTCTTCATGGGATCCTAAATTCCAGTTAAACCTGTATAAGAGAGAAGAGAACAGACAGATCTGAGGGCCAGAGACCATGTGGTCATGTCTTTCCTTAAAGGGATGAGGAAACACACTATCAAACTGGTCAATTATAATCTTGAGGAATTTACTCAGAGGCAGGATGTAAACCTAGCCTTATTTCAAGGAAAGCTAGTAGAGGCAATTAAAGTACCCTCTGGTAGATCCTAACTCTAGAAAAGGACAGATCCTCCTAGGAATTCCAGTCTGCCTCGGATATCCGTAGAAAGCTGCAGAAACTTTCCCTGGGCCCCAAAACTTTAATTAACTCCCTTTTAGAAACAGCCTTCTCAGTTTTCAACAATTGATATCATGCCACTAGATGGAGAAGGTAAAGAGCAACGGGTACAGGGTCCGGGACGGGATCATCTTTTAACTATCGCCATTAAAGGCACCATCACATCAGGGCTACCCAGATCCAGGCTCCATGTCAGCAGGAACCTGCCCCAGTGGAGGACGGAAGGGGTCTAAAGCCATGCACAAACAATCAAACAGAGGAGACTCAGGCCTTGACATGGCAGATGAGGTTTTTAATTTATTAACATGGGATCCAATTGCTTGGTCCTAGCCTACACCCCATATCTCTCTAACCTTGGTTGTGCCTAATAAGGGGAGTGAAAAGGGTATAAAGATCTAGGCAGTTTACTAAACCTCTCCCCTGTAGAATAAGAAACCTCCTCACATGCCATTAATTAAGATTAAAAAGTTCCAGAAAAATGGCTTCCATCAGAGCTTTCTCTTCTGTTCTAACCTGTCCTTAACTTTGTGTAACTTTTAAAATCTGTGTTTAACTGTCATTCTGCTCATACCTAGGAACTCATAAATTGGCTTTGGGGTTTGTCTGTTACAAATTGGATAATGGTGAAAGGTAACCTAAAAATGAGTCTTTAAGTGCCAATACTATCTTGCAATTGGGTTTGATGTGTAACAGAAATCACATGGAATTAGTTCAACTGCTGGAAAAGGAGAAAAACTTAGCAACATTAATGTTACTAATAAAATAGTTTTAGTTGCTTAAATAACAAAAATGCCCAATTTGTTCTAAAGTGAAAACTTCCTAGAAACTAAGAATTAAGATTATTACAGAGGTGGCTTTATATTATAAAACAGCAGAAGGATAATATCTGATGTTGCTGTAACTGGGTGGATTTAGCCTAGAATCTACTACTCTAACGGTAATTATAAACTGAGTAAAACCTTTGTTTATGGTTACTTCAAGTCTAACCTCACTCTTGTGTATGCTTGCTATTGTGATGGTAATTCTAACCTTAGTTTGCCTTTGCTTATGGTTATTTTAGGGCTGGTTTGTAGCATGGTGACTTCTGCCCCCTATAGCTCAGGCGAAGGTAAATTTGAGACAACCCTGTCTCCTGTCCTTCCACTGGTGTTAACAACCCTGCTTTCTCTCATGACTCCAGGTGTGGACTAGATTGTTGTCATGTGGAATTCTCAACCCTCAGGGTTGGACATCCACTCTTCCAGTCTAGCAGGTGCCGGAGTCCTGTTATCTCCAAGGAGTGGGGAATGGGTGGCATATCACCTCCAGTGTTGAGGTTCCTAAAAGCAGCAAGTCATGAGAGAAACCAGTTTCACTGAGACTTCAATGACCTCAGTTAATATATACTAGAATTCGTGTTGCTTATCCAAGGTCTGTCAAAGTAAAAATGGGAAATAAGCAAAGCTCTGAAGTAAAGGAAAATGTTGTAAATTGTATTTTTTTTTTTAAAGATTTATTTACTGTTATCCATTTTAAACCCCCTTCTCCCCTATTTTTGCTGTTTTGTGTCCATTCGCTGGCCAATTCTCTGTTTCCTGTCCTCTCTTCTCATCCTTCTCCCGTCTTCACCAGGATTTGATCCTGGGAACCTCCGATGTGGGAGAGAGGCATTCTGCCACCTGTGCCACCTCAGTTACTGTTTTTTCGGCTTGTCTTGTCTTGGCTCTCCCCTGTGTCACTCTCCTGTTATGTCATCATCTTGCTGTAATGCTTGGTGGGGCCTGGCATGCCTGTGCACAGGGCCTAGGGGCTCACCTGTTCGCAGGGCCTGACAGTGCACCCATGTACAGGGCCTGGTGGCCCATGCACCCTTCTATATTTTTTTCTTTATTTTACCGGGAGGTCCCAGGGATCGAACCCAAGTCCGATATGGGAGACGGATGCCCGACCATTCGAGCTACATCTGTCCCCCTGTAAATTGTATTTTAAAGCACTGGGAACAATTTCGTTTTAAGCCAATAGTTAAAAGAACAAAATTCTTGTGCAAAACTGCATGGTCACAGTGTAGATTAATTAGAAATAGCCCTCAAAGAGATCTTTTAAATGTTATTTTACAGTTTCAGAAGAGAGAAGAAAATTATGCTTATTTAAATGCGGGGTGACTGGTCTATGTGGTTGTGGGTGATTACAGGAAGTTTGTAGGGGCGTTGTCTGATCTGAAGTGCTTGAATGGCTAATTCCAGGAAGGCATTATTGAATGGAAACCTGAATTGACACTGATAACAAAAAGCAGCTTCATAACAGAGGAACCTGTCAGAAGCCACTGCAATAACTGAAAATGCATTTGCGACCGAGGCTTTGGTCTCACCCTTGGTAGTACAGGGAAGTTCTGTTCCTTGTCAGTCCCTGGGAGGCCCTGGCATTGCCTCAGAGCACCAGAGGCTGTTTGCTGGCAAGAGAAAATCAATTACATAATGTACTTTTTTTTTTTTAAAGATTTATTTATTTATACGCCCCCCCACCCCCACCCCGGTGTCTGCTCTCTGTGTCCATTCACTGTGTGTTCTTCTGTGTCTGCCTGTCTTCTCTCTAGGCAGCACTGGGAACCAATCCTGGGATCCTCCAGAGTGAGTGAGAGGCGCTCAATCTCTTGCGCCACCTCAGTCCCTGGTCTGCTGCGTGTCTCTCCTCCGTGTCTCTTTTTGTTGAGTCATCTTGCTACACCAGCTCTCCGCATGGGTCAGCTCTCCATGTGGGCCAGCTCTGTGCTTGGGCCAGCTCGCCTTCACCAGGAGGCCCCGGGATTCGAACCAAGGACCTCCATAAGGTAGGCAGGAGCCCAACAGCTTGAGCCATTTCCACTTCCCTTAATGCACTTTTAATATCTAGTTTAACTGTGAAACTCCCTGGCAGTGCCAATAAAATGAGACTGCTTCCTAAGATCTCTGTAAGAATAGGCCAAAAGAAAGGTTTCAAGCCAGCCCCTTTTCTAGGAAGAACCATGCATGCGGGTTGGTTGCTTTGGTCTGGAAACTGGGTCCAGTCATCTCCCAAGATCCAGTTTGCCATGGGATGCCCAATGGCATGGCTCTGAGTTCTCAGGACACTGAGACTGGAGCAGCAGCTCCAAATATCTCCTAAGGCCTACGCAACCCCCAAGTGGTTGGTGTCCCCTAACTTCCTAGAGGGACAAGTGACATTATTTTGGGAGCTTGGGTTTGGAAGTTAGTTCCAAATGTCCCCCAGGACTTAAGAGGTTTGGGCACTTCAGTTTGGAGGCTAAAAGTTTAGTCAGACTCGGAGTCTGGGGCACCAGATTGGCTGACAAACTCTTCTCTATTTTTCCTAGATTAATGAGCGTGGCCTCTAGCATACCAGACCTTGCCCACTGAAGGGTTGAGGAAGGAGAAACTGATCTTCTCTAACACCACATGGCCACAGTACAGCCCTGAAATAACCAGCAATGGCCTGCCAATGGCACTCTAAATTATAATCCTATTTTGCAGATAGACCTCCTATATAAAAGGAAAAGGAAGCAGTCAGAAATTCCATTATGTCCAACTCTTTATGTCTCTATCTCAGAACACAAGTTTACATGGGCCTTGCAGGTTGTGTTACGCTTGGGAAGTGAAGTCACCCCCAGAAAAGAGGGACCAGAGAAAAAGGAACCTGAACAGAGAGAACCTGATAAGGAGGGTGATATCTTAGGCAATCCCCTCCTCAGTTCTTCCCCACATTGTAACCCAGTTCCAGAGTCCGAGGTCACGGAGCCTAAGGTTCCCGAGCCTAAGGTCCCTGAACCTAAGGCTCCCTTGGACTCATCTCCAGCCTCCACACCTCCTCCTTACACATGCAGAGCTAGTCCAATAAGAGTTACCAGGAGTGGGGCATCTTTTCACCCTACCAGGGGACCTGAGAATGGCCTCTATCCCAATAAGGGATGTAGCAAATGGAGACGTGGGAACAATTAAAGAGTCCCTGTTCCCTTCTCCCTGACAGATTTAGTTAAAAAGAAAAAACAGTTGGGGCAATTTTCAGAGGACCCGGCTAAATTTACTGAACAATTCCAGTGGTTGTCCCTAAATTTTGAGCTAACATGGGATGATAAGCATGTTCCACATGCTGCACACCTCTAACAATGGTGATAATTTTGATTCCATTGGGAATCTTAGATTTTCATAAAATAATTGAGAAGTCGTTTTTCCTGTACTGCTAAAGTAAAATACCTGTTAATTAACATAATCATGGCAAAAGTAAAGTTCATCTGATATGTTATACATTGCATTGAAAGTGTTTAGAAAGTGTATAAAAATTAAGAAATAGATTTCAATATCGTCAAACTCTCTTGAGCATTCAAACCAAGCCTTCAGTATACTGCATGGTGCCTCTCCATTTGAGTTATTCGCTAGGCTTGTCACTAAGACCCCTAAAATAATAAAGGTATCTACCACATCTCTGATTATGCTCCTGAAGTGGACGGAGAGTACGTTGCAGTTTCAGACTCCTGCAGCAGCTGGCAATGGCTCAATATGGTCACATTTTACAATGGACACTGCCTCCAGATTGGCTCTGTTTCATGATGCCAAAGGGTACTTATGCACCAGGCCAGTGAAACACTGGAGTCTCTCTCTAGGACCAAAAGCACTCTAGCATGGCTGCCTGTGTGAAGGACATACCAAGTGGAACAATAATTACAAGAGTAATGTGAGTAGAACTTAAAACACAATTGGCATTATGGGCTGCTCCCATGGAGAGTTAACAAAACCTGGAGCTTAGATCTATTAATTGCAGTTCAAAGAGGAACATGTGCATTGATTAGTATGAAGTACTGTACCTGATGATTATGATGATATCTTTTCTATTCTAGATCATATGTAGAGGGATACTGAACGTGTTAAAAATCCTGGTAAATTTAACTCATTTTCTAAGTAGTTAATGAACGGGCCTATAAGATAAAAGGAATGGCTCTCTTAAGTACTGTTTTTAGTTTGCTTCCCATATACTTGTCTTGTTGTACCCTATACTGTCTTTGTGAGTTTATGTCTAGAGCAGTGCCTCTCCTCTTCATACTTCTCTTAACTGTCTAGGCAAAACCACTGTTGTGGAAACTGGGGTTGGCAGTTTATACCAAACCCAGCAAGTCCACCACACTCTCTCCCTAGAGTTAACCAACAGCATAAAAGAACTCAAAGAAGAATGCAGTTTACCATAAACTTTGGTAGGATGCAGCTTTTGAAGGCACCTGGCCTTTCTCACTCTCATGGTTCAGTTTGTCATGGCTGGCCCCCTTTTCGGTCCTGCTTACCACCATCTTCTTTCCCCTTTTAGTAGGACTACGTATCTTAAATTCTAAGTTTATTTTTTCAAAAACCAACGCCTTCCAGAATGAGGTATTAGTCAAGCAAGGATTTCATCCTGTTCTAACCAGGGCACCAGACCCATCTTCCCTCAACCTCAATAGAATAGTCAGAGGGGTTTACACACTGTCAGGCAGGGCCTACCCGCCTCCAACCAGCAGGAAATAGGTACAGAAGAATGACCATCATCTTTCAGTGCCTCCTTAAGAATAAGGGTGTGAAGTCTCTGAGGGAGAAGTGAGGCAGGTGAGTAGAGTGAAAAGGGAAAGGCGCCTGAGGCCCAGCACACAACATGGCCAACAGATAACTCTAAATTAAAATCCCATTTTGCAGTTAGACCTCCTATGTAAAAAGAAATGGAAGCGGTGAAACCCAGCCCGGAAATGCCCTGAAGGAAAGGATGCCGACAAAAATAAAGACAAAAAGACCCCATAACACCCTAGCCACGAGAATCCCATTTGGAACGAGAATTCTGATCAGTGTCAAGGGGAAACCCTGGATACCTTCAAAAGGCCTCATCATTGGCCTCAAGAACTAATAGGTGGGGGTAACCAATCAGAACAGCAAATAGTTGGGGATCCTCCCAAACATTATAAAGAGGGAGGCGTAAAGGTTTTAAAAGGCTTAACCTGGGGCCCCCATGTGCATGGCTTACTCTGCAGCATGTCTGCCATCCATGCCTTGATTGTGTACTTTTCTCCTTTTCTTGTTTTTTTAAATAAACTGTTTACCTCCTTGCTTACACTATGGCATGTTCTTAAATTCTATTATGCGACATAAGCCAAGAACCTAGAAGCCCAGAACCCAGAGCCTTCCACCAGCAATGAACAATCCAAGGAACCTTCAGATAAATAAATTATAAAAACAAAGAAAAAATTTTAAAGTGAACTAAAGATTTATAAGTCCATTATGGAAAAAAAAAAACAAAACAACTTTACTGAGCGATAATACAGAAGTCCTCAAAGAGATGAATTCAGGATAAGAAGAATATCCTAAGCATATCAATTCTTCTCCAAATAAATCAAAAGTTAGTGTAATTCCATTTATAAACCCAATGTTTTTTTGGGGGCAGGAGTGGGGAAGGGAGTCTTCTATACCATACCAATATTGTAGCATATGGCTACTGAGCATTTGAAATGTGGCTACTGTGAACAACAAAGTGAAAATTTAATTTAATTTAAACTTAAAAAGCCACTTGTAGTTAGTGCCTGCAGAATTGAATAGCAGAGGTCTACAGGAAGGATGGACAAATAAAAGATAACTGCAATGTATTATGCTAGAAGTGGGCACAATTGCTATGAAAGGAAGGAAAAAAGGCACTGAGCCCACCAGAGAACAGCTTCTGAAAGAAGTGATACCTAATTCTTTAAACATGTGAAGAAAAGTGAGGCATTCCAAGAAGAGGAACAGATATAGATAAAGACTTGAAGGTGTAAAAGAATATGCTAGGAAGATGAAAAGCAGTTTTGTATTACTAAGTGGAGAAACCCTACTGTAGAGAGTAACAGGAGAGACAATGAAAAAGTTAAGTGCATGTAGGGGCCAGAATGTAGAAAGACTTATGTGTAATATCAAGAGTTTGGCTTTATTACAGAAGAAAGGAAAAGCCTCTGAGGAATTAAGCTGGTAATTAACATGGGCAGGTATATGTACCATACTCATAGCTAGGGTAAATTAATGTTAATTAGAAGAAGGTAAGAAATTTTTAACATTTTTTCAGCATTTCTTGGAAAAATCGTTGACAATCCTCCTAAAAAAGAAGAAACTATGAATGATTCAAAGTTAAATAATTAAATTATTGTATCTGAATATACCAATCAATGGAAATAATTCCGTTTTATTCAAATTCCAAACTTCTAACTAAACTCAAGTTTATAGAAAACAAAACAAAGGAAGTACAAAACTCAATACTTCAACCAACATCCATTTGAAAATCAATAGCTTTTAGTACAGAGGTGAGGATACATACTTTCCTAAACAAATTCTTAATGCTTTATCAGGTCTATAAAGGAATGAGAATTGGAGATTTTTCCTTCTTTTTAAAATTATGGACTATCAGTCTACAATCAGGACACTTAAATATCACTATAAGAAATCTGGTCCCCTCCTAAAACAAAAGCTCCCAAAGATGAAAGAAAATAAGTATAAAAATGGATACAACAAAACCCAACTTTATCCAAGAAAAGAAATGAATAAAATACCTCCCAAAATAGAATTTTAAAAAATTCAAACAAAGGGGGGATAAATAAAATAAATCTAAAAAAACAAAACAAAACAAAAAAATTCAAATAATTTTCATCTCAGTATATATAAATTCTTAGTGACCAATACAAAATACAAATCTTATTTTAGCAATTTACTTAATACTACCTTTGACTTTCCCACATGCTTTTAATATATTTATCACAATAGCAGATTTAAAAATTACATTTCTAGACATGTACTTTTCATAGAAGACTTCAAAAATAAACTATATAACAAAAAGAGAAAATATTTTCAGCCAGCACAGCCCTAATCAAGAATGCATTTTTCAGGAGAGCTGAAAAACCTGAATTATTTGCAAAATAGTGTGACTTGAACAATGGAGTATTTTTAGTGTAGAATAAAAAGGAATACACAAATCTTTTTTGTGTAAAATATACTTCTGGGTTTTTTTCCTTAAGTGTAACTTTTGGAATTCTATATTAATATGATTCCATGAGGTAAATTATAGTGCAAAATCATACAAAACTTCTTTACTCACACTTTATAAACTAGATTATGAAAAGCTTATGTGGCACTGAAAAGCCACATAAGCTAGAATCACCATATTCTTAAAATAATATAGGAGAACCTAGCAAAATATGCAACAGCCCAAGATGTGTGACCAACGAAAATCTTATGAGTCAAGGTAGTTGGAAGTGGTTGTGAGGCAGGAAGAACTATAGCCAAGCACAAGTAATTAGAAAAAGCCATATTGGTCAAGTCCTACGAAGACAACTCAAAACAGAAAAGGTTAAATAGAGAACTGATTTATGAATTGCATAGCTGAAACTTACTTTACCTTAATAAAATCATAAAAGAACTGGCAAGAAACTTCAGGTATCAAGTTAGCTGAAATTCTAGAAAGGTTTAATGAAATACTTTCTTATTAAGGGCAGTGCCTGAACCAGAACCCAGGTATTATAATCAAAGACTCTGCTATTATTCATCATGCAGATCCATTTACAACTTTCTCCACTGCTTACTTTTGCAATTATGGAAAGAAAAGATTAATTAGGCTAAAAAAAAGATTAGCAGAAAAAAGATTAGTCAACCAAAGCTGCTGCTATCACAGTAGCTGCCTTCATAACCTAGAGGGAATGAAACTGGTAGGTAGAAGTGGAAGAGTGAGGTTGGCTACGTATTTGTGGAAGAAGTCTAAAAGCTTACTCCTAACCTGAGGTTTGAACTCAAGTTCTGCACCATTATGTAATTAATAGAGATTTTCTTTGAAAAACCTAAATTCAAATGTTATCTTTAAAAAATTTTTTTTAAATCACTGCTTAATAGCATTATCTTTAAAACTGTCGTTTAAAAAGCTCAGAGAGAAACAGAAGTATTTTATTTCAACCATTCATATATATAAAAGCAATTAACACTTCGTTTTATGGAATACTAGCTCTGAACACAGCCATGATATAAATCATTTAACAGATAAACTAAGTTTTGACATATATGTCAGAAAATTTGTTCTGATACTAATAGAGCATACATTATAAATGTTATTTTGAAAAAATCTTCCCAATTATTTCAATTGTCAAATCCAATACATGTATTTTAAATCATAACCCCAAATTCTCAAAAGGTATATCCAATATGCTGGTTCCAGTTAAATATAACACAGTTCAATGCAGGTATCTGACCAACAGGGAAAAAAAGGAAAAATACTGATCTTACCTGGTAGTTTCTTTTCTCAGATAATGTATGTCCATCAGTCCTCACCATAGAGTCGTGTCCTTTCCTCACAGTACTGGAGGCAATCAAATAGAACTGTCACTCAAGGGTCGTGTCACAGGAAGGACCGCCCACCAGTTCTCCCTCTAGAGTGGAATTATCCAAAAGCCGTCAAAATTACTAACATGTAAATATATGAACAGTAGCAAAAAATATCCAATATGACACATTAAAAAAGACAAGAACGAAAACAATATACTTATTTTATACCTTAACTCATCTACTTAGGGAGGACAAGACTGGCAGACATACTTGATTTGAGATAGAAATTATTGAATTTGAAAACCTCTCCCCTCCCACTTTACTCTCTCCAACTAAAATTGTCCACCAGACATGACACACAAGGAAAAATCAGTAAATAAAAGTAAGTGGACAAAAAAAGTTCAGCCCAACTGACATTGTTAGTCTAAGAAATATGTAATTAGTTCAGATTTAGTTATTTTACCTCAAATCCCTACCCTCCAAATGCTTATAAACATAGGTGATGGATGGTTATGTAAGTCATTTAAGTAGCTGATTCATTCAGTTTACAAGGTTTATTCCTATGACCTAAGATGGGAATATGTCATATATGTTTAAAATGGACACAACCCTAACTCAATAGTCTATAAAAATTTAAGAGTAGCAACAAATGTAAACTTTCTTGAGCCCTTTGTCCTTCAATCCTCCAATTTTATGCGTATTCCAATAGAATTCACTTTTTCATATAAAGGCAGAAAAATAATGATGCTCTTTCTTAACCTGGATAGAGATAAATAAGTCCGAAATGATTAGGCACTGTGCACTTCCGGCTCAAGTATCTCTGAAGCAGAGGTACAGCTGCCAGAGATGCTAACTCAAAAATTTAAATTGAAAATGAGAATGCAAAAAATTTGTAAATTTGCATTTTCAAGACAAATGTGACTCATCCACATTTTAGTAAAACGTTTACTCTTGAACTCATTACAGTACCTATCTATTAAAAGTTATATTCAAACTTAGCACAATTCTTTAATACCAAATGAAATTTACTTTGGGAGGAGATAGTTTATAATTTATAATTCATAAGGAGTGTGAATCAGTATTACTAAAAACAACAAACGTACACATACACATTAGAAATGGATTACCTCATTAAGGGGCTTCACAGATAACATTGAGCTGAAAGTCTCCCTCTTTCTATAATTTCTAGCAATCTATATCTTTACTTTGATAGAAAATTTGGGACAGGTTGCACTGGTCATTGGGGATTCCTGGCTCCACAATCCCATGTACTATTTTCTGAGTATGTTGTCATTCTTGGATGCCTCCTATTCTTTAGTTGTCACCCCCAAAATATTGGTCAACATCTTGGCAGTGAATAAAATTATTTCATTGAAGAAAAAAAAAAAAAAAAAAAAAAAAAAGGAAATGGATTACCTCCAAAAAGTAATCTATTGAGGGGACAGAAAAAATGTTTAAGGAAAATAAGTTATTAAAAATTAATATTAGATTTGTGTTTTAAAAACAATCCATGTGATGAAAACCTATCTTCTAGCTCCTGAGATTTGTTTCATCACCAAGTTAGTGGATACTATATTTTTGTTTAATTTTGACCATCTTACATTGTATATATTTAGCTGAAATACTTCAAGATGAGAAAACAGAGAAATCCAGAATTATGGCTGGTCATTTCAATAACCCCCTCTCAAAAATTGATAGAATAAGTGGACAAAAAATAAGGATACAGAAAACTTGAAAAACACACTAGCAGTGAACTTGAGCTAATGGATATTAATAGACCCTCCCAACTAACAAGGAGAAAATACCTTTTTTTTTTTTTTCTTCTTTTTAAATTAATTGCTCACAAAACAGAACACATCAGTGGTTGCCAGGTCCTTGGTGATGGGAAAAATAGGACTGAATGACAGGCACAAGGAAATATTTCAGGGTGTTAGAAATGTTCTACAACTTGATTACAGTGCTGGGCTTTATGAGTATTTACATTTGTAAAAGCTTATCAAATTGGGCATATAAATTAGTGAATTCTGATGTATATAAATTATACCTCTACAAAACTGACCCCATCCCCAAATGAGAAAGAAAATCTTTTTTTAAAAGGAGGTTCTGGGGATTGAACCCAGGACCTTGTATATGGGAAGCAAGCACTCAACCACCTGAGCTACATACACTTCCTGATAATAATTTTTAAAGAAAAAAATATGTTTTTGAATCATAGAGACCACTGCTAGCAACTTTACTCCCATGAGGAAAAAAAAATCGGGGAAAAAGTCTTAAAAGACAGTATGGTCTTATGAGTTAATCAAGGTCACTGTATAGTTTGCACATATACTGCAAGGTTTTTAATTAAATGGGTAATTGACAAGATTTTAAAATTCTGAAACCTCCCTTTTTCATTGACTATAATTTAGCAGAATCCTCCTTTCAATCAGTTTTAAAAAACTAAATATTCACAATGCATCACAAAAGTCAGAAACTAAGAAATCTTTATAGCTTCTTTAATTAAAGAATTTTAATGAACTTACAAATTCCAAGCAAATTTAATAAGACAATATCTGGATAATAAAGCCGTTTTATAGTCAACTTAGATAACATACAATAAGTATTAACACGAAAATGACAGCATAAGTATATGTGATATAGCTGATACATTATTTATACATAATGAAGAAAAATGTTATGAAACAGACGATAAACTAATCTTAAATTTTAAATTATAAAATTAATCAAAAGTAAAGATTTAAAAATTCACAATATGAATCCCAATCTCCATTCATAATCCTTCCATTTAGTAAACACTGTTTAATATGTGAACCGCACTTCCTATTTATTATCTCATTTAATTACCAAACACAATGATCCTCTGAATATCTTAGGGCATAAATGAAAAATCAGTTCACCCAAACAGTTTCATTAGATTTTATGGGAAATTCAATTATGTAAACTTAAATATGGAAAAATATAAAATTTAAAAGCCCTTATTTCATGCACAAAATTTGAAAAAAGCACCTTCCCCACAAAAACAAATTCATCAGGAATCACATAATCTCAAAGATGAATGATTTATAACCTGTTTTATACTAAAGTCTCATTACAATCTCATTTTATGTGGTGGAGTAAAATATCTGACATTCCTTATCGAGATTAGTCTTAAATTACTTCAAATTATTCTAGGTTTTAAAGATCTAATCCCATGCATAAAATCCAACTGCCCTGGGTACATAACTAGGTGTTTTCTCATATCCCCTCTCTTTTGTGTCTTTTATATTTCTTGTAGTCCACTGGATAGCTTCATTTGAGTAATATAAAAATAAACTTAAGTATTATGTACAAATTTATCAAATTTCAAAGTCTAGAATTCAAGACCTTATACCAAATGGTTGAGTTCTTCACTCTAGTCATACCCATCTTTCATTCCATACACATTAATATGCTACACAGCTCTTTCTCAATCTCATATATCTTTACGTGTACCATAAAATGTGTCAGTAAAACCCTTCCCCTTTCCAGTCCATAACCCCTAACATCTTTTCTATTTAAAAAATTTATTGAAGTATATCACTCATACATAAACACATAAACAAGTCTATATTAATAGTTGTGAACTTACAAAACAAACATACATAACATCATACAGGGCTCTCATACCTTACCCTACCATCAATACCTTACATTGCTGTGACACATTTTTAACAAATAATGAAAGAACATTCTCAAAATATTATTACTAACCACAGTATCTTACATTTGGTGTATTTTCCCCCAACCCCTCCTATTATTATTATCACTCATACATGAACATACATAAACAGTAAGTGTATAGTAAAAGTTGTGAACTTACAAAGCAAACATGCATAACATCATACAGGGGTCCCATACATCAACCCACCACCAACACTTTACATTGTTGTGAGACATTTGTTACAAATTATAAAAGAATACCGTCAAAATCTTACTAACTATAGTCCATATCTTACATTTGGTGTATTTTCCCCCCAATCCACCCTATTATTTTTTAAAATATATTTTTGTTATAGAAGTTGTGATTTACAAAACAATCATGCTTATATGCAGAATTCCCATATACCCCTCCATCAACACACCACACTGTGGTGGAACATTTGTTACAGATTGTGAGATAATATCATCAGACTATTACCACTAACCATGGTCCACAGCATACATTTGGCACACTTTTCCCATACTCTCCCATTATCAATATAGTGCATCTTTGGCATAGATGCATGACTATTACACTATTGCTGTTAACCACAGTCCATAGGCCACTCCAGTTTTAATTTCCCCATGCTTTTCCACATTCCCACCTCCATACAATAGTGATGTACATCTGCTCTACCTCACAAACGGCACTCTTGCACCTGTATCAACCACAATTTCTCATCCACCTCTGGGTATACTGTGATATTAAGTACCTAGATTATTCTCTAGCTTTCTTTCAATTGACATTTATATCCCTAGACTACCCTTTCCAGCCACATTCCCATTTATAAACCAGCTGTACTCATTTCCACAGTAAAGTTAATTAAAACTTCTACATACATTAAGCATCAGTGGTCCATCTCAGTGCTTCTCTTAGCTTCTTTAGGAATCCACCACCTACCACCAGGTCTTGAATTTTTCGTACATTTTCTTCTAGAAACTTTATGGTTCTTGCTTCTATATTTAGGTTTTTGATCCACTTTGAGTTAATTTTTGTATAAGGTGTGAGATAGAGGTCCTCTTTCTATCTTTTGGCTATGTATATCTAGTTCTCCCAGCACCATTTGTTGAATGGACTGTTCTGCCCCAGCTGGGTGGGTTTGACAGGCTTGTCAAAAATCATTTGACCATATATGTGAGGGTCTGTTTCTGAACCATCAATTCAGTTCCATTGGTCTGTGTCTGTTTTTATGCCAGTAACATGCTGTTTTTACCACTGTAGCTAGATAATATGGTTTAAAATCCAGAAGTGAGAGTCGTCCAATATTGCTTTTCCTTTTTAAGATGTTTCTGGCTCTTTGGGACCACTTACCCCTTACAAATAAATTTGATAATTGTGTTTTCTATTTGTTTAAAAAATGCTGGTGGAATTTTTATCGGGATAGCATTGAATATCAATTTGGGTAGAACTGACATCTTAATGATAGTCCTCCAACCCATGAGCATGGAATGTTCTTCCAATTATTTAGGTCTTTTTTTATTTCTTTCTTTCTTTTTTTTTTTTTTTTTAAATTTACCAGGAGGTCCCGGGGATCGAACCCAGGTCCCTCCATATGGGAGACGGACGCCCAACCAGTTGAGCCACATCCGCCTCCCTATTTCTTTTCTTAATACAAGTGCTTTACATCCTTGGTTAAGTTTATTCCTAAATATCTGATTCTTTAAGTCACTATTGTAAATGAAATTTTTTTCCTGACTTCCCCCTCAGATTGCACATTACTAGTGTCTTTCAAAGTCTATTTCATCTGACATAAGTATAGCTACTGCACTTTTTTTTTGGTTACTGCATGCATGGAATATTTTTTTCTAGCCTTTCACTTTCAACCTATTGGTATCCTTGGGGCTAAGGTGACCCCTAACACTTTCAAACAGACTCAGTTCATTTTCCCTAAAATGTAATCAAAATTTCATTCCAAGTGATATCCAGTTAGCATTAAAGACAATATTTTTCAATTATCAAACCGCTGAACACACATATTCATGCATTTTGCTTGTTTTCTCTTACATACTATTTCATGTGCAGGACACTTAATTTTCAAGCTGGAAATTATCAAATATTTGCTATTTTTTTTTTGCAATAATGTCCTACAATAATGAATGTTTAAATAAAATATGTTGCTAACTGAAAGCTTGAATATAACTGGTACATTTTTAAATAAAATCCTAAGTTGTGCATCTAAGAAATTTTTTCATAATAAAAGCTTTTAAATGATCCACAAAACCAACATAAAAAAAGAGGCTGGCAAATACTACATTGAAATTACAAGGAATAGGATTTTGAAGTACAAATTCTAAAACACAATCTACCAGAGCAAAATAAGCACTATTGTTATTAGTTTGTTCTCAGTTACAAAACACTTTAAATATATCTTATCATTCAGACTGAAAGAGAATACACCATTCCACAGGTGTGATAAAAGGCTAGGTGATTAACAACTATGTTAAAAAAAAAGATTATAACAAAAGATAAGCTTGAGATAAGGGTAACTAAAATACTTTTAACAATGAAAAAAAGCTAATTTTAAAAGGCTTCAAATTTTACTGAATGTTTGCTGACAGCTAAGTTTTATCTCTATTTAACAGAGGTTTAACAACTAAAATTTTAAGACTGCAAAGTATTCAAGTCATACATAGAGCATAATATCTACTCATGTGCAATAACTTCTCTCAAATCCAAGATACTTACAGAATAAATTACTTGAATATTGCAGCATAAATGGTGAAGCATAAACAATTTACACTTTTGCATTAAAAAAAAAAAAAACTCATAAAATAATTTAGTCATGCCACCAACTTAAAATCCAAAAAGAAGCCAATTAGGAGAAACATATCAACCAAATCTTAATTAATATAGAACAATTAAGCTTATTTGTCCTAGGTGTTTTTCCAAGTTAGAGCCACGTTAAAATTAAGTAAAGCATTATCTGGATTAATGACTGTTAACTGAACCCAATTTTTCTCTCTTCATGAAAAGGAAAGAAATAAACTGATCATGAGAAAACCTCTAAAAAATACTTCACTGGAGAAGGGAAATCATTATTAAACTTTATTATCCAAATTCTATTAAATTTTGTATGTCACATTAGCATAAAGATATATACATTGAATGGGACAAGAATCAGAAAACTTAAATTTTAGTATTAGTTTGATCAATTTCTCTTCTCTAACCTGTTTCTTAATCTGTAAAATAAACTTGATTTAGATGAATTTTTAAAACATGTCCAGCTCCAACTTTTTATATTTTAAAAGTTCTGTCTCAAGATAGTTCACTCAGGAAATGGAAAATTATAGCTGACATTTCCATGCTCCTCCCCCACCCCATCCCCACATTATTGTACAGTAGTACTTACACCAATGCCTAAGTATTTTAGAGGCTTGGAACAGTATCTAATTTGGTAATCAGTGTCACGGGCAACTTTAAGTTAAAATGTGAGGTATGTGATCAGGTTAATACAGTTGAACCAGCTGGGCAAGTTTTATTTTTTGATAAAGAGGACATTAAATGCCAGGTTAGCTATTAATTAGAACAGACTACCAGATGTGGCCAGTTTCAGTGGAGCTCAGTCAAAGCTGAAGTAAATGTACTTAGTCATTATCCTTAAAATCCTAGGATTTCTTTCTCAGATCCCAGAATTTTATCAGCCAACCTTTTCTTGTTAATTAATGGATCATGACCACAAAAATGTTTCCTTGTTCTTATAAACTAATTTTTGGTTCAATCATATAGATGAATGTTTTCAAATGCTTAGTTGATGTCTCCTTGGTACATACAAGAAACATGGGCAGAGTAAAAATAAATAACTCAAGAATTTCCGTTTCATACCATACTTGGTCTGGGAAAATTGCCATATTAACTAAAAATAGTTTTTCTGAACATTTTAGCAATACAGGCTTCAGGGTTCTATAATTAACATGTAAAATGAAATACTGCCTATATTACTCAGAAGTAAAACAGAAAAAAAATAAATCAATACTATTCTCTTAAAATCAATTTACTCTCTGGTTGTCACAATTTAATGCTTTATGACTTAATTTTGTATGTCTTCTATTCTCTGTGGTAGCCTTCCTGATAAAGTAGTTCTAACATGTCTGTATAGTTATCTCACATATATTCCAAGGAGAGTTCAAGGCATCTAATATATAGAATTTAATCTTAGTAAGAAATCAGCAAATCTACCTAATCTAAAAGGCACAGCATCTCAAGACAGAAATTTCTACTATTAAATCACAAAGAAATACAATAAAGTCTGATTAAACTTCAATAATTTTTAAACCACAGGTTTGAAAATTAAAAGTTCATTTGTTTCAGGCTTAAAAGAAACTGGGAGTCCAAAATTAAGACAATCAGGCAGTGGGTCTTTATAGTCTTGGTGCTGCCTGAAATTTATGTCTGTTTACAGAAGTTGCTTAACCTCTCTGTGATTCAATGTCCTCATATTATATATGAAGATAATATCTACATGGTTTACTTCATGGCTATGATCAAATAACTTTGTGAACTAGATTTATAAGACATAAAACTTTTACGGAAGTACGAAGTTGTTCAACTTTTCACTTGAATGTGTAAATGGCCAAACTATCAGTACTTAATAATTTTCTGCAAGTTTAGAGAACTAAAATAAATATTAAAATTAATGAAATGTTTCAGAATCTTTAATTACAACTGGTTAAAAATCCACAATGGCTTCCAATGACAGAAGTAGCTATTGTCAAAGCAGTCCCTCTAAAATAGGACCAAGTCTATTAGCTCCCCAATTCACTGTGGAACAGAGCAGTTCTATTAATTCAAGAAAATAACATGTGGGAGTTATAATCTATAAGTAAAACCCCCTAAAACATATATAACAACTCCCTTACTACTACAGTATATCGGTTGTAAACATTAGTCATTGTATTTTACATCATGAAGAGAACATACCACATGTGAATCAGAAATATGAAAATTACAATTCTATTATGAACATTTTTTACAGGTAATATATACCTGTTTATCTAAAATTTCAATTATTCATTAAGATATATTTTTTTAAATCTTTAAAATAACTTTTCCAGTTTTCCTAAGAGTATTAAAAGAAAGAAAGCTTAAGAAAAAAGCAGAAAAGAATAATTTCAGCTCTCCATTTAAAGGAGATAACATAAGAGGCTGTAAACACTAAAAAGGCATCTTCTAAACCCTTGAACAGTTCTTGTCAAAGACAAAGGGGGCACTGGTACAACTTCTTCCCCTATGATGGACAAGGATATCCTGATATGCATCTGCAGGGACACTGGTCCATAACTGACTAGGACACTGACACACAGAAAGGAAGAGACATTAGGCATATTTATAGAGGCCAGAGAAAGACTAAAGAATTTATACTGTTTTTATCCCAGAATACATTTTATTGTCACCTAGGAAGCTTTCTCCTTCTCTACTCTAATCCAATTGGTCATGGGTAGGATTTGGTCACCAGGTGCTTTTAAAAGTGCTCCAAACAATTCTAAAGTGTAGCCACGGTTAAGAGTGTCAGCATTAAGACTGTACAGGAAATTGAAATGAAAAAAGTTTTCATCTCAGAGTTACCTAGCAAAAAGGAACACTGTAAATTGAAGGTGGTGGATAACAGCATTATACATTTCCCATCGATGCCAATGTGCTTTTTCTTTGTCTCTGATCCACTCTACCCCAGACAAATAATGCCTGGCAATTATTGCTGGGCCTTAAACATTAATTTTTAAAAGGGTTTTGTAAGCAGAAGATTTGTACTACTGTAATACATACACTGTAAATTCAGAAGCTGGTAAAAGGAAAAAACAAACCCAAATATTACAGTAAAATTTAAGTTTCCAATTAAAAATCTCCTTTAACATATTTAATATTTAGGTTTTAAAAATATATCCAGGGAAGCAGATGTGGCTCAAGCAGCTGAGCTCCTGCCTACCACACAGGAGGGCACTGGTTCGGTTCCTGATGCCTCCCTAAAGAAGACAAGCAAGACAGTGAGCTGCTGCAATGGGCTGGTGCGGCGAGCTGACGCAACAAGATGATGCAACAAAGAGACACAAGGAGAAAGAACAAAATGAAAGACACGACAAAGCAGGGAGTGGAGGTGGCTAAAGCGATTAGGTGCCTCCCTCCCACATGGGAGGTCCCTGGTTCGGCTCTAGTACCTCCTAAAAAGAAGACAAGCACACAACAAACAGATACAGTGAGCTCAATCAATGTGTGTGTGGGAGAAATAAATAAATCTTTATATACATATGTATCAACAACCTTATAACTTCCTAGAAATTTAATGTGAACGGTCATCTGCCAAAAGTCAGGCTAAATACTTTAGCTATATAATTTCATGCAATCCTCAAAATAATTCTGTAAGGCAGATATTACTATATATTTCAAAGAGTGGCAAAACTGAGACTGAGAGTAAGGAATATGCACAAGGTCAAGACTTGGTAAGCAAGCTAGAAGTAGCAGGGCTAGAATTTGTCTGCTAGACTTGAATCCAACCTTAGGCTCTAGGCTATACTACCTCTCATTACATATAATTTATGGTCTCACAAAAAATGAAACCATTTCAAGAAATTCTAGGTGTCAAACAGTACTTCTTTCCAAACAAAAGTCTCACGCTTCTGCTACAAATGGGAAATTAGGCATGGAAGTCAAGTAAGAGACCTTAGTCAGCTGGAGATTCAAAGTTCAGAAAAACCCTGGTCAGGAAGTAAAGTACTTGACAGTATCCTAAAACCTAAGCAGAGAAAAACAAAAACAAAACAAAAAACCAGAAGTCCACTCCCTCTATCTCTATTACCATCACCCTAGTTCAAGCCACTATTATTACTTGCCTACTCCAAGACACTCCAAATTGGGATCCCTTCTTCTATTCTTGCTTACAAGAACCTACCACAGCTGGTTTGACATTTTGACATCTAGGTCAAAATCTCAATAGAGGAGGTACAACAAGCAAATAGAGAAGAAGTCAGGGAGATGAAAACGAAAAAGTGTGGTAGATATGCCGGAAATTAACTGAGATAAGTGGTTCAAATAAGAGTAATCAACTGTTTCAAATGCTGTTGATAAAAAAAAAAATAGGATGGAATTATTCTTTGGATTTAACAAATTAAATCTCAAGAAGGAGGTCACTTGGTAATCTTGACAAGAATAGTTTTGGTGGTATAATCAAATAAAAGCCCTGGCTGGATTTGGTTCATGAGAAATAGAAAGAGAGAAACTGGAGGCAGAGTATAGACATTTTTTCCAAGAAGTTTTGCCATAAAAGCAAACAGAGAAATTGGAAAGAGCTAGAGGAAAATGTGGAGTTGAGAGAAATCTTTTAAAAGAGAGGAAAAACTGTGGCATAGAGAGAAAAAAAACTATAATGCAAGATAGAGGGGAGAGAATTATTGAAGTTATCACCTGAGTAGATGTGGATGGAATGTAGAAAAGTAAAAGAGGAGATGAAAAGGAGAAAGAAGATGTTGGGAGATTTGAGGAGGAAGGGAAAGGTGTGGAAGTAGAAGAATGAATAAACTACAGAATTGCCAAGGTACCACTAAGAACCCATTGGAGGTTAGTGCTCAACACTGTGTTCTTCTCCAGGCACATGTAGCTGCTGGGACACAGGAATTGTGTAGGCAAAGTTGGATTTAACCAAAGTTGGGGGTTTTGCCAGGTAAGTATAATTAAGTATGAGAGAGGCAAGAGGATTAAAGTTATAAGCAAAGTAGTAATTCTAATGATAGGTAAGAAAATAAATGTGGACATGCCCTACTGTTTGCCCAAGTTCTAGCTATATGGCCTTTGTGCATCTCAAACACATCAAGTAAGTTTTCAATTAGGAGCCTTTACACTTACTGCATCTTTTCCAAGCCCTTCCCCTAGATATTCAAATGGCTGGCTTCTTCTTGCCACTAAAATTTCTGCCTAACTATCTCTCTTCAGGGAGGCCTTCTCTAAATACCCACAATCTGAACTGTGTTTTTTACTTGTTTATTTTCTGTCTCCACCCCTTTGAAAAGATGCTCCTTGAGCAGAAGAAACTTTTGTATTCTGCTTATCACCCAGTACCTAAAATGGTGCCACACAGCAGGCATACTTTATTGAACAAACCATAAAAAATATACTAAATCCTTTATTAACTTTAATTTTACGAAAACATCATTTTCCTTAAAAGGACTGTATCTTGTCTGAGTACATGAAGATCAGCAATTAGAATTTTATTCTAATTGCTCCTCTTTTTCCACTATATGTTGTTTTATCAGAATACACTATCTAGAACTACTGTAGTCATCTTGTAACCATGATGAAAGCTAGCCTGAAGACAAGGCGACACCCTAACAATGGCAGAAGAGAAAGATGGAAAGTATTTGGCCCTGATGTTAATCATTCACCTGCAGCATTAACAAAAATACTGCCAATCCTCCATTCGTGAGAAAATCAATTTTCTTTACTGCTTAGTCAATTGAACCAAAATGTTCCTAAACCTCTAGGCTTATCCATAACTTGTCCTGTAGTAATTTTTAAAAATGCTTTTACTGTAAAGTCTTACCAAAGCTTCCACCTATTACTCATTAAAACAACAGCTCTGTCTTTCCACACTCTTATCTCATTAATTTAGGTTATATTTAAACTGTAAGTTACATTAACACTGGCAGAAAAACAACTGGTTCTTCTTAGACATATAACTAAACTATTGGGGGTGGGGAATACAAGAGTAAACTGGATAGAAGTTTACTAGCTGTGAGTGCTCAGCATGCTCTTGGCTACAAGCATTGAAAGAAATAGTTTGAAAAACCAACTCAGTTAAGTGGAAGTTTGTTAAGGGCATCTACACGTTCCTGAATCTAACAAACAGACTCTGTAAATAACAAATAGTTGTGCTCCTATTAGGGGGAGAAAAGGAAGCTAAAAAATGCTACAAAAACTTAGGGCATATGCTTCCACATAATAAAATAAAATGAAAGAGTTGAAGAATTAGAGGTCTGGGTGTCTATTTTGTCTCAATTCCAACTAAGAACAGAGTGGTAGAAAGCACATAAACTATAAATACCTTTAACCCATTAAGTATTTTTTTCACTGTTACTGAATTGAGAATATTAGCAAAATTCTGCTAAAATTTTCAGGCTATACAGATGAAATTTATTGCTTGATTTGCTTAATAGCCAAAGTTCCAATTTCTATGTGCCATATAAAGTATAACTGTAGTAGCTTGCCACTGATAAGGGATACTTGTATTCTGTTAAAATATACTAAGTAGGGAAGCGGATGTCGCTCAAGTGAGTGGGCTCCTGTCTACCATACAGAAGGTACAGGGTTCCATTCCCGGAGCCTCCTGGTGAAAAGCAAGCTTGCCTGCACAGCGAGCTGGCATGCACAGGAGTGCTAGCCCACACGGACAGCTGGCATAGCAAGATGACACAACAAAAAGAAACACAGAAGGAGACACAATAAGACACACAGCAGACCAGGGAGCTGAGGTGGTGCAAGAGATTCAGCTCCTCTCTCCACTCTGGAAGGTCCCAGGATCAGTTCCCAGTGCCACCTAAAGAGAAGACAAGCAGAAACAGAAGCACACACAGAGAGCAGACAGCAGACGGTGAGCACAAAACAATGGGGGTGGGGGGGGCCGGGGGGAGTAAATAAATAAATCTTAAAAAAATACTGAGTAACTAACTCTACAAATTATTTCAAATGGAAATTACCAAAGATTTTGAAACAAGCATTCATATTAAAATAGTTAAAAATCCTTGATACTAACAATCATAGACTCTTTCCTAACTTCCTTCCAAAAATATTTACTGCACACCTACTATATCCCAGGTGATAAATAAAAAGGGCTCAATGAGAAATGGTCACCAGAAATACAGAACTGGAGATTATTTCTGGAATAAAAACTCCATCTATAAACATCCTGGGATCAGGAAGCATGTTTCTGAATTGTTCTCCAAGGAGTTTTAAAGCACTGATTAACACAAGGTCAGAAATGGCAATAATATCCAAACCTTTAGTAGTAATATTCATTCACTAAGAAATATATTTCATGTTTGCTAAACACAACTTATGTTTAAGACCGCTACTTTCCAACATCATCATCATCCCTTGCTTAGACTACCACAAAAGCCTCATTTTCTCTTAAATGTTTTGTAATTTACTAACTGCGGTTGTTATGATCTCTTCAAAACATACCATGTCTTGTCAGCTTAAATCCTTTCACTAGTTTCCCACTGTACTTAAAATTCAAAATCCTAAATATGACCTTCAAAGCTTTGAATGATCTTACTTTGCCCCTCATCTACCATAATTCCCACCTTTCTTCATTACACTTTCCTTTAAGTACAATGCACCCTATTCTTTCCTTTAAAAGCCTATAAGCCACCCCAATCCCCCATACCAGGATGACCATTTAAATTGTCAATCCAATGGGACACTTTGGAGAATGAAAAGGGGTGCTTATAGGTATGGGAAAGCAAAAGATGCGAACTAAAACTAAATTGCCCTCCCATTATTCTTTCCTACTTTTTCCTTTATGGCATTTATCACTATTTCAAATTAAACATTTTTACTGTCTAATTGAGCCAGGAGACAGGACATGGAAAAAGTTTATTTTGTTAACCATTGTATACTAAAGACTTAGCACACAGCAGATATTCAATAAATATTTTTTGAGTGAGTGAATGAATGAATGAATGTAAGTATAAAATTTTGCCTTCAAGAGGCTAATAGAACATGAAGGTGCTTTGCCACCCAGCCAAGTAACTAAATAAAATAACCCCATTCATACTCAATAAAATCAATCAGTATCTAAACAACACATAGGCATTATAAAACAAGTCCTATGAAACTAATATTTTGTTTTCAAAGCATAAAGATTATTTCTGATTTTGTGGCCCAAAGGACATTAAAGGAATTTGGAGAAACAACTGAGAAAAGAGCCACTGGAGGTGCTGCAGGTATTACCCATGATACTGAGATACGAAGGTAGAAGGTTTGCTTAGAAGGCAGCAAATGGTATATTTGGGTTGCTCAATGTTTCTCAACAACAACAACAGCATTATTAGTATTTTGGGTGGGATTGCACTGAAAAATACTCACCATCCCTAATTCATGCCAATAGTTGCTTCACAGATGTTGCGATTTAAAATAAAAATGTTTTTAACCCACACTTTTTCAAGTGCCCTCAGAACTGAAGACTACTGGAAGATAAAATACTGTATGTGGGTAGAGAAGCAGATGTTAAGACTGAAAAGAAAGATTAATGGCGGAATGTGGATACAATTTTAGGTAGAATATTGTCACTGTTGTGTTGAAATAAAACATTAAAAGCACAATACAAACTCACTAGAAAAACTAACCTAAAGAATTTGAACTTTATTCATAATCAAAGAGACATTAAAAAAAACCCATATCTACCAATGATGACAGACACGATGGTAGAGAAAACTAAGGTAATTAGGAGTCTCCATACCAGTACACTTAACACAGAGTAGAAACCAAATAAATGTTGAGTGGACTGATAAGAGCTGAGGTTGTGAATCTAAGTACTACAAATCCCAAGAGTATGCTGATCAAATGCAAGGGGTCAATGAACTTGGGTTGGGTAAAAAGAATGACACATTTATTCATAATGACCTCTAACTGAATTTTAGTATGACCTTAATTAAAAACATGCAGGAAGGGAAGCAGATGTGGCTTAAGTGACTGAGCTCCCACCTACCACAAGGAAGGTCCCAGGTTCACTTCCCAAGACGAGCAAGACAGTGAGCTGGCACTATAGGTAGGCATAGTGAGCTGATGCAACAATATGACACAACAAGGAGACACAAAGAGGAAAGACAATGAGTAACAACAAAGCAGAGAGTTGAGGTGGCTCAAGCAACTGGGCACCTCTCTCCCACATGGGAGGTTCCAGGATTGGTTCCCAGTGCCTCCTAAAGAGAAGACAAGCTGACACAGAGCGCACACAGTAAATGGACACAGAGAATAGACAGCAAGAGCGAAACAGTGAGGGGTGGGGGGAATAAATAAGAAAAAAATCTTTTTAAAAAAAAGGATGCAGCAAGCTATTAGCTGTACCCCTGATTTTGTGATCTATGGAAACCACATATCACTTTATTTTCTTCAAATCACAAATCATTCACTCTCACCACAAGTCTAAATATTACTATATAACACTAGACTTTGTATTGATACATACATTCCTAAATTTCTTTACTAAATATCTGGAAAGGCGTATTTCCAATATAGTAGGTGGCCTAATTCTACATATTTAATTTTGTGCATTTAAAATGTTATTTCCAGAAAGGGTACACATGTTCAACAAACAACCGAAGAGGTTCTTGGCACAAAAAAGGTTAAGAACCTCTGAACTACAATATAAGAACACAGACAAAGCGCTCTGTAGAGTTATATGTAATACACAAAACTTTAAGAGCTATAAAAAGCCCCAGAACATAGTTGGTTGAAATTCCTTGTTTTAGAGATAAAGAAGTTGAGACCTGGCAGGAATAAGTGACTTACTGAAGGTCACGAACACAAATAATTAGTAAGCTGGAAAAAAACAGAATCCAGGTTTTCTAACTCTCACTCCAGGTACAATCAACACTCCAGATACAATCAACTTTGATGCAGTTTGACTATAAAAAAGCAAGACAGAACAAACACAACTCTGAAAATATATGTCAAAGAAATATTAGAGAAGTAAATTTTATATATAAAAAAAGAACTGGTTTGGAAAATGATGGGTTAAGACACTGAAGCATTCTGAAAATGAGCACTACAGCATGAGTTTCAAACTCAAATACTTACAAAGACTAGTCACAAAAGAAATAGGTGAGGCCCTATTTGCATTCAAATATACAGAAATATTTCAAATGACATTCAAATATTTCTCTCCCACTTTCATGAAATGTGCATTTCTCAGTCTGTTTTCCTAGTTTATATGGAGAAACGAATAAAATGAACATTTTGTTTTCCTCCTGATTCCACTATAAGAAATACAACAGCTTAAGTACAATAGTAAACATCAAATGACGGTTGGTATCAATCTCAAGGAGACAAGAGAAAGTGGCAGAGACTGTGGCAACTGGACAGAACACGAACCACCTAGAGAAGGTAGTTGCTTCCCTGGTTCACTGCTGCCAAGAAAATAACTGTCATCCAAGAATTCTATATGGCACAAAAATATCCTTCAAAAATAAAGGTGAAATAAAGACTTCTCATTTAAAGGAAAACTAAAGTAACTCATAAGCAGACTTGCTCTAAACAAAGGAGGTTTCCTTGGAAAAGAGGAAATGACACCACTGGGAAATTAAAAATTTCATTTGAGAAAAAATGAGAGAAAAACAACAACAATGGCAACTATGTAGTAGGTTAAAATAGACCAGGAGATGGCAAAATTGTTTCTGCAAAGAGCCAAATAGTAACTAATCAACTCTATGCTGTAGCATCAAACCATCCAAAAACAACACATAAACTAAAGCATGTGGTTGTGTTCCAATAAAACTTCATTTACTAAAGCAGGTAAATAGGCCAGATTTGGCCCAATGTCCTAGTTTCCCAATCCCTCTGATAGTCTTTCCCCTGTATGTTTTTTAAAACATGCATGACAGTTTAAAGAAAAAATCATACCATTGTCTGAAAGGGCATATGAAATATTGTAGATATAATACACACGACAACAACAACATAAAGGGGGGGTAAGTAAAAACAATGTGGTGTGTCAAGGTTTTCACATTCCACTTTAAGAGGTAAATTTAAATAAAATTAAGAAAAGTATTCTGTAGGGCAAACACTAAAAAACTATATGATGTAATACACTGAAAAACCCAACTGGTAACTTAAAACAATATACTAAAAAAGCCAAAAGATAGAAAGAAGAATCAGAAGAATGAAAAGCAGAAGGAATAAACAGGAAATAAAAAAGTCAAATGACTGACCTAAATGCAAATATATCAACAATTACATTAAATGTAAATGGGCTAAATACCAAATAAAAGGCAGATACTGTGAAAATAGTTTAGAAAATACTATAAGCTATCTACATAAAACACACTTTCAATGTAATGAAATAAGTAGACAAAAGGATGGAAAAAGACTTACAATGCAAAAACTAAAGGAAAGCCCTTCTGCTAACAATTGAGCTGAGCCAAGCGCTAACAGGCAGAAGGGTCAGCAGTTGGGAGAAGAAATTGAGAGGAATTAAGGTCTAAATGAGGAAGTGACTTTTAAGGACATGTTTTAAACCCAGCAACAACCAGAAGAAAAGCCCAAACCTCTACTCCACAAAGCAAACAGTTGCAGGCCACCGAGGACATGGCTCAGGGGCCTGTGTGTGTGACTGTCTTGGATAAAGTGACTTCTTTCCTCTATGTCTCACAGCTTGATTGAGTTCCACTGCTACATGTTAGAAGTCTGCTAAAAATCCAGTGAAGGACCAAGTATAAGTACTTAGAGAAACTGATGCCCTCACATATGATTTATAAGTTAAGTGAACCATATTTTTCTTGCCTCTTCTGGGTGTTCCTTGTGTCCCAAGCATTTCCTTGGTAAATTGTCAGGTGTAAGTGGAGCCAAGTAAAGCTTGCTCCCTTGAATCCAAGCCCTGTCTGGGTTTTTTGTCTGTCTGTTTTTTTAATAACAAATCAGTATTAAAAACAGGAACTCTAGAGGAAAAGGATGGGCTTTTCCTTTGATTTGTTCCTTGAGGGATAAATAGGTGAAAGAAGTATGAAAATATGGGTGTTAATGTGTGTATATATGTATATTTTTATCTTGTGCATAAGCCCCCAACACAAACTTCCTCCTGCATTTGAAAAGGGCCAGGTTCAAAATTAGATTAATATGATGCTAGCGTTTGACACCACTCCTGACTAGTTCCAAGATTGTTCCTTGTGGCAGCTTTCCTGACTGAGTCTGAGCTTCCCTCTTTACCATGTTCTTTCTCATTAAGTATGTTTTGTCCTCATAAAAGTTCCTCATCAGGAAAAAAAAAAAAAGATTAAAAGCAACTAAATGAAAGAAAACTGGAGTGGTTATATTGTTTGTTTATTAAAACTGGTATTTTAAGCAACATATTTAAAAATTACCACAGGATAAAAGAAATATTACATGATAAAAAGGTCCAAATCACCACAAAGATATAACACCAATAAATGCATATACACTCAAAATAAAGCTTCAAGATAAATAACCAAACAGAGCCTCAAAATAAATAAAGACAAATCTGACAGAATCTAAAAAGAGAATTCAACAAATCCCCAATTACATTTGGAGCTTTCAACACCCCTCACTGAGTAATAATAGAACAAGTGGATAAAAAGTCAAGGAATAGAAGAACACCAACTGGGTTCAACTGATATTTATAAAACACCATTCACAAACAACAGCACATTTAAAATTCTTTTCTAGTAAGAATGAAACATTTATCAAAATAAATCATATGATGAGCCATAAAAATTAAATGTGAAAGAAATGAATTCATACAAAATATGTCCTCTGACTAAAATGGAATTACACCAGAAATCGATATGAGAAAGATAACTAGAAAATCTCCAAAAATGTGAAAATTAAAACATACACTTATAAATCATTGGTCAAAGAATTGTTATCAAGGGAAATTAGAAAATATTTTAACTCACTGAAAATGAAAATGAAGCATATAATTTATGTGATGCAGCTAGTGCAGTGTGCAAAGGGAAATTTATAGCTTTAAGGGCTTATATTTAAAAAGATCTCAGGTCAAAAAAACACCAAGGTTAGACCTGTAAAATCTATTAAGGACAAAATAAACCCAAAAACAAGAAAGAGGGAAATAATGGAGAGGAAAAAGCAATGAAATAAAAACTATAAAGGGGGAAAATATGATGAATAAAACCTGGTTCTTTAAAAAAACAATGCTAAAAATGATATACCTCTAGGCAGACTGAGGGAAAAAAAGAGAAGTCATGAATTATCAGTGTCAGGAATAAAATGTTATTACCAATACAGAACCCATAGACATTAAAGCAATACTCGAACAACTCCGTGCACATAAATGTGACAACATATATGAAATGAACCTACTTCTCAAAATCTTCAGACTATCAAAACTCAGGACTAAACAAACAATGTATACAGTCTTATATCTACTGGAAAACTTAATTCACAGATTAAAAAACCCAGGTCAAGATAGTTTCACTATGACATTTATTGTTCTTTTAAATTAAATACTTATCTTTGTTTAAAGAGGAAATAATTCAACAATGTCTTCCAGAAAATAGAACATAAGCAAATAATTCCCACAAGTCAGTCTAACGAAGACAGCCTTACTCTGATATCAAAATCAAACCAACATTTAAAAAAAAAAAAAAAAAAAAACCTAAAGAATTTTACTCCTTGTGAATATGCATGCAAATCCTCAACAAAATATTAGCAAATTAAGTTCAACAAAATAGTCAAAGATTAATACACCATGAACAAGTGAGTTTTTATCCTGGGAATAAAAGGCTGATTCAAAGTTCGAAATCCAATTGATGAAACAACTGTTATTGAAATTATTAAAAAATAATAACAAATCTCAGTAAGAAAAGCAAGAGTCTATTGCACTTGAGCCACAACTGTTCTTTCCCTACCTGTGCCAGCTCAGCATGCAAACGTTCAACTGTGAGTGAACAGGGTCCATAAGTCAGAGCTTCCTCTCTTCCCAGTGCCCAGAAATAGGCTATGGTATCTCCCTGGGATGGAAAAGCTATTAGCATTTCTCATTACCCCCAGTTCAGTGCTGCAGAGACTAAATCCCAGGTGAGTAAAGCCTAGAAGTTAGAAACTCCCTTTGTCAACCAAGCCTCAAATCACAGGGCAGAGGTGCTAACTGAAGTGAGACTGGTCTAAAATACTGGGGTCCTAGTCACCCTTCACCCAACTAACCCATAGGGTGAAGGTTCCACACACAGAGGCAAGCCTAAAAGACGAGAGGTTACCAACCCTCCACAGCACCCAATATAGTGTAGATATACAAATAACCAATAAGCACATGAAAAGATGTTCAACATCATTAGTCATTAGGGAAATGCAAACTGGTGAAAATGGCGAACTTTATGCTTTGTGTGTGTGTTAGCAGAATAAAAATTTAAAAATACCCTGAAAAGGGGTCCAAATTTAATTGGATTAGGTTGTGGTGTGATTTATGAATCCAGGGAGTTGCTGAAAACAATTAGCAATTAATGAGACTAACACCTGGCTGTGATGCCAACAGAGGCAGACAGCCTAGCAGAGAGATCAGGGAAGAGAGAGAGACAGTCCAGCTAAAACCACTGTCAACCCAGAGTGCCTGTGTACATGCCCCAAACTGCACCCTCAAAGGAGGGATATCAGATGCTTCACACAACAAGTAAAACAGAAGGCACAAAATCAGCCAAGCCACCTCATTAAACAAAACAACAAGGCCCACAATAGAAGGGATCAATGTCCAGAGTTGTTACAATGTATTACCTAAAACATCCACTGTCCTGGAAAAAAATTTATGCATGCAAAAAACAACACAGGGATCCATACCATACATGAGGAAAAAGCAGGCAAAAGAAACTGCCTCAAAGAGGGTAGCGATGAGACTTAAAAAAACTTCAAAGTAGTCACGATGAATATGTTCAAGAATTTAAGGAAACCATGCTTAAAGGAGTAAAGAAAGACAGGATCTATTTTAAATTAAATACTTATCTTTACTACTGGGTATATACCCAGAAGAACTGAGAGCAGTGACACGAACAGACATCTGCACACCAATGTTCATAGCCACATTATTCATCATTGCCAAAAGTTGGAAACAACCCAGGTGTCCATCAACAGATGAATGGATAAACAAACTGTGGTCTATTCACACGATGGAATATTATGCAGCTGTAAGAAGAAATGAAGTCATAAAGCATATGGCAACATAGATGAATCTGGAGGACATTATGTTGAGTGAAGCAAGCCAGACACAAAAGGACAAATATTGTATGAATGCATTTCTATGAACCAAATATATTGTGTAATATATTGTTTGATTCTCACACACACAAAAAAACAAAAAAACAAACAAAAAACAAAACAACAAAAAAAATTTACATGTATCCATTACATTTAATTGAGAAATGTATATATTTATTCATCTTTGTTTACTTTTTAGTTTTTTATTGCTTATGTTTTCAATTATTAAATGTACAAAATAAAGTTAAAAAAAAAGAATAGGCAAAAAAAAAAATACTTATCTTTGTTTAAAGAAGAAATAATACAAATTCAACAGTGTCTCATCAAACCAAGAATATCTTTAAAAACCAAGTGGATATGAGAGAATTATCAGCAAAAAAAAAAACAATGAGAAATTCACTGAGGCTCAACATTAAATATGAAATGGGAGAAGAATCAACAAACTTAGACAGACTAATACAGATTATGCACTCTGATCACAAATAAATCAAGAAAAATGAAAGAAATGTGGCATATTATTAATTATACCTATTTATGCATAACCAACATATAAAAGGGAGAGTGAAAGGAACAGAGAAATGTTTGAAGAAATAATGCCTGAAACTGTCCCAAATTTAAAGAAAATCATTAATCTACACATACAAGAAGCACAATGAACTCCAAGATAAAACCACAAATCCATGTGAAGACACATGTTGAAAGACAAACAGAAATTCTTGAAAGCAGCAAAAACTAAAATAAAAATAAAACAACAGCAACAAAAAAAACAAATTGTTGTATACAAGGGATACCTCCGGTAAGATTCACAGATCACTTCTGGTCACAAACAACGGAGGCCAGAAGACAGTGGGATGACATATTCAAAGTACTAAGAGAAAAAACTGTCCATGAAAATTCATGAAAATTTTATTTCTAGCAAAACCATCTTTCAAAAATGAAGGCAAATAAAGAAACTCACAGGTAAACAAAAATTGAGAGAATTTGTTGCTAGCAGACCTACAACATAAGAAATAATAAAGTTCTCCAGGCTGAAAGTAAAGTTAATTCAAATCCACATGAAAAACAATACTAGTAAAGATTATTATGTGCTTAAAAAAGACAGTAAGTGTGCTTTTATTCCGTTTCTTCTCTTAATTGATGTGAAAAAAAGAAGCTATATAAAACAATATGTAAATAACCTTTAACAAACAGAAAGATAATATATTTGATAACAGGAAAAAGGAAATTGATGGCAACAAAGTTGTTCTACAGGAAAGAAATGGCACAATATCTTAGTTTGCCTGAGCTCCTATCTCAAGTAGTACACAATGAGTTGGCTTAAACAATGGGAATTTATTGACCCATGGTTTTGAGGCTAGGACAAGTTCAGAATCAAGATATCAGCAAGGCTTGCCTTCTTCCCAAAGACTGTAGCATTCTGGTGCTGGCTCCTCGCACTTCATGGAATCCTTGGCTTTTCTATCACATGGCTATGTCCTCTCCTTTCTGGCTTTCTACCAGATCCTTTTTATAAGGAGTTCAGTAATCTGGATTAAGACCCACCCTCATTTTGTTGGCCATACCTTAACTAAAAATAACTTCTTCAAAAGGCACTATTTACAATGGTTCATGCCCACAGGGATGTGGGTTAAGAAATTAGAACATATGTTTATAGAAGTACATGATACAACACACCATACGCATCACTAGCCCACAAGAACAAATGGGGGGAATAAGAAACATTAGATAATAAACTTAATATAACAAACTATAAATACACATTTTCTCTTTTTTTTTTCTCTGCTTCCTTAAATTACATAGAATAATATGAAGCAGTATCAATGCACTGTTGGGCTTGTGAAATACATAGATATAATAAGTATAACAAGAGTAGCACAACAAAAGGGAAATGGGAATAGAGGTATATATAGGAGTAATGTTTAACTCAATGAAGCAAAAGCTAGAAATTGGCCTGAAGTAAATTCTGATAAGTTAAGACGTGTATGGTAGGCCCTATGACAACAACTAAGAAAATAATTAAAAAGAATATAGGGAATATATCATTAAAAGAATTAAAACTTTATACTAGGGGGGAAAAAAATCAATGAAAACAGAAGAGATCAAAAAAAGAGGAAAAGAACAAAAAAGAAAAACAAGACATATATAAACCAAAATGTAAAATGGCAAACACAGCTGTGTCATTAACAAAAATAAATATGAATGTATTAAACATTTTAATCAAAAGGCAGAGATTTTGAGACTGGCTAATAAGAAAAAGTTCCAACTATACATTGTCTAGAGGAGATACACTTTAAAGAGGCAAATAGGTTGAAAATAAAAGAATAGAAAAAGATATATCTTGAAAACAGCAACCATAATAAACATGAAATGATTATAATAATTGACAAGACTTGAAGACAGAAATATTACTACATCAAGACAAATTGGGTTAATCCATGAGGAAAATATAATAATTATAAATATATATGCACCTAACCATAGAGTCCCCAAATATAGGAAGGAAAAGCTAACAAATCTGAAAAAGCAAACAGACAATTCAAAAATAATAGTTGGATATTTTAATACTCTACTTTGAGTACTTAGTAGAATTATGCAGAAGCTCAACAAGGACTTGAACACTATAAATTAACTAAAGCTAACAAACATCTATATTACTTTCTACCCCCAAAGAGTAGAATATACCTTCTTCTCAAGTACTCATGGAACATTTCAGGATAGCCCATAAAACAAGCCTCAAGAAATCAAAACCCAAGATTGGTTATTAAAAAAAAAAGAAAAAAATTGACAAATCTTTAGCTAAAACGACCAAGATAAAAAGGGAAGAGTCAAATTACTAAAACCAGGAATGAAAGAGTACACATTACTCCCAACCTTGCAGATGTAAAAAGAAATATAAAGGAATACTATGAATAATTGCATGTTGACAAAAATTACTTAGATGAGAAGGTCAAGTTCTTAGAGTTATACAAATTACCAAAACTGACTCAAGAAAACAACAGAAAATCTGAATAGCCCTACAACAAGGAAAGAGACTGAATCAGTAATTTAAATTACTAGTTACTAAAGCAGTAATTTTCCACGCAAAAAGCCCAGGCCCAGAAGGTGTCATCACTGAATTCTTCCAAGTAGATGAAAATGTTCTAAAATTGATTGTGATGGTTATACAGTTCTGTGACATATTAAAGGCCAAATATTAAAGGAAGAACATCAATTCTGCACACACTCTTCTAAAATAAAGTAGATGGACTACTTCCTGATTCATTCTATAAGTCCAGTTATTACCCTGATAATAAAACCAGAAATAGATAGAACAAGAAAACCACAGACTAATACGTTTTATGAAAATAGATGTAAAATTTCTTAACAAAATACTAGAAACTGTATTGTACACTTAAGTGGGATTTATCCCAGAAATGAAAGATTGGGTCAACATGGAAAAATTCAACAATGTAACACCCAGTATTAATAGAATAATGGAGAAAAACCACACAACCATCTCAATATTGATACAGAAAAACATGACAAAATCCACAAGCCATTCATGATGAGATTCAACAAACTAGGAAAAGAATGGAACTTCCTCAATCTGACAAAAGAGCATCTATGAAAACACACAGATAACATCATATTTAATGGTGAAACACTAAATGATTCCCCTTAAGGTTAGGATTAAGACAAAGTTGTTCACTCTCACAACTTTTGCTCAACATTATCTGAAGGTTCTAGATAGGACAATTAGCAAAGAAAACAAAATAAAAAGCATGCAAATTGGAAAAGAAGAAGAAAAACAATCTGCAAATGGCATGACAGTATACGGAATATCCTAAGGAAGCCACTAAAAAACTATTAGAACTAATAAACTAATGCAGCAAGGTTGCAGGGTCCGAGATAAATATACAAATATTTATCATTTCTATATAATAATAAACTAAGAAAACTTCATTTATAATAGCATCAAAGAGAATGAATCACTTAAGAATAAGTTTAGTACAAGAAGTGCAAAAATTATACTCTGAAATTTATCAAAATATTTAGTTGTTGAAAGAAATTCAAGAACTAAATAAATAGACATCCTCTGCTCATAGATCAAAAGTCTTAAAATGGCAATACTTCCTAAACCGATCTACAGATTCAACACAATCCTTACCAAAATTCTACCTGGCACCTGTGTAGGTATCAACAAACTAATCTTAAAATTCATATGGAATTCCAAGGTTCAGAATAGCCAACACAATCTTGGAAAAGCAGAATGAGGTTGGAAAACTCAATTCAAAACTTCACATTGTAATCAAGACAGTGTGTTCCTGGCATGAAACTAGACATACAAATCAATGGAATAAAACTAAGAGTCCAGAAATAAACCCTCACATTTAAAGTCAATTGATTTTAATCAAGGACGCCAAAGAATTCAATGGGGGAAAAAAAAAGAGCCTTTTCAAAACAAATGGTGAAGGGACAATTGAATATTGACATGCAAAAGAATAAAGTTAGGCCCCTTCCTCACACATTATACAAAAATTTAAATCAAATGGCTCAGACATAAATTTAAGAACTAAAGATATGAGACTCTTGGAAGTAAACAGAGGTGTAAACGTTGTGATTCTGGGTTGGGTAAATCCTCCTTAAACATGACAAGTTGCAAAAAATGAATAAGACTTGATCAAAATTTGAAACTTTTAAGCTGGAAATAATACAGTCAAAAGAGTGAAAAGACAACCCATAGAGTGGAAGAAAATATTTGAAAATCATATATCTGATTAGGGATTTGTATCTGGAATACATAAAGAACTCTTACAATTAACAAAAAGACAAATAGACCAATTTAAAAATAGGCAAAGGCTCTAAACAGTCATACCTCCAAAGAAGAAATATACAAATGACCAATAAGCACATGAAAAGGTACTTCATATCATTATATATTACTTATTCATATCATTACTTATTAGTTAAACAAATCTAAACAATAATGCAATTCATACTAGGATGGCTAAAATAAAAAAGACAAAGAATAAGAAGTGTTGGTCACGATGTGGAAAAATTGAAAGCCTCACACAATGCTGGTGGGAATGTAAAAAGGTGCAGCAACTTTGGAAAACAGTCTGGCAGTGCTTCAAAAAGTTAAACACGGAGTTCTAATACTGAGTAATTCCACTCTTAAGTACATATTGAAAAGAAATGAAAATATATGTCCACACAAAAAGCTGTATGCAAATGTTCATATCAGCCTTGTTCATAACAGCCCAAAAGTGGAAGCAATCCAAACATCAACTAATAAATGGAAAAATAAAATGTGGTATATATCCACAATGGAATATCTACAATATAAAGGAGTGAGGTGCTATTATATGATTCTACATGGATGATTCTTGTGATAGACATAAGTCACAAAAGCCCACATATTGAATCTATATGATATTTACCAGATAAGCAAACACATAGAGACAGAAAGAAGATCTATGGTTGCCTAGGGCTGGGATGGGGGCTTGGGAGGAAATATGGCAGAATTACTTAATGGGTAGGGGGTTTCTTTTGGGGTGATGAAAATGGTCTAAAATTGATGTGATGGTTACACAGTTCTGTGACATATGAAAAGCCAACTGTACATTTTAAATGGATAAATTTAACAAGTGAATTATAATGCCATAAAGCTATCATATAGGAAAGCATCAATCAAGTAACCCACCATATTACCAAACTATAGAAAAAGTAAGTGATCTTATCAAGTAACCCAAAAAAATAATATGACAAAATTCAACATCCATTCATAATAAAAACTTTCTGCAAACTAGGAAGAAAATTTCCTTACTTTGATAAGAAACAAACAAAAAATAACTTAAAATAAATCCTACACCTGTCACTATTTTTAATGGTGAAAGACTGAATTCTTTCACTCCTAAGATTGAAAACAAGGCAATGATATTCCAGCCATTGCAGTAGTACAAGAAAAATATAAGTTGAAAACACCTATGAATGAAATCAAAGAACTAAATGAATGGAGAGGAATATCATGTTCATGAACTGAAAGACATAAGATAATTAAGATGTCAACTCTCCCCTAGCTGCTTTACAGATTTAACACAATTTCAATTAAATCCCAGTCAGATTTTTTAATAGATAATGAATGATAAGCAGATTCCCATTAGTCATTACAGAAATCCAAATTAAAACCACAGTGAACTATCCCCTCAAACTCACTAAAAGGGCTACATTCCAAAAGACAGATAATAACAAGTGATGGTGAGGACATGGAAATACTGGATCTCTCATACACTGCTGGTGGGAATTAACACTGCATTAGATGCTGGTGTTGTAGACAAGGTATTAAATAAAAATAAGACAGACAAGGCAGTTGCTCTCATGGAATTTCATTCTAGTTACAAGTAATTAACAGAAACCGTTTCCGATAATGATAAATGCTATGCCGGACAGAGGGCATTATGGTATTGAGGGGAAGAATGGCAAGAGGTACACTAGATAAAAGCAACCAGAGATGACTTCGCTGAGGATACATTTGATATGCCATCTGAAGGATGACATGGTACCAGCTATACCAAAAAAAAAAAAAAAAGCAGGTTCACCTGTTCAATGAGGACTCTTTTAAAAATATTTTCCTATTTCTTTATCAAAAAAAATGTTTTTCTATTTTTATTAAACATATGTAACTACCAACAAGGAATTCTAAAGATGACCAGGAATACCATAAGTTGACATATTTTCATGAAAAGTCAAGAACACTAATTTTAAACTGCCTGTTCAATCTTATCCAAATCATTTTCCTTAGATTTGATTTTTTATTTTAAATACTGAACTCATGCACTCTACCTTCACTGATCCAAGGTACCTTCACTGTCCAAGGCAGTCAAGATTAAGAACCACTAGTCTAAATGAAAATGTTTCTACTCTACCTGAATGATTAGAGTAGAAACATTTTTAAAAAATAAAATGTTTCTGAACATTTTATTAAAAATCTGAACAGTAGTTTTTAAGGTTTTTATTTTAACTCATTTCTTTATAACTTCAAAGCACAAATTACTATTATCTGTCCCACCTTCATTTTCACCTATTACTCCACATAATCTCCCATTTGTACTTGTTCTACATAATATTTTAGACTTAGCCATTTTGTTTTCTTTTCTTCTAGTAACTTTTCCAACTCAATGTCCAGTCATAGAATGTCTGGTTTAACCAGTTATCAATAAGCAAATAAATCAGTTATATTTATCCTATGAATTGTAAGGGGGAGGGGAGAACATAAAAGCAAACAGTAAAGTTTTTGCACTGGAAAAAAACACCAAAAGATACCGTTTAAAAATGTAGTATCTTGGAGCAGATATGGCTCAAGTGGTTGAGCTGTCCCTCCCACATGGGAGGTCCCAGTTCAGTTCCCTGTGCCTGCTGAGGGGGAGGAAAAAAAAAAAAAAAAAAACAAACACAAGCAGAACAAAGGAAAAAACCAACTCAAGGAAGCCAATGTGGCTCACTGGTTGAGCGCTGGCTTTCCACATACACAGTCCTGGGTTCAATCCCTGGTACCTCCAAAAAAAAAAAAAAAAAAATTTAGTACCTTACTCTAAGTTTTCTTTATCATACACAGGCAGTAAAACCTACTGTTCCCAGTAAAGAAAAAGAAAAAGAAAGAGAAAGAGAAAGAGAAAGAGAAAGAGAAAGAGAAAGAGAAAGAAAAATAAAAAGAGAAGAAAAGAAAAGAAAAAAACTCCCCCCAAAGGTTAAGTCTAATTTGATAAAAGCGGGAAGCGGCTGTGGCTCAATCGGTGGGGCTCCCGTTTGCCATATGGGGGGCCCCGGGTTCGGTTCCCGGGGCCTCCTGGTGGGGACAGGCCCGCCCGCACGGCATGGTTGGCTGACCCGGTGAGCACAGGCAGCAAGGGAGGGATAAATGAATAAATAAATAAAAATCTTATTAAAAAAAAAAAAAAAAAAAAAAATTTGATAAAAGCATAATTAGGAAGCCATTTAAAACCACATCAATGTTAGGATCAAAGTGTAATCTTTAATAATAACCCTTGGATTTTTGGATAAGTTTAAAACTATCTGCTGGTCACAAGCACTCACTATCAATTTAATCTGCTAAAAGCTACATTAATTCTCCTCAGCCCCAAAGCCTAAAAGAAATATTAATGCATTCAACATTTATATGCTACTTAAGTACCAGGCACTAAGCTGGAAGGGGATTAAAAATAATAATAATCTCAAAAGCCTATAAACAAGACATATTCCCAGTACCTAGAAGAGTACCTAGTATCTAGCAGGCATTAAATTATATAGGAAGCATCTACTACAGAACCTGACTCCAAAAAATGTGTTTTCTGGTTGCTGTTTTCCCACTGGTATATCACACTTTGAAATAATTATCCACCAATAATGAAGTGCTGGGATTAATACTGAATTTTTCTTCTTTATGTTTTACTATGCCTTCCAAACTTTTAAAAGCACTTTTATAATGACAGGGTTAAAGGATGAGGGTCCTTTAGAAAAAAGTTTTATAATTTCATGCAGCAGAGACCTATAATTTTATGACCTTAACATAATCTAACCAAGTGGCAAAGTTAATGGGCTCCACTAGATGAAATTTAAAAAACATATGTTTCTTCAAACCACTAATGAATATTAACATAAAATAAAACTGCAAGTCTATGGATGTGTACAATTTTCATAGTAAATAATAGATACTGACCCCCAAAAAATCACCACCAAATTAAACTACCATTTATAAAAGCCTAATGTGTGAGCTTTACACATAATGTTGACGTACAATATTTGAAACATTCAAGGTAAGTACAGTTACCTCCACTTTAGGGAAGGGGAAACTAAGGTTCAGAAAGGTTAAGTAACTTGCCCAAAAGGACTGTTTGGTAGAACAGGAATTCACCACAAGGCCATTTCTCTCTAAATTTTGTACTTTTCACTATGCCAGGCTAACTTTTATACATCATCTCTTCACAAAGTACACAAATTTAATTCTAGCAACACATAAAATCCAGAAGGTTTTAGCATCCTTGTGGTAGAGAAAGGAATGCAGCGTAACTGTGGATAAGTTGATTATTTACTGTTCCGTATGGACATTCATTCATTCAACAAACACATTTCAGGTACCAGTTAGAATAGCACTAGACAATGGAAAAACATCTAAAAGAAATCACACATGAAACAACATTGATGGATCTCAAAAATATTATGCTGAGGGAAAAAAGCCAAATACAAAAAAAGAATGCATACTGTAAGATTCCATTTATTTAGAACTCAAGAAAAAAATCCAAAATAACAAATCTAATCTATAATGACAGAAAGCAGATCAGTATTTGCCTGGTACCAGAAATAGGGGAACGTGCAGAATGAGGCATATGGGAACTTTGGGGGTGATGGGAATGTTCTGTGTAACATTTATCAGAATTTATCAAAACTTATCAAAAAGTAAACTTACAGATATTATAAGTAAACTTCCTCGACAAATTGATTTAAAAATATGAAAATGAAGAATGGGCCTTTTCCAGAGAAAAATCAAGGTTTTAATAGGAGATTTATGTTAATAACAACAACAAAAAAATCTTTCTAAAAGTTTTAAGTAGTAAGTAACTTGCTTAAAACAGTTTTAGTATAATAAATGTTTGATTTCGCTCACTGGTAGAAGGGCTATCTTGCTCGGTCTTAATTGCCCTTAATTATCCTCTCACCACAAGATATAATCCAGCCATCTAAAGTTTGTTTACTAAGTTATAGTTAGTCTGCAAAAGATTCAAATCACATATGGAGTTTCAAATGCATAACATTTTTATAATCTTTATTGCATTACATCTAGCTTCCAAACTTCAGAGCTATTTCTATAGACAGGATCTTTTTTTTAAAGTACAAGAGCCACTCAGCATTCTAATTCTGAGCCATTGATAACTTGGGACTCTTGGTATTCCAGAAGAAATATGATTAAAAATGCAATTATTTTACTTGTATAGTGCAGTGTTTTCCAAACTGTGAACAGCATGCCAACAGTGAGTTGTGAAATCAATTTAGTGGGTCAAAACCAGCATGTTTTAAAAGTACAATATAGAATACAACAGAAAACATGTGAAAGAATCGCATAGTAAGGGTGTTGTTTTCTGGGTTTCCTGAGTCTTTTTTTTTTCTAGTAGTTACACACATGTGGACACACACTCACCCTGGATCCACACTATGGGATATCCTGGTTTAAAAAGAAAAGGGAGATGGGAAATGGGAGAGGGGAAGAGAGAGAAACAGAGAAAGGAGGGAGGGAGGGAGGGACTGAAGGAAGAAACAAGAGCAAGAAACAATCATGGTAATGAAAAAAAAAAAAAACATGGGCTTTAGAGGCAAAGCCATTAAGTTCAGATATTAGTTCTGCCACTTACTAGCTATGTGACCTTAGAGAAGTTAGCTCTCAGGTTAGTCCATAGAATGTTTATTCATTTGACCATAAAATGGGAAGAATTCCACTGACTTCATAGAACAATTATGAAGAGTGTTTATAGAGATCATTTTACTCCGAGCCAAAGTCCTTACAACGATTTACAAACTCTTTACTGATCTGCCTCTGGCCCCTAAAATTTCTGCACCCATCTACCATTCATTACCCTACCCATTTCCACTCCAGCCTCACATATTTCCTTGCAGTTTTCTAATCACAAGAAATCAAGACTACTCCATCGGGGGACGGATATGGCCAAATGGTTGGGCATCTGTCACCCATAAGGAGGGACCTGGGTTCAATTCCTGGGACCTCCCGGTAAAAATTAAAAAAAAAAAAAAAAGAATACTCCATCAGAGCTTTTAGCCTTCGTTGTTGTTTCCTCCTGGAACCCCTTTCTCCTGGATATGTACAGGCTTGCTATCTCACCAGACTCACTCACCCTGACCACTCTATTTAAATCTGCATCCCATACGTCCATACTCCCTTGATTTATTTTTTTCCATACTCTTACCAACATCTACCATACTATGTTTTGTTTGTTTTGTACATTGCTATAGTCTCTCAGCAATGAGAATTATGTGCCTGGCACATAATAGGTGTTAAATAAATATTTAGCAAATGAATGAATTAATGAGTAACATACAGAAATTATCTAATACAATGCCTACGCCCCATGAGCAAACTCATTATTTTCAAATATATCTCTCTGGACATAAAAATGATTTTCAAACCCTCCAGATAAAGCAACCTTAAGAAAACAGTGAAAATACAATCTGATTTTAACATTTAACATATCTTAAATTTACATTTTTTGTATTGATACAGTAAATTCAATTAGGCAAAAACTTCTCAAACTTCTGTTAGTTTATCCAGTTTAAACAACTTTGTGGTCAATTTTGTTATACTATCTCTGCATGTTAACCCCATCTCATATTTGTGTGATGTTAAATGTTATTTGTTTTTTCCAGGAAACATAAAATGATGCTTGACAGGCACCAGAGACCAAATTATAACCTTTAGCTATTACTTTTATTCTTATTATTGACAATGAAATATGTGAACAGAAACTTGTAAAATACAAATGAGTATGAAATTTTTTAAAAAATCAATCTTAGGAGAAACCAAAGAAACACACATTTTAAAAATCATCAGTTTACACTTGAAAATTTTTTACACAACCATTCTCAGTGGAGGAACAACCTAACTGAGGGGTTTTGGTACCTGAATTCCAGTTTCTAGAGATTTTAGCACAGTTTTTAAAAGAAAAAGTATCTTAAATGATAGCAACTTTTTCATTAACAGTACAAAATTAAATAATTAGCAGGCCTAACAAGCACATACTACTACTAACTACATTTTACAAGGATGACAGCAAAAGCATGCCTCTCCTTTCAATGCACAACACTTATATTCCGAATTCATTACTCTATGATTCACTTTCCTTACTTTGCTACTGCAGCTACTTAGTATTATTTTGCTTTCCTTATATGGTATTTACTTTTAATGTTTCCAAAGCCTCGGTACCCCAGAGAGATCTTACAGACTGAGGAAAAAACAAAAAACAAAACAAAACAAAAAAAATCAACCAGAAACAAAAACATACATTATTCATTACATACACAAAAAGTAAACAGTTTCAAATCACTGCACTAGCATCCTCAGTATTCTAATTACATAACAAATGAATTTCATTTGTAGGGAAAAACAAGCATAATGATCACAAAAATGTTTGGCTAACAAGGAAAGTACACCACAAATACAGTTACCAAAAAAAATTGGGAATAACCCAAAGAAAATTTATTATCTTTTCCCCCAATGGGAAGGGAATAAAGAAGAGGCAGATTTCTTGCTATATAGTTGCACACAGGAACTATCAGAGATTCAGAATACAAAAATACCCAAGTATTAACTAGCCTGCTATAACATAATGGAATCCCAACCGAACAATGTCTCCAAATTCTCCCCTCCCAAAAACCCATTAAGACAGATATTTAATTAAATAAAAATACACAAATGGCAATCAACATGAATGCAGCAGCACCACAACAAGGTAAAATATATGAATGAATGAAAGAATAACACAACTTGAAGTTGTGTAGTTAGTAGTTAGTAGTTTCATTACTACCAGTAACAATCAGGAATCAGTATCACAAGTCTTTGTTTGAGTTCACAAAACATCTTTTTTTTTTTTAATCTCACTTGTTACCAGCAACATTAAGAAGTATAAATAGCTAAAAAACTGAGATTCTTTGATACTAATTGATTTGCCCACAGGCACATAATAGCTAATCAGTTTACAGAGCCCAGACCAGAATCTATCTGCTGAATCCAAATGTGGTGTTCTTTCCAAAATACTATAATACACTCTATTAAAGACGAACATATACTCAAAAGTAAATAAGTGGCCTAATTTTCTCATCTTAAAAAAAAAAAAAGATAGGTGTCATGTTAAATATTTTCTCTGAAATTTCCTCCGAAACTTTGGAATATTTACTCTGCATAGGGACACGGTAGGGGAACAGACATTGTTAAGAACCTATTTCAGATGCTTTACAAAATAGTACTCAACCCTCTAAATATGTCTAAGAGAAGATATTTTGTTCATTTTAAGGAAAAGGAGGCTAAGGCACAGAGAAGTTAATTAGTATCCTACAGACAACTCAACATAATTCAAGTTGTAATCACGAGTGGTAGACACAGGTCTGCCTGACTTCTAAGCCAGTGCTCTTCTCATTAGATTTATCCCATTTAACAGGAATTATTAAATGCTTTATGTGCTGTGCCCAATTCTGCAAATACAGCAATGTTAAGATTTACTTATGTTACTCAAAATGCTACACATAATACTTAGCAAAATGTCATTTAAACAAAATTCTTGGTAAGAAAGACATGTATAGACTTTAAAGGCAAGGCTGCATTCTTGTTTACATTGACAAATTTGCTATGAAAAAAAGCACAGTGCGCATAATGAAATACACTGTGGCAAATTCTCACATGCCTCAGAATCTCATCTTTCACAGAGGAAGTCCCGTCCACAAAAAATCCCCACAAGAACCTTTATCGCTTATGTCACCCTATGAGGTAAGTTTTGTTATTTATCCTTGTTTTTCAAATGAGAAAGCTAAAATTTAGGGAGGATAAGTCATACAGCTAGTGGTGGAACTGTGATTCCAAATCAGGCTGCCTAGCTCCAGACACCAAAGACATCATGTAAAAATCCCAGAACCACATAACTCTATTTAATATGATAGTTATAATTAGTTCCATTTTATTCAGCCAAAAAATGGACTAAATGGACAATTACACAACTTGGGCAGTGTGGGCATGGTAGAAACACTAACTTCCGTGAGAAAATGGCATATAATGCATATTATCAAAGTAATAATTCGCTCAAACTGCAGTCTTGGGGAATAAAAGAATAAAGAATCAAAATACTACCAATTCTTTTTAATTAAGAACACTAATTTTAGTTTCCTTTACATGATAGAATTAACAAATAATGCTTGTATTTATATAAAAATACTTATATATAAATGTAAATATATGTTTACAATATTTTGTACAGTATTATGTATAGTGTTATATATAGTATTTTGAGTAACATACATACACATACATGTAAATATTAGCCTTGTAAAATAAACACTTCTAATGGCCTAATACAGAAATCAGCTCCTATGAGTGAGTATATCACTAATTTAAAATTTGAGGTTACTATCTAATTTAGCCAAGCAATGTCAAATTCCATGCCTGCAAATAATGTCAAATTATAACATCCAACTTGGCTTGCCCCAAAGCTTAAATAACAATTTCCATCCCCTAATGTAAAACTTTTAACTACAGGCATCAGTTTATATGTATAACAAGCAAGTTCTCTGTAAAAAACAAACTAGAGTTTCAAAGTCACATAATGAACAAAATTCCTGCTAATTTGATTACAAAATACTAAACTGTTTAATGGACAGAAAAATAATCCTTCAAAATTTTGATATACTATACCAGTAAGCCTGCAATTTTAATTATAAATTGGAGTCTAAAATTTCCCCTTACAGCACAAATCTAATTATTACTCTCATTGGGAAAAAACAAAAACAAAAACAAAGATTAATGGTCCCTCATCATGCATAGGATAAAGGCCTCTCATACTGTGGCCAATTCATTCTTTCAGCCAACTTCTATAAGGTCCCAGAACTCCATCAAGAGACATGGTAGAGCTTTTCACCAAATATAGCATATTCTCCCAGGCTTTGGTACATTTGAGACAGCTTCCATATCCCACTACGGTAAACTACAAATCAACCTTCAGAACCCAGTTCAAATATTACCTCCTTGAAACCAACCCATTAACTTTCTGAATCAAGGTTACTCTAACCTAGTATGTTTTCATAGCACATACCACAAAAAACTGACCGAACTTGAGGAATTAGCCTACCTCTTAACACCTCCATATGGCATACATGTTTATTGAATTGTACAAGGAAATCTGACTAAACATTACTAATTTCTAAGAAAAGTATACTCTAAAATGCTGCAAAACTAAAAATTCTTAAATGTTTTATTACCTGTAAATATAGGAATTAAACAGTTTTGTTTGCCCTCATTTCTAATTTTCCATTAATACAGACCCATAATTCCACCTGATCCAGTAAACCTTTGTATGTTCTCAATGAAATAGTTCCTCTTTCCTGTAATGCTTTATAAAGGTTATTACAAAGTACTGGGTCCCCCACAATATTTTCAGCAATTGACAAAGACTACATTTTAATCATTTCTTTTCCCCTTTGAGTTTACTCCAGGTTTCTGTAGAAAGCACTAATTGTTTATGAAATTTCTTGTCATCTTCAAACACGCTAAACTTGATCCCATCTCAGAGCCTTCTATTCCTTCTACCTAGAAAACCATTCACCCAGGTTTATGCATAGTTGGTTCCTTTTTCCATTTCTGCTCAAATGACATATCCATAGAGAGGTATTCATCATCCTACTTAAAACATTCCCCTTTTCCCATCTCTAATCAACTGCACTCCTCTTATCCCACTATTTTCTCTCTCCCTTAATTCCATGAAGGTGGAAACGTCTTGTTCGTCTTATCACCTGCACCTGTAACAATGTCTAGCAGAGAAAAAATGCTTTTATCACTAAAGAATTTAGCTGAAAACATCTAGAATGCTAACATCCAACCTGTAGAGCCTAAAATTAAGTTAAATAATTTCTATCCAAATACTACTCAAAAACAAGTACATTCTATGAATCCTGCATACCTGGAGAGAAAAAAACTCTAACTTTTTAAAAACATAATAAGATTGGAAGTGATCTCAGAAACTCGGAAATCATCGATCCTGTGGCTTTAAAATCATGCTGAAACATCCTTGGACTAATGGGGGGCGGGGGAGAAAGGACTTCATAAATTCCCTGAAGCATTTAGCTATAATTACTTTACACATATAGATCTGTTTTAAGACACAAGTCACACACAGACACACAAATATTACATATACACATAAACACTTTCTATGTCAAATTTAAACACTTTGGAAACTACTAAACTCAGTTGACAAGTTAACTAGTTTTGCTATAAACCTTCAAGTTTGGCCTGACATGTCTACGAACATACCTAGAGTTCTCATAAACGTGCACAGATTAGAAAGGTTATCGCTCTATTTTTTTTTTTAAACTCAAGATGAGATCTGCTCACATGAAATTTTAAAAACTACACCCCTAAAGCACTAATTTGTTCACTACTAAATCAAGGCAAAGCTCAAGGTCTATCTGCTCGGTACAGGATCTCACAAATAATTGTGCAATAAGTAAATGTGTAAAATTTTGCATCAATATTATACAGTATTATTACTTATTTTCATTATAATGTAGTATTTTTATTTAAGTTTTTGATGTTTCTTGATATTTTTGTAATTTTTTAAAATGTTGGATATTGCTGGAAAGCCAAACTTCAAACAAATTTTCCTACTACTTCTAATAAACTTCCACTTACTTAACACCTACCTAATTTGATTAATCAACATTTTCTCTATAATGTGATTGTTCTCACCATCTTCATAAATGTTAATGTTAAAATATAAACTTTTTTTTTGGCAAGTTCTAAAGCATTTTAAAAATATTAGGTAGTAAAACAAAGTCAAAGGGAATCTTCTCCTTTGAATGGCATGGTAAACTTACTGCATATTATTATTTTAGTGATCAATGAAAAACTCTTTTACAAAAAGAAGACTAAACACAAAATTTGTGTGCAGGATAAGAATATAATATTTGCCATTTAAAAAGCAACACAAAAACACATTTCTGCCAGATATGACACAAATCCAAATGTTCCTCTCCCAAACACACTGTATTACATAATCAGTCATCACATTTTGTCCAGATATTGATACAAAATGGAGTTAAATTTCTACAACCAAATAAATAAATGGAAAAAAGGTATATCGATGGAGGTTTGGAAAAACCTAAGTCTACTCAATGTTACCCAAATTGCCAGGACGCATAATTTTCTCTTATTTTATCATTACTTGGCATAGTAAATGTTTACTAAGTCTGTACTCTCACTTACTACCTTATAAGGAAAGACATTTCCATTCACTAAAAGCAGAGAAAGGATTGGTATCCCTGATATCAAACTCTCTTAAATACATATACACACACACCCTCCCTGTATCTTTAGTAGCTCTTGGTCATAAGTCTCTGGAATATATGTGAGCAAATAAAACATAAGAAAAAGATTTCTACATCTATACTAAAGGCCAGATTATTTTCAGATTTAGAATTTTTCAGATTTTAGAAAGGTAAAATACATATATCATAATGGACGTAACACCCCAGAGTAGTCTACGCAGCATCTATAACCAAACACATTAATATTTCCGCATCAGAGCATTGGAAAATTAGGTTAAAAGGGATAAAGACTATAAATAGGCTATTAACAACTCAAGTTGGATTTTGCTACCATGCTTATTTTAAAAAGAAATTTCAGTTTTCAAAAACTTGGATTTTGGACTTCCAATAAAGAGACATTAAATTACCTTACCAAATTTTCTTAAGAAGAATGCTATTCAAAGTAGAGAACTACTACCTTGACTAGGCAATGGGCCAGCCATTAGAAGTAAAAGATGGGAAGAAAAGGTAATAAAATGTAACTTCAAAAAGCCCAAATCTAATAGGAGCTCATGGTTAAGTACTAGCAAATATATATTACCATATACAAATACAAAATATCTCCTTTAGCCACGACTTTAGCCATACAAAATAAATCAAGAAATATAAACCTAAACACTGCCAGAAGTGAAACAGGATAATAATTACTTTATTCATAATTTCCTTCCCTCAGTTCCTTTCTCTTTACACATTGGTCCCATAATTTCCCATAGATAAGAAACAAAACTGTCCTACCTCACGCCATATAGAAAAAATTAACTGAAATTGGAAGGAGCAAAACTGTAAGAAAGGATTCAATGAAGCAAAGGAATACAGGATGCCTTTCCCCCCATCCCTTTTACTGCTTCTGATCTGTGGATTGGGAAACTGAGCACTCTCATAGCAGTGACAAATGACAATCTGACACCAGCGCAATTTAAACCATATTACTGAGTAGCTACTATGTACTATGTACTATACAAGGCACTAGGAATGTAAATATAAACAAGACAGAGCCCTACTTCTCAAAGGTGCTCACAGTCCAATGGAGGTTATAGTGGGAAGTAGGGATGGACAGTTAATTACAGTGTGACATATTCAATAAGAGATTTGAGAATAAAAGTACTATAGCCAAAGGAGTAAGTAAAGGTTTCATGATAATTTTCACCTTGGTTTTAGGACCAAGTAAGTAAAGGTTCATGAAGAATGCAGCACCACTGTAGAGTTTTGAAGAAAAAGAAATTTGTCAAGCAATGGTAAAGAGATAGTTAACACACACACACACAAAAGCAAAAACCCAACAATGAATGCAAAGAGAAAGAAAAGGGAAACTTCCAGGGTAAGTGACAAACATGTCCAAAATACCTTAATTTATCTAGATAGACCTGGATTCTGAATCTCAGCATAAACAAAATGTTAAAGTGACCAGAAAAGGGAAAATTACAGGGTTTTTTCCAGAAAATTTACTTTTTCACCTATTTGTATTATATAAGCTGCAAGGTCTTACCAAAAAATAAACATTGTAAGCCATTTTATTACTTCATATACAGTACACCACAAATTATATATGAAGAGATTTACTTATAAATTTCAGAGAACAAGATGTCAGAAAAATATAAGAGGAATTCTATTTCCAGTCATCCCTAATAAGACAAACAAAATTAAATAAATCAACAAGCTACATCAGCATGTTCTGTGGTAAGAGATAAGTTTTTCAAAGAGAAATCAAAGGATGCCAAATAGAAAAACTAAAACAAGGAAAACAACATATATAATATATTGAGGAAAGTTTCAATGAACAAAACCAAGGTAAAAATTATCATATAATTTTAAAAATGTAAAACCTTAATTTTCATTCTATGTCTTTTTGGTACCTTGGTTTCTTTTGCTTCTTTGTGTTTCAAAATGAACTAGAGTTCCAGGTAACAAATAAAATCATTTATTTAGTAGTATCTTTTTCCTAAGACTGTATGTATCACTGTTTGTATAAGTTGTCCTGAAATGCCTAGTCAAGCAGGCACATAGGATAAAGTTTGCTTTTAAATATGCGACCATAACAGAACAAGCTTTCTACAGTTAAAAAATTTTAAGACATTTGAAAAAAACACTGTTATCACATAATAGTGCTTTTAAAGAACAAAAAGTAAATAAACTAAGTTCTTTTTACTGGTCTATTAATGTTTACTCTTTTCATATATACAAGGGAAATAGGCATTTATTTTTCTATATTATCAGAAAATCTTATGAAGTAAATTTGTCACTAAAAAGGATAAAACTAAAACTTCCCACAGGTTTTGAAAATGTTGTGATCATCTTTCAAAATACAATTAGTTGGAATGAGAATATTCAGGTTATCAATAACTAAAGTATCTCTGAAAAATAGAGTAAATCAAACAACCAAAGTTATAAAATAAAAAACAAGTTTCTAGTTCTCTTGGGAAGGCATATCATTCTGAGTTTTATTTTATTTTCAAGATTAGGTACTACTCAAATAAAGGGGGTTTCAGTTACTCACACTAGGCCTTCATTTTTCCACCATATTAATTTACTTTGCAACTGAAGTGTTATAGAAATTGAAAACTAAAAAAAAAGTTTCCCTTGTTGCTTGGCTAAACATACAGGTAACTCTCATTCCCCAAGAATATCAGATTAGGTCACAGAAATCTCTATACTGTATACTTACTTAGAATAAAAGTTCTGCCCACAACTGATGTTTTTATTAACTTATTTGTATTAATGCAACATTAAATAAGATGCAAAAATGTGAAATAGTTTCTCACTTCCTGTCTAAAACAGCAAAGTATTCACAGAAATCACTGCAATGGAAACCCTCAGGAAAAATGTAAAGAAAGTACCTTCTTAAAATTAAATGAGGATCTTACAAAGTCAAGTAAGAAGGGTATGAAGTGGAAGTTTTGTCTTTTTAAGGTGTACTTTGCTTTCCTTTTCTTTTAGCATTTAATATTACAAAAGAACTACAAACTGAAGAGCAGTTCAACATACAAAGTTTACTAATGACTGGTCCATTAAGAAACATTTCAATGAAAGAGATCTGAATGTAGATTTTGAAATGTTAACCACTTCCATCTACTGTGAGTTAATCAATCCTTTATATATCTGAGATATAAAGTTACCTTCCAAAATTGCAAGAGAAGTATTCAGTGACGTTCGGGAGATACGTGCTATAGAGTAAGATAAGCATTACCAAACAACTCAATATAAAATTGGTACGTAAAAAGATAGTCTCAAATTGCTATCCCGCCCTCACCTCGTACTTTGTTGTTTCATACGCATGAGTTGCACTGATGATTAGAGCTCTAGAAATTCCTAATATCAGGCATGACAGGAAATGTGTTCAACTTTGAACTCTAAATTCAAGTCTGGCCTCCCTCATGAACAGCTTTTGTTAACGTGGTACTTTCTACCATTAACCAAAAATCTAAGGGTTGATATCAGGATATTTAATTATTAGGAACCATCCAGATGATGCAGAATGGAGTAGGATCGTCTAACCAATGTGAAAATGAAACAAAATGTGTTTGCACCCGGTCTCCTGGATGTTAAAAAGTGAAGATGTCTCCTAGGATTGGAAGGAAGTTGATGTTTAGGTTCCTTCCGAGAGGGTGGTACCCGTATGTATGACTGTTGTGGTGGGAAAACCGTACCCACAGGGCCTGAAATAAATGCAAATTCTAAAACCTAGGAAATGCTTTCATGAAAGAAAACTACAATTCACATTCGCTAAGGACCTTAGTTACTAAGAGTTAGAGGCTGTCTCCTGGACGGACCACAGAACCTCAACTAAGAACTACGAGAGCCTCTAACTCATTTCTTCCGTGAAACTTTTAAGTCAGAGCTAAGCCAGCAAGAGGTGAAAAGGCCCCGGCGGAAGTGGAAACCTAGGGCTAGCAACTTCACAGACAGAAGCGTCTCGGGTTCCTCCGCCATCCGAGGACCAATCGGACTCAGTCCCCACAACAGAACGGAAGGTTCACCCTCCTGGTGCGGTGGGAAAGGCAGCATCACAGCTCCATTTCTTCCCCTTCAACCAACTATAGAGCCTTCCTTATCCGAGGGTCTGGAGACGCCTGAGGCCCGTTAGCCAACACAGTGCCCCCCATCTTACATCACACACATACAGAAAAGCACACACAAGTTGCGGGTGTGATGTGCATGTAGAGAGAGTATGTGAATATCCGGAGACCGCCGCAGCAGCTGGGATGGTGGCAGTGCTGTCTAAAGTGGGCCCGGGGTCCTCGGCCGCCGCCGCTACCTCCGTCTCTTCCTCCCCAGGAAGCAGCGCGGCGGTAGCGGCGGCTGGAGCCCGGGGGAGCTGAGTCTGGGGAAAGCCTCGCCACCCGCGGGCGGTACCCGGCCCTCGGCTCCAGAGCTGCCGCTGCAGCGGCCTGAGTAGAGCGACGCTTTACGTCCCATCCACCACCACCCCCTCCATACACACCCCCTCCCTCTTTCCACCGCCGCCACCCCCCCTCCCCGCCCGCTCCGCTCTCCCTCTCTCGATTGGAGCCGAGACAAAAGCAACGGGAAGCGGCGGGCCGGGGCGCTGCCCGCGGACCCCGGGCGCGACCGGACCGGCCCCGAGGCATTCCCTCGCCTTGCGGGGACCCCGAATCCGCCGCCCCCGCCGCGCGCCCCGCTGCGAGACTTCCGAAAATTTGCCAAAAACTCACCGCATGAATTTTCTTGTCCCGCGGATCCAAGATGGCGACGTATCCACCGCAGAGGCTGCTGGGAGCAAGACCTTTACCCTCTGACCTCCGCACTGACCCTAGTGCTCCGGCTTTCCTTGAGGCGGTGGCGGCGGCAGGTGAGAGCACAGATTGCCGACGGGACGGGGTTTAGGCGGTGGACAGACAGCTTCTCGTAGGCTTGAGAGGAGTTGAAAGGCGCTTCGTTTCTCCACCGCCCACTCCGCGGCCTCCACGGTTTCTACCCGCGACTCACTGGGTGGCTCCTCACTCGTCCGCGGCCGTTACAAGGAGCGGGGACCTCGGTGGCTGCTGCTGTCCCCCCTGGGGCCTGATTGCTTCGCTCTGAGCTGTGGCCCTGGGTTCGACGAAATGTGAGGTGGCGTCAGTCAGCCCTCCCCGGGGATGCCGAGCGTGTTTGTGTTTGTGTTTGTGTCGGATTCCCCGCCCTCCCACGTCCGCCTCGAGCGGTGCTCTTCCTAACTCCCACCACCTGAAGCAAACCTGACTACTGTCCACTTTTCCTCCCTTAGCCCCCGCAACCTCCGGTGCTTGTGCACGCACTTCCAGGGACCGGCAGCACGTCACCGACACCTCCTGAGAAGTGAGTTCCACTCTGCGGAAACCATTGCTATTTTCTACTCACCACCCTTCCTTTTTTTTTTTTTTTTTTTTTTTTTTAAACCTAGTGGGAGGGAGTATGTTGGGGAGCAGATTTTTTAAAGGACTGTTTTTGTGAGCTTGCGCTGGCTGTTTATAGCACTTCTCTAGCCTTCACTTCCCACGTAAACTTGAGTGATTGGCTGGGCCATCAGCAAGACCATTTGAAATTATAGTGTCTTTGGTGGAAACTCGAAGAAAGTAGTCTCTGCTTTCCAGAAAAATAATTGTTGCTCAAAATTAGAATTTTATTTGCAGTAGTAAATCTCTCTCTATTCCTTTGTAAATAGATAAATTCTTCCCATTTTTAGATTACTTGACATTTTTTAAAGAAAAATATATGTATGTTTTGGAATTCTGTAGTTTCATAATGTAGAAATTATTCCTTTCTATGTAATAGAACTTTTTAATTAATGTAAAGTGCAATTAACTTGAGTAAACGAAATTTTTACTTCAGTTGATTTTTTAATAAAATCACCTTTCCCTTTTTAAAAAAATCTCATAATCCAATTTAAAACTTGTCATTAAAGGGCAAAGGATATCTGTCAGTCAAAAATAGCAAGAAAAAATAATCATGCTATAAAATAAAGGTTTTGATTTGATTTATACATAGGACCCAAGTTAAGGCCAGATGATGGACCTCATTCTTATAACCACTACGTTACTCAAAAGAGCCAAAGTTTTAAATAGAATAAACACTAATAAAATTGGAGAAATCACTTCCAAAAAGGACAGGTCTGATTTGAGGATTTTGTTACATTGGATACTTTACCTGGAAGAGATAGAGAACAACAAACAGTTTCATGATGTTGAATGTGTGAGTTTAAAAGTGATAGGAAAAAATACACTGATACTATTGCTTAAGAATACTATTTAATTAGGATGAATTAACTTTAAGCCTTGTTGAAGAACAATTTTTTAATTGTCGTATTGCTTGTGTCCAATCAATTACAGGTTTTATGAAATTTCTTTAATACCTACCTTAGAGGGTGGTTCTAAGTATTAAATGTGCCAACATTTGTTAAGGACATAGTATATTTATGGTTTCCTAGTAAGCATTCAATAAATGGTGCATTTTGTAGAATTGTCCTATTGCATCTTTATTGCTAATGGTGAACAAATTTACCCATTTGGTAGATAGGTTTTTTAACTATTCACTTTGATAGATTTTTCTTACTTTTACTTGAAAAACAGTCCGTTCTTATGGATATGTGTTTTGTATATTTTCATATACATGTAAGGTAGATTCTTCTGCAGTTTATGGAAAAACTACTTATATTGGAAAAAAAAAAAACAAAAACTTTATATAACTAGTTGTGGAAGAGGGATTCCTCCATGTTTTGAAAGGTGTGGTCAATAACAGAAAATTTTACAGTAACAAGGGACTGAAAGGACAGGTACCTCAAATTTAATATGTCTAAAACAGAACATTTGAATCCCCTTTGTCCATTTGGTAAACCTGTTTCTGCCCTAGTCTTCCTGATTTCCATAAACAGTTCCACCATTTACCCACTCGCTCACACATAAAACCAGGAATCTTCTGTGATTCCTCTTGCCCTCACGGTCAACGTCCAACTCATCAGCCAGTAATTTAGCCATTTCTTATTACCTCCAATGCCATTGCCCAGTCTGAGCCACTATCTTGTCTCTTGCTGGACCACTGCAATATCCACCCTATCTCTCTGCTTCCATTTTGTCCCTCATTCCTTCAAACCATTCTCTGCATAGCCAGCGCAATCATTTTCTTTAGGTTATGTCACTCCTTCGTTCAAAACCCTCCAGTAGCTTCCCTATGCACATAGAATAAATTCCTTACCATGGCCTTCAAGTCTGCATGATATGGCTCCTGCCTGTATCTCCAACTTCATCTTGTTCTCACCCTTCTCTTTGCCTCCTTGCTGTTTCTGCAATGAACCAAGCTCTTTTCAATCTGTAACAGAGACTTTTAGTTTTTCCCTGAAATTGCTCCATTTTTTTTTTCATGATAATGGACATGGACACTTGGCTGCCAAAAATTAAGACTATATTTTGCATCCTTCCTTGTAGCCATATGATAATTCTGGCCAGTGGAATATAAGCAAAAGTGTCATGTGACATCCTTTCAGAGCAATCCTTAGAAGACAGCTGGAGCACACCTTTAGTCATTGTCGACTTTTCCTCTTCCTGTATTCTGTGCCCTGTAATGAAGATATGAAGGCCTGGAACTCTAGCTGCCAAATTTGGCCATATGCAAGTTCCCCCATTTTAGGGATGGTAGAACCTTAAACTGGCAGAAGCCTGGGACCTTGAGGACTTTGTGGTTCAGAGCACCATACTAGCTCTGTACATGTTACCTCCAGATTTTGATGTGAAAAAATAGACTTCTTTCCATTAAAGTCAGTGTTTTAGTTTCCTGGCTACTAAAGCAAATGTCATGCAGTGGCTTGGCTTAAACAATGGGAATTTATTGGCTCATGGTCTTGAAACTAAAAGTCCAAATCCAGGTATCATCAAGTCGATGCCTTCTGCAAGAAGACTGTGGCATTCTGGGGCTGGCTGCCAGCGATCCTTAGTCCTTGACTTTTATGTCACAAGGCAGTGCACATGGCAGCCTTTCATGGCTTCTCATTCTGTTGACTTCCCACTTCTTGCTGCTGCTTGTGGCTTTCTCTCTCTCTCTCAGGTTTCTGCTATAAGGCCTTCAATAGTAATAGAATTAAGACCCATCCTGATTCAGTTAGGCCATGCCTTAACTGAAGTAACTTCATCAGAAGGTCCTGTTTACAAGAGTTCACACCCATAAGAATGGATTAAGTTTAAGAGCATGTTTTTCTGGGGTACATAGCTCCAAGCTACCACAGCCAGTATTTTGGGTCTCTCTGTCCTCAATTAAACCAATACTCCATCTCAGGGCTTTTTTTTTTTTTTTTTTTACCTGCATATGTTTCTCTGTGTCTTTATGTGGGTGACTCTCTTCCTTCTGAGACTTACCCTGGCCACCCTTTCTAAAGTATTTCACTCTCCATTTATTCTCTATCACATAACCTTCTATTTTCTTAATAGCAAATATAATTTATAATTGTCTTATTAATATATTGCTTATTATCAATCACTCTTTATCCTACTAAAATGTAAACTCCAGGAGAGCTGGGACTACATCTGTTTTGTTTACTGCTTTATTCCCTCCTACATAATAAACATTAATTAGATAAGTGTGCTTGAATGAATGAACCATTGAATGAACGTAATAGATCCTTTTCCAGGGTTAGGTTGGTTTTTTTTTTTTTTTTTTTTTTTAAATAAATGTCTTGAGAGTTTTCCATCAAAACATAATTTGTAAAATCATAGCTAGGAAAACAGTACTAAACTAATGGGATAGCCCTAGCCTCTGGCCCTTGATAATAAAAATGTATGCTTTTTTCTGGGACACCTGTAGCACTATTACAGAAAAATTAAAAATTAATTGGTGAAGCAGACTGGCAAATCAGAAAGAACACAACAATATAGTATGTAAAGAAGAAACTCCCACTTACTAATGGTCTGGTTTATTATGTAATTTGCTGGACCTCAGCTTCTTCATCTAAAATATATGTAAGAATCTTAGATTTTTAAATGGTAATATTATAAAAATTTAATGGGAAGCCCAACTTATGAGTGGCATAACATGGGTTAGGCATTAACTCTGTCTCCAGGTGTTTGTTTTTAGGAGGTATGGGGGATTGAATGGGAGTGTGGGGGGGTGGGAAGCAGGCATTCAAACCACTGAGCTACACCTACTTCCCTCTGGGTTTTATTTTAACAAGTGCTTATTTCTTAGTAATAGTGGCAAGGGTTCCAGAGAAACAGGGCTTCCTATACTTCTGAGCATATAAATTTGCCCATGTTTAGAGGGTAGTTTGACAATATGTATCACAAGTCTTGAGCATAAGCATTTGACCCAACAATTCCTCTCCTAGAAATGTATCATAAAGAGATAAGGATATATGCAGTCATTTGATTGCAAGAGTGTTCATTACTGCATTGTTTATTATGAGATTGGTTAAAGAAAGCTACATCCATACAATGAAACAGACCAACAGTTTTAAAATATAATTCCAATTTTGTAAACATTTGTGAGTCTCAAAAAACTTATGGCCTTGAAGGATATACTCAAGGTGCTAATTCAACCTTGCAGACGTAATTTCTTCCAGTTATTTTTTTAATTTCAATATTTTTATTCATATTTTTTAATTTTCATAGAATAAATTGTTTTCTATAATACGGTATTAGAAATCTGTTGGTTTTTATAAAGGGTATTTATTTGGGGTAAAAGCTTACAGTTACAAGGCCCTAAAGAGTCCAATTCAGGGTACCATAAGAGGTATTTTCTCACCCAGAATCTGTTGCCACGTGTTGATGCAAGATGGCAGACGATGTCTGAGAGTGTTCAGCCTTCCTCTTTCCTCTTAAGGCTCTGTGGGCCCAACTTCTTCCAATTTCAGCTGTAGGCTGGAGGACTCATTTCCTTCAGGGCTCAGCTGCTCTGGTCTCTTCATAAGGTCAGCTGTAAGCTATCAGGCAAATGGCTCATCTCTCTTCCCAGGGCCACAGGATCAAAGCTGACAAGTTATCTCCTCTTCCATATCTATAGAGCTCTCTCTATTCCTCTGTATGTCTTCTTCTGTGTTCTTCTTGAGTGAGTGTCTGTTTATATAGCCAACCAAGGGGGCAGGGACTCAACCCTGATTACGCCGTAATGGCATGGTCAAATCAAAACCCTGATCTTGATTTAATCAAGTAAATATAAAGCCTTTGAATTTAAATCAAAGGGTATCATACCCAGAGGAACAGATCAGTTTGCAAACATAATATCTCTTTTTTGAATTCATAAATAATATCAAACTGCCACAAATATTAATTAAAAGTTTATCTTTATCTCTAAAGAAACAAGTGGCTAATTTTGGGAAATAGCACCACATACCTATTTGCCCAAACCTGAAACCTTTCATCTTTTCTTCCTTACATCCCACATCTAATCACCTCTTTACCTTCTTAAATATGTCTAGAATCCATCTTCTCTTCTCTGTTCTTACAGGTGTTCTCTTAATCATACCCTCACCCTCTCTTATTTGGACTTTTGAAAGAGACTTCTTTTTTTTTTTCCCAATTAAAAAATTTTTACTGTAGTATATCATTCATATATGCCCATATATAAACAATTAGTGTATAGAAGAAGTTGTGAACTTAAAAAACAAAAATGTATAACATCATACCGGACTCCCATACATCACCCCACTACCAACACCTTGCACTGTTGTAAAACATTTGTTACAAACTATGAAAAAGCGTCATTTGGTGTATTTTCCCCCCAACCTCCCGATTATTAATACCCTATATTTGTATTATATATTTGTTATAGTTCATGAGAGAACATTCTCCTATTTGTTCTGTTAACCAAAGTCCATCTTCCACCACAGGATTCTCTGTGTTATACAGTCCATACCTTGTACAGTCCATTCAAAGTGTACATCAGTGGCCTTCATTTTCATCACAGAGTTGTACTGTCATCACCTCAGTTAAGTTTAAGACGTTTTCATTACTCCAAAGGAAAAATCCCATACCCTCTTGCATCCTCCTATTGTTGTTCCTTAGAATTGATATACTATCTTTTTTGACATTGCTGCAAAAATATTACAGTATTGTTAACTATCATCCCTAAGTTACATTAGTTGTAATTTTCTCATGTATCACTATATTCTTAACACTTTGTAAAAGAACATTCTTACGTTTAAACTGTTAACCATAATCTTCATCTACCACCAAAATCACTGTTATACAGTCCCTAGTTTATTCTCTATCTTCCTTTGAATTGGCATTTACATCCACAGACCACCCCTTTAATTCACAATCACATTTATAAATCAGCAGTGTTAGTTACTCTCACTGTAATGTGTTACCACCAACTCTTCATTTTCACACTTTTACATTAAACCTTATTAAAAATTCTTCATACATTAAGCATCAGCTCCCATTCTCAACCCACATTCTATCTCCTAGTAACCTATACTTACCTCCATGAGTTTGCTCATTGTATTTAGTTCATATTAGTGAGACCATACAATATTTGTCATTGTGTCTGGCTTATTTCAATCAATATAATGTCCTAAGGTTCATCCATGTTATCATATACGTCCCGATTTCATTTCTTCTTCTATTGTATGTATAGATCACATTTTATTTACCCATTCATCGGTTGATGGACACTTGGACTGTTTCCATATTTTAGGAATTGTGAATAACACTGCCATGAACATCAGTGTGCCACTGTCAGTTTGCATCCTTGCTGTCAGTTCTTCTGAATATATTCCTAGTAAACAGATTGCTGAATCATACAGCACTTCTACATTCAGCATCTTGAGGAACTGCCAAACTGTCTTCCACAGAGACTACACCATTCTACATTACCACCAATAATGGAGTGTTCCTATTTTTCCACATCTTCTCCAGCACTGTAGTTTTTGGTTTTTTTTTAAGTGACCATTCAGTAAGGTGTGAAATGTTATCTCATAGTTTTAATCTGCATTTCTAATAGCTAGTGATGTTGAACATTTTTTCATGTGCTTTTTGGCTAAAAGAGACTTTTTAACTAGACTTTTGTATTGTTTTAACTCTTTCCAGTCTTCCAAACTACCACCAGATTTACAGTGTACATCTTAAGGAGACTTTCCTGCATAAAATCTTTAATGATGTCTCATCATCTGCAATATAACAATCCACATTCCTTTCAGTGATGTATATAGCCCTTTGTAATCTAGCATCTTCCTATACTTGCCACCTGAGATACTACTTGTGGTTATATCCCAGCACTCTGTCTTGTTTCATAGTTCATGCTTTTGCAGTGTTCTTCCCTCAGCTTTGAATGACCTCTTCCCCTCCCCCAACACATTAACAAATTTTTCTTTAGTCTTCTGTGGTGGTTTTAAAAATATGTCCACAAATTCTGTAACACTCCTTTATCCAAAAAGTGGAGCTTAATTCACCTCCCCTGAGTGAATGGCTTGCTTCCAATGAATAGAAAAAGGTGGAAATGACAGTGTGTGACTCTGAGACTAGGTCATAAAAGGTATTGGGACTTCTTCCTTGTGCACACTTCGTTGGGTCACTCACTCTGGGGGAAGCCAGCTGCCATATCATGAAGACACTTGGGCAGCCTTTGGGGAAACCTGTGTGGCAATGAACTTAAATCTCTGGCTAACAGTGAATGAGGAACTGAGGCCTGCCAAAAGCCACGTGAGTGAGCTTGGAAGCAAATCCTTCAGCCCCCTTGAGATGACTCCAGCTCATGCCAACAACTTAACTGCAACCTCATGAGAGACTCTGAACTAGAGGCACCCAACTAAGCCCCTCCTGGATTCTGAGATAATATATATTTGTTTTAAGCTGCTAAGGTTTGGGGTAATTGATTATATAGCAACAGGCAACTACTACATCTTCATTCAGTACTCATCTTCTGTAATGTTTTTCTGAGTCCACCGTTTTCTTCACTTAACCATTCCTGTAGAATGGGGTTTTGCCATACTAGGCAGTGAGCTCCTTAGAGCAAGAACCATGTCTCATTTATCTTTTTTCTCTAATTTCTAACAGAGTACAGGTAAGCCCTAAAACAATATTTTGCTGGAAGGAAATGAAAATTACTTGATTTATTGTAAGCAACATGGTGGTTAAGACCATTCATTTTATCCTCCTCAGTACAGTGTCTTGGGAAAACAGATCCAAAGATGCCTGTGCAGTAAATAAGGTTAGACCTAAGTGTGTTTTTATGAATCAGCATATATTTTTAGCTATATATAGCTAAAATATAATAAGCTTATATAATTATATGCCTAGCATTATACTAAAAAGAGAATCCATCGTAACATGATTCAATTAAACAAAAATAAAATTAGGAAGTGATAGTAATAGCAGCAACAGAAGTAGCAAACATTTGGCTAAGGCTCACTACAGGCCAGGCAGTTTTATGGATTTTATCTTTATTAATTCTTGAAATCCTTACATCTACTTTATGGAGTAGGAATTGCTAAAATCTATGGTACAGACATTAAATTCTCTGCTGGTTGGAAAGAGAGAAGTAAGAATGGGATGATGGTCAGCGATAGTTTCACTAAGTGGCTGGTTAAATTGTATGTTGAATGATATAGTTTGGATGGATGTAGATGAAAGGAAGGGGCATTTTCAGTGAGGGGAATACCATACGCAATGGCAAATAGAGGCAGAAATGAGCATGTGCCAATAACTCAGACCAGTCAAGGTAAGCAGAGGGGCTAGTGGGATTTATGTAGGTAGGGTGGCAGGATTTTGGAGTGTTTGAAAAGCCAAGCACTGGAGTTGATACCAATAGCTGTGGGGTTTGTCTGTTTTTTTGTTTTTTGTTTTATTTTAGGCAAGGGAGTAAAGAGTTTATTTTATTTTACTTTTTTTTAAAGATTTATTTTATTTATTTATTCCACCCCCTTCCCCCCCCCCCCCGTTGTTTTTGCACTTGTTGTCTACTCTATGTGTATTCTTCTGTGTCTCCTTGTCTTCTCTTTAGGCGGCACCAGGAACCGATCTTGGGACCTTACAGAGTGAAGAGAGGTACTCAGATCTCTTGCACCACCTCAGCTCCCTGGTCTGCTGTGTCTCTTGTTGTCTCTCTTCTGTGACTCTTTTTGTTGCATCATGCTGCACCAGCTCTCCACGCGGGCCAGCACTCCTGCCCAGGCCAGCTTGCTTTTCACCCAAGAGGCCCCGGGAATTGAACCCTGGACCTACTATGTTATAGACAGAAGCCCAATGCCACATCCGCTTCCCAAGAGTTTATTAAGAAACAAGAATAGTGCACAATCTGAGACATTAGATTGTGGGTGTGGTGCAGGGTGAGACATGGTGTGGGTCTCCAAGTTTAGCCTTTTTAAAGTCTTTCTTCCTCCCCTTTTCTAATGTTGGGGAGGGGCCCTAGATGTTTGCTGTTCTGATTGGTTGCCCTACCTGTCTGCACTCAGGGAGCCAATGAGGGAGCCTTTTGTTTGGAGATATCCAGGGCTTCCCCTTGACCCTGGAAAGAGTTCCAATTGGGGCTTCATAGCGGGTCTCTTGAGATCTTTCCAACTTTGTTTTTTAGTAGCAGTCTTTTCTTCAGGAGGTTTCCAGGTGGGGTCTCACAGCCATGTTGTCTGCTGGGCATGTTCTCTGCTAGGTCTCAGCCACCTTCCCTCTCTACTATACTAATCACAAGTTAAATAGAATTTGTTGTAGTATACATTTTATCACATCCATATATTTATCATCTAAAACTGCCACTCTCATCCTGCAAAGATAATTACTTTAAATTATTTGTTTATGAATCATCTCAAAAGTAATGTCAGGTAAGTTTTTACCCATTCAAGTAAATTTCATGCAATAAAATTTTTGTCCCCACATGCAGAAGAAGCAGCAAAATACTTTTTCTTTGCTTTCTCAAGTACATCAACTTTGTTGAATGAAAAGTCATGATTAAGTTGTATTCTCAATCAAAATACCAGTTATTCTGTACTATATGTGGGAATAAATTATGAAGTATCTTCTATTTTTAAAAAAAATCCCCCCACCCCAGATTAAATGAGTTTCTAACAATTATTGATATACTCTTACTAATAGGCCACAGATAATCAGCTAGCACATTTTTGTTGACAATAAAAAATTAACTGAAATCTGTTAAAAAGGGAGACATTAAATATTAAAATTATGGCAAGAATTAAAATAACTAATTATGTTAGTTTCATTTACAATAGGTAAATGAAAGAATTATTTGTGCCTCTAGTAGTGATGGTCTTAGTAAAGGTCATTCAAATACTGAATGTTTACCTGTTTTTTAGGAGCTTAAAGCGAAAATATGTTTAGTATAAATGACAATGAATGCACAGATGATTGCAAAGTATATTGATCCTTTCAGGCTGATTCCATTCTATTGTTCAAAAATTCTTGGGCTCAGGAACTTTTGTCTATGTTAAACCTGAAACCTTGCTTTTTTTTTTTTTTTTTTTTCTAATTCCTTGAAACTGCTGGAATTTTTTTTCATGGATGAAATATGAAACGGAGCAGATTTTTTTTCTACAAAACTATGGTATAAATTTGCTGAATTTTCTGTCTTATTGATAAGAAACCATACAGGTACACAGTTGAACTATAAACCCCTTAAGGACTGACTACATGTGGCATGCAGCAAGGTACAAGAAATAAGCTAAAAATAAGCATATATACCTACATCTAGACCAACAAAGTACTGGATGCCTGCTAACATTTGTCATGGGGAAAAAATAAAAGAGATACAGTTCAGTCTTGGAAGGGTTAAATACAAACCATAACATATTGTTTCTAACATCCATCCTACATTACAGTGCTTGAAAACAGTCAGTAATTAGGCACAGAAAATTACATCTGTTCAGTACACATCAGAAACAGCTGCTTTTGAAATTAAAAAAGTAGACTTGGTTAATAATTGAAGAGCACTTTGTTTCAGAAAAGAAACCCCTGTGGATTATCTGCAAACAAAAAATGGTTTAGTTTTCAAAAACTGCATTGGAAATATTCTGGGAGGACATAAGATGGTACCAGTTTTGTTAAACACAAAGTTATAAGGCTGTGCAGTAGGAGTGACAAGTATTTCACTAATTAGTACATATATGAGGATGCCTTTAGTTGTCAAGGTTTAAGGAAAAAGCAGCCAGTTAAATATATTAGTTTTCAACTCTGAAATCATAAAAATATAAAGGGCACCTGTATATTTAAAGCCTTTAAGCATGGCTTTCCAATCTCTGTAATAAAATCAGTAGAAATTTACTAGATCACAGGTTTGGCTTCTGTACATATTTTTAGATATTGTCAAGAATCATGAGAACATAACATCTAAAACAAACTAAAACATATTGTACTTTACCAAGCATTCACCATAAAGAAGAGAGCCCTTACGATGGTAAATGACCATCATTTGAGGAAGCGGGACATGTTCCGTTGTACACATTCTTTTAAGATCACTTTGTGGGTCTAAATCTTCCGTACAGATCAAGATTACTGTTTATTTCTAAAGGCCTTTTATAATGCTTGAGGATCTTTATTAAACTTTTCTTCAGCCTTTTATGAAATCCCATTATGATGACTACAGTGACAATGTATCAAAACCATAATCAAAATATTTTAATGCTCAACCTGTCACCAGCACATTTCAAGCAATACTTGATGCTTAAAATGCCAAAACTACAATGAAAATAATTTGGGCAGTCCCTTAGAGTTCATTGTATAAGGATTTCTCTAGTAATTGTGGGTTTTCAAAGCATTTCATTATTTTTGTGGCCCTTCTTGAACTGTTTGTAAAATTTCCACCCCTTTTTGAATTATACGCCAGATGGGAACATAAAAGTATGTTTTTAATATAACCAGCCGAGAGTAATAGAATAAATGTATCCTCTACTTTAATATGATGTTCTACTCTGACTCAGTATCTATTTGTTCATTTTTCAAAAGCAATTAATGTGAATTTAACCTTAATTATTTAATCTCACAGTTGTGTTTCATTGTCATTTAGTTCTCAAGAAAACTATGTAATGTAGGTATCATAGTATAATTTCCCCCAATTCCCATATATATGTACTAGATATTCTCCAGTTTATGTGTGAGCCTTATTTTGCTCCTCAAGTATCCTTGTCCTTATATTGAATTCCTATTGTTCATCACTTTGGACTTTGGACTTGGTCATGGTAATATTATAGCCACTTAATATTCTGAACCTAGCATTAAAGATGCTGTTACTCTCCAGTGCTTTCATGGGTCACTATCTCCTGTAAAAACAGATAGCCTGAAATGAGCAGCCAAATAAATGAAGTAACCAGTGGAGAAAATATATTTAACATTCTTGGAAACTAGAAAATGGCTGCAACGAACCAATTAGCACAAGATAACCTCTTAACAACAGTAATTGGAGGGGAAATTGATTATCAATATTGGCCTGGTAGTAATTATAGCTTCTTCTTAACTGGGCATCTACTAAATTACAAGCACTATAATTAGATGATTTCACTCAATCTACATGATGTCTCTATGAGGTAGGTGTATCCCCATTTTATAGATGAGGAATGGAGGCTTAAGGAGAGATTGCTTTAGATTACACAGATTATATTAGGTTGGTGCAAAAGTAATTGTAGGGAAGCGGCTGTGGCTCAATCAGTAGGGCTCCCGTTTACCATATAGGAGGCCCTGGGTTTGGTTCCCGGGGCCTCCTGGTTGAAGGCAAGCCTGCCCGCATGACGTGGTTAGCTGACCCAGCGAGCACAAGCAGCAAGGGGGGGATAAATGAATAAATAAATAAAATCTTTAAAAAAAAAAAGTAATTGTAGTTTTGCATTGTTGAAATTTGCCGTTTGATATTGGGATACATTCTTAATGTGGTTATGTTATACCTCATTTTAATGTGCATTTCTCGCTTTTTGGTTTTTTTGCTAATGCCATTACTTGCCGTTTATTTTATATTTATTTTAGACTATGGAAATGGTGTTAGACAAAAAGCATATGTGAGCAATTTTCTTATTTGAGTTCAAAATGGGTCATAAAGCAGCAAAGACAACTCACAACATCAACAACGCATTCAGCCAGGAACTGCAAACAAATGTACAGTGCAGTGATGGTTCAAGAAGTTTGGCAAAGGAGACGAGAGCCTTGAAGTTGAGGAGCGTAGTGGCTGGCTATCAGAAGTTGACAATGAACAGTTGAGAGCAATCATCGAAGCTGATCCACTTACAACTACATGAGATAGTTGTCAAAGACCTCAACATTGACCATTTTACGGACGTGTTCAGCATTTGAAGCAAATTGGAAGGATGAAAAAGCTTGATAAGTGGGTGCCTCATGAGCTGACCGAAAATCAAAAAAATCATCGTTTTGAAGTGTCATGTTTTCTTATTCTACACAACAACAGCGAACCATTTCTCCATCAGATCGTGACGTGCGACAAAAAGTGGATTTTATACAACAACTGACAACGACCAGCTCAGTGGTTGGACTAAGGAGAAGCTCCAAAGCACTTCCCAAAGCCAAACTTGCACCAGAAAAAGGTCATGGTTACTGTTTAGTGGTCTGCTGCCAGTCTGATCCACTACAGCTTTCTGAATTCTGGTGAAACCATTACATCTGAGAAGTATGCTCAGCAAATCGAGATGCACTGAAAACTGTATTGCCTGCAGCCGGCATTGGTCAACAGAAAGGGCTCAATTCTTTTCCATGACAACGCCTGGCCACACTTCACACCACCAGCGCTTCAAAAGTTGAACAAATTGGCCTATGAAGTTTTGCCTCATCCTCCATATTCACCTGATCTTTCACCAGCTGACTACCATTTCTTCAAGCATCTCAACAACTTTTTGCAGGGAAAATGCTTCCACAACCAGCAGGATGCACAAAATACTTTCCAAGAGTTCATCAAATCCCGAAGCATGGAATTTTACACTACAGGAATAAACAAACTTATTTCTTATTGGCAAATATGTGTTGATTTTAATGGTTCCTATTTTGATTAATAAAGATGTGTTTGAACCTAGTTATAATTATTTAAAATTCATGGTCCGAAACTGCAATCACTTTTCCACCAACCTAATAGGAATCTCAGTCTTCTAATTCTGGAGCCTGTTGTCTTTTACATTTCCTTTTCAAAATTGTATGTGATAGTTTTACATATTCATTTTTCTGGATAAAAGATAAATATAATTCATAAGATTCTCAAAGAAGTCCTTAATGCAATAAAGATGAAAAGTCCAAGAACTATTAAAACTCCTTACAGAATCAGTGCCTGGGGAAGAAAGTTACTCTGAGATAGTGTGGCCAACAAATATGTTCAACAGATTTTAAAATGTATTAAAAAATTAAAAAGTGAATAAATATGGAAAATCTAGGTAGGTGATTAAAATTCAAACTAATCTAACATTCTTTGAGTTCCTAATATGCATCAGCCATACAGATGATACTGCATTGTTAATCTTGAATAATATGAACACTTTTAAAAATTATGGATACCCAATATGACATTATTATAAAGTTAACCTAATATATGCAAATAAAAGCTAGTTATAAACTTAAGCTTATATCTCTTTTCCAACATTTAAACCAGAAAAAAATTAGAAAACTTTAAAAATTAAAGCTAACATTCATTTTAAAGTAGCAAAGGCTATTGTCTTGCAGAACCTAAATCATCAGCAAACTAATAATACAGGTTTGTTTGAATTTGAATGCCTATATTACTATGTAATAACTCAGTTTTCTCTATTACAATTTGTTTGAAACCTTTGTTCCAGAAACAAACAGTGACAATGTTTGGTCTTTATCTGGCTTGTATGCATCTTTCATTTTTCTGTTTCTATTTTTTACTTTAGACCTTGGCAATTTAAGTTGTGTAGATTGGCTCCAACTCAGTTATAAACACAAAAACATGGGCACTGAAGTCAAGTGAAAGTACTTATTTATACAGTGGTCTTCCATGTGATCAAAAATGTATTGAGGGAAGCGGCTGTGGCTCAATCAGTGGGGCTCCCGTTTACCATATGGGAGGTCCCGGGTTCGGTTCCCGGGGCCTCCTGGTGGGGGCAGGCCCACCCGCACGGCGTGGTTGGCTGACCCAGCGAGCGCAAGCAGCAGGGGGGAGATGTATGAATAAATAAATAAAATCTTTAAAAAAAAAAAAATATTGATTTTTTAATTCTTTTTTAAATGAAAATACAAAACTAAAGATTTTTTTATGACACCACAAATATTCACAAATATGTCAATAGATTGACAGGAATTTGAAAAGTAATGGTTAAGAGCTTGGGATTTTGGAATAGCTCAGATCTGGAATTTTATCAAACTAAAACAAGTAAGCTAAGTGCCCTTGAGTGAGATGCTTAACCTCCCTGAAGCCTCAGTTTTGTTATCTGAAAATTGTGCATAACGATATTACTGTGCCTTTCAGTGTTGCTATAAAAATTTATGAAATTACATATGTAAAATGCTTAGCACAATGTCGGAATGAACCAAACAATCATAGCTGCTATGATGATGATATTTTTATGTAAATATCTCATGTAATCAAAGAACTTTAAAGAGAGAAACATAATTATTAATAGGACATGTGAAAGGAAAAATACAAGGTGGTGATGGAATATATAACTGACTTTAAAAAAATACCACCACAAAAATAAATGTTAGCTGTCCGAGTTAAATATTTTTTGTTGAGAAGTAAGGTAGGAAAGTGAAACAGTCTTAAATAATTACATTTCGTAGCATCAACTAGTGATCATGTTTTATTTTACTACTGTAAGAATAATGTTCTTTAACTGTTAATTTTTTAAATGTAAAATAGACATGATAGCTAGGAACAGGGTTTTAAAAGGCCCACCAGTTTTTAAAGACACTGTTTACAAGAGCCTAAATATTAATACTTCTCAAAGAACTTTACATTTTTAATTTGTTGTCCAATTCCATCTGAAGTAGTTAGAACCTGTAGTCATAATCAAGTTAAGGTATTTGAAAACACTGCCTAGAATAAACACCAAATTTCATAAAACACTTCATCAACTAGAATAGGTTTAGTCTCTTTTGGCTTCTACATTATGAAATCTGTTACATCTGCTCTATCTTCGGTGAAAGTGGTACTGGAGGGATATTACTGCATAATCTTCTCTTTTTTTTTTTTTTTTTTTTTTAATGGTACCAGGGCCCGGGATTGAACCCGGGGGCCTCATATATGGGAAGCCAGTGCTCAACCACTGAGCTACACCGACTCCATTCTCTTTTCCTTTTAATGAAGCAGCCCACTATTAGAAAACAACTCTTCAGAAGCATAATCCACATAGGTGGATGTAATACAGTTGAATGGCAGAACCCAGAGATTGTCAATTGATTACTTACAAACTCAGCAGCTGCCATTTGATAGTGTAGCACAAAAAAAAAAAAAAAAAAAAAAAAAAAACATAAAAGGTAGGACTTCTGAATGGTAGGGAAAACCTTTCCCCGTAGCCTCATCCTGAAAGGCATTTTTTTTTTCTGCACAAAGCCAGGGAATCTTTTTTTAAAAAGCCCTCCTTACTATAGTAGCAGAGGGAGGGGAAAGCCTCTTATTTTTGAATGAACCAGCTGCAGACATTTATTACATTTCTTTAAATTGAAGAACATGATGGATCTATGTAGTTGCTTATAGAAACAAAAATGTAAGGGAGGGAGCATTTCCAAAATTAATTCCTCAGTGCACTAGTTTCAGAAGATTCTAGTAAATTATGTGAAAAAATGATTCAAGGATAAATTAAATGCAGGAAATGCTGAGGTAAATCAAGTGAAAGAGCATTCATTGTTGCAACGTTTGCTAGAATTTTTAATATGCTAGTATATGAGTCTTTAAGTGCTTTAGATCTTTTTTATTGAATACTCCAATTATTAACTTGCAAAACCACAAGCTAAGTACATTTGAGGAAGATACTGTATTTGAAAGGCTGAGATTAAAACTGATAATCTCAGAGATTAGGAATTCCCAACCCTCAACTTTGTTATGAGGAATTTACATGGAATATAAATTGGATAAGTCACATAGGATGTTTTGGAACAGGACCAACCGAGATATTTCTTTTAACCACATAAGAGCTAAGATTTCACCAATACCTTAAGCGAGGACCAGCTGATAACTTAATGTCATACTATCATAGCTGAATATTTTTTGTAGATACATTTATTGAGTGGGAGTTTTTCTGTTACTCTATAATTGTGATTATGCCCACAGCTGAGGATAAAATGTATCAAATGCTCCACATTCTAAGTTAAAATAACTTTGGATAATCCTATAGTATTTACTAAGTAGTGTCAAAACCAGCCCTATTACCACCACCACCCTGCCACCCTTGGTCAAAAAAAGGCCTGAGAGATAAAAAGGAGACTTTTTGGAGAAAGCAGTGTTTGTGGACAATGACTTTTCCCAATATATAGCTAGGGTGTGGTATACTGGAAGAGAATCACTTCTAAAGATTGGGATTCCTTAAAGAAAAGACATCTTTTTTTATCTGTTGAATGTTTGCTTGGTCTGGAGACTTGCTGATCTCCTGGAACTATCTAAGTAGGGAAGAAGAGAATTTGAAAGAGATGATTTCCTGAGAGAGCCCAGAACAGCAAAAAAGTAGCCACCTTGCCTAATTTTAGTGTAGCAAGAATAATGGAATTTCCCATAGGTATTGTGAACACTGAGGAAAGGTAGAGGGCTAAAGCCATTTTGTCAGTGTGAGGGCTGACCACGGGTAGAGGGGACCTCTAGCAAGAAGAATGAAAGAGGTTCAGTAAGTGGAAGCCAGATAACCCCCATCAGCAAGCTAGGTAATGCTAAACTCCTGCAGGGTCCTACAGAGAATGACTATATATATATATGATCATATATATAGATGAAATCCATCATTTGGACACCCACACAAGGATATCAATATGCAGTCAGTCAATGAGGATTGCATTCACACCCAGTCAAGTAAAGAAGTACTTGCACTTTTCTTTTTCCCTTCTCCCTGACACAAACCAGGGGAACTAAGCCTAGGGAAGAGAAGTAGGTGACTGAGAAACAGATTTTCCTCACACCCCCTTTAAGTCACTAGAGCTCTCCCTAAACTGGGGGTGGGTATAGGTGGGGAGAGAAAGTAGAAGAGATTTGAATTGAGCTGGAAATGGATGTTTAAAGTTGATGAGACTTTCTTTAATCCTGGATTGTGACAATCCTAATAGAGTGGCTGAAAATCAATTTTATCTTAACATAAAGAATAACATGAGTGCATGCAAATTCCTGCTGCATTCATGTTGAGAAATATTTACCATGCACCAGGCACAGGGAACAGAACAGGAAGGAAGACAGATAAGGTCCCTGTTTTCATGGAGGGAGAGAGACAATAAATATTCAACATAATATTATGTAGTGATAAAGGAAAATGAAACGGGGTAAGGGCTAGAGAGTGACAAGGGGATGGGGCACATTTTTAGATGAAGTGGCCTGTGAAGAGTTCTCTGAGGAGGTAACATTTGAATAGGTGATCTGAAGGAAATGAGGTTGCGCTAAGTACGTGTTGATATATACATAATTTAGGTGTCAGTCTATAAATTTAATATCCCTTAAAGGCAGAATATCTTTTGTATATTCTCAGCACCACCCAAGAAACAGAGTTAACTTGCCTTTACAAAAAGTAGCACATTGCTATATACAATTACATCTTCATAGAAACTGATAGTCTGTTGCTTCTGGTTTCATTCATTTCATTTTAACTCAACAGATCTTTATTGAATGATTGCTAAGTGCTAAACTTTGTTCTAGGCTCTTGTCATATGCCAGTGAATAAAACAGATACAGATCACAGACTAAGCAGAGAGTACATTCTACGGGAAGACAGACAATAAGACAATAAATAATAAATTATATAAAGATATATAAATTATATGTACTGTGTTAGAATGTGATTTGTGCTATGGGGAAAAGTAGATCGAAGGAAGGGAGAAAGTGCTAGGAGAAGGGTATGTTTTAGTATTAAATAGGCTGGTCAGGGTGGGCTTCATGAGAAGATTAGACATGAGCAAACACATGAAAGAGGTGAGGGAATTAGCTGAGGGAACAGCTCTGAGACATACATATGTACATACATATACATGCATGCATACATACATACATTCATATATACATATGCCTTTGCCTGCAAGTTACTATCTCTTCAAGTCTCCTACTTATAAGCTTTTAAAAAATAGAATGGACATGATATATCTATATAGTGATGTGAATCTGTTATCTTTTATTTACTTAAAAGATAGCCATTATTATATATAGTCTAAAAGTTTTAATGCCTGAGATTATGAAGAACTACAATTTTTAAAGGCACTGAAAATAACATAATTATACATACACACACACACTGGCATGTATGGGTAACACAGCAAATATAACCTTTTTTTGTTAAAAGTAATGTTTTCAAAGTTATGTTAGAAAAACAAAATAATAATTTAATATAAATTGGAAACTATGGTAGATTATTACACACTTTGTGCCTTAAATTGAGGGCAGGGATAACACGCCTGATGATTTATTGGTATTACTAGCTAGAAAATTTGATTTTTATATTCAATAAAATTAGAATGTTTTTTATCTTCTGCTTCATTCTGTCTATCCAGTTATCACTAACTTTATTGTAAATTTATTTAAAGCCACCCCTAATCAATCTATATATAATGGTTATTCTGCAGTTAAGGGAAATCTTCAAATTCTAAGATGCGACATTTTTAAAAAATGTAACTAGGCAATTACAACTAGCTATTTATATATAGTAACCATCTCCATTTCCAAACTGCTTTCTGTTTTAATTTTTTAAGGACAAAATTATATTTCAGTTCTTTGATTCTGTACTATTGAATAAGTATTGAATAACATACCTTAGATACAATGTCATTTACTGAAAATGTCATAGATGTTCATATCCTTAAACACAGTATATGCTTCTTTGACCAACATGAAAGTAATAGGTTTGACTTGCTTTAAAAAAAAATTTTAAAACAAACATAGAAGTTTTTTAAACTTTTTTTTTTTTTTTACAAAACCTTGAAAGTAATATATGTTTGATTTGTTTAAACACAATTTAAAAACAGTTTTGCTTTGTTCCCCCCCATCCCCCACCCCCCCACAAAACCCTTCCTTTTCTGCCCAGGCTATAATGTCATCCTCCCAATTTTGAGATGATTTTCTATACCACTTATCTGATACTTACTATATGCTATCTTCTGTACATTTCATCTTCCAAAAATATACCATAGAGTTTCCAAGGACAAAGATCCAATCCTTATCAGTTAGCATAATTATTTTCACAGAGTAACTGTTTTGTTAACATTTGTTGCCTGAGGGATACAAGTTATACATTAAATTGGAGTCCTTTTGAATTTAAAGTGTTTAGTATGCCACCCTAAGTTAAGAAAGATCAGAATCAAGCTTTCTACTATATCTCCTTTCTCTGTGGTGGTTGAGGTTCTATTACCTGAAAATTGTGCAGCCAAATTGTTAATCACCAGCTTTTAGTTATAAAAAGTGGATACTAGGAATATTAGAAAGAGATCAAATTTAAGCCCAAAATATTATTTTATATTGACACCAAAATATTTTGCTTTTATATTAATAGAGTCCAAAGATTCAAAAGATAAGCAAATGAAAGAGTAGCTTTCTAGTTTCTTCCCCCACTAAACTGCCCAAAACATGAAATATAGCTGTGAAACCATTCCAGATACTAAAATGTGAGCCATTGTGTGTTACAACCAATCATGAGCTACCAGGGGCTGGGGTACAGGTGGGGAATGGAGAATTAATGCTTAATGGGTACAGAGTTTCTATTTGGAATGATGGAAAAGTTTTAGTAATTGATAGTGATGATACAACATTCTGAATGTAATTAACACCACTGAAATGTATATTTGAAAGTGGTTAAAATAGGAAATGTTATGTTGTATAATATGTTACTACAATAAAAATTGCTGGGGGCAGGGGGGAACCAGCCTACTATCTGGTAGACTTAGTCTTTAAGTAACGGAAGTAGCACGTTCCCTGGTTCTACTCAATTACACAGGTCCCCAACCACTGACCCTCAAGTATGTCATGCACCAGATTCGGTTGTCTAAGATGACCTTAGGAAAAACTCACAGGTTTATTTTTATTTTTTTTTTTAATTTTTATTTCTAAAGAAGCTTTAGATTACAAATATTACATTAAAAATATGGGGGGATTCCCATATGCCCCACCTTCTCCCCCTCCCACACTTTCCCAGATTAACATCTTCCATTAGTGTGGTAAATTTGTTGTAATTGATGAACATATATTGAAGCATTGCTACTAACAGGTTTATTTTTGATACCTATACTCTACTCTCATTAAGTCCTCATCCCTAATGAGTTCATTCCTGCAAGTACTCCAGTTCCAGAAAATCACCTTCTAGTCTTGTCTCCTGCAAGAGCTCTTGAAGAGTTTGCATACACACACATATTCAAATGGAAAATATGCTTATTAAAGTTTTATTTGGAAAATATTTGATATTGTAATTGTAAAGGGTTTTTATTAGCATATTTTTCTCCTAGTGTAAATTAAAATGTATAGCTATGTTAAAAATTCAGAGATCAGTATTAGTTGAACCATACTGCTTGTTATTTTTCTAAATGTTAGATATAAATTCAGACTAAGAAAAAAAGTTAGTTTTCAGTTCTGACAAAAGGATGAAATTACATTATTATTTTCTATAAGTGAATGGTGTTAGCTTGAATTAGTCATAATTTCAGTAGAACATCCTTTTGGCCTGTAAAAATATATATGTATGCTATAGCAAAGGAAAACTAGTGTTATGCCAAATAACTGCTTCATTGGCCTGCTCATTAATAATTAGATAAATAGCTAAGGGGAAAAACACTACATTTCTCATTTTCCAGAGAAGTTTATGACCTTAAAAGCTAAAAAGTACAGAGGTTGAATTGCAGTGTGGGAGAGGGGATGTAGCTCAAGTGGCTGATCACCTGTTTCCCATATATGAGGTCCAGGGTTTGGTTCCCAGTATCCCCTAAAAACAAACAAATAAAACAACCAACTCTCATTGGGGAGCTGATGTAGCTCAGTGGTTGAACACCTGCTTCCCATGTACAAAGTCCTGGGTTCCATCCCCTGTACCTCCTAAAAAAGAAAAAAAAATGCAATGTGCTTAATCAAGGTTGTTTTGTTTATTCTTATAAAGTGGAAAGTGGAATTTGACCAACAACCTCTCAACTTAATCTATTACAACAGATAATTTAACGACCTTTCTCTCCTTAAAAACTTTCCAATGATTAAGAAAGCCAAACTAACTTGATTTTTTAAAAACTGATTTGAGCTTTTAAGTTGGCTACTTGATTAACTAGTAGATGGAACTGATAAAATAGGCATTATAATTCTCACTATGACAGATCTTTGTAAAACACATCACTGGCTATATAAATACAGTACTTGAGTTTCAACACTTCTAAATTGTTCCCTTGGATTTTACAACTTACTCTTAAAAAAAAAAAAAAAAAAAAACTTTTATTTTACTTACTTATTTCTCCCCACCCCCTTGTTGTTCGCACTTACTGTGTCTGTTCATGTTCCTTGTTTCTTTAGGAAACACCAGGAACTGAATCTGGGACTTCCAATATGGGAGGGGGGCGCCTAATCGCTTGAGCCATCTCCATTCCTTGCTTTGTTGTGTCTCTCCTTGTATTTTTCTTCTTGTGTCTCTTGTTGTGTCATCTTGTTGTATCAGCTTGCCATGCTTGCCTTTCACACCAGCTTGCTGTCTTGCTTGTCCTCTTATAGTAGGCACCAGGAACCTCCATTCCCTGCTTTATTGTGTCTCTCACTGTGCCTTTCTTGTTGTGTCTCTTGTGTCACTTTGTTGCATCAGCTTGCTGCGCCTGCCTGTCATGCCAGCTCACTGTCTTCTTTAGGAGACACTGGGAACTGAACCAGGGACCTCCCATGTGGGAGCCACATCTGCTTCCCTACAACTTTTGACCTTGAGAAATTTGATCACAGAATGAAATTTCTTCTCATACTGCCCACTCTCTAACAAACTCCTAGGTGCCTGATTGAGATTTATCAGTAAACAAAACAGAACAAAATTCCTGCCTCCTGGACCTTAAATTCTAGTGAAGGTAAGGCAGGCAATAGACAAAAAATACATAAGTAAAATTTTGGTGTGTTAAATGTAGTTAAGTACTAGGGACAAAGTTAAAGTAGAAAAAGAGTATAGGGAGTCTGGGAGGGGGTGTGTGCCAAAATTGCAATAATAAATAGATTGAAAGGGAAGTCCTCTCTGAAAAGTGACTCAATAGAAACTTGGAGAAGGAAAGTGTATGAGCCACTGAATATCTGGGGATAGAGCAATCCAGGCAGAGGGAATCACAACTGCAAACTCTAGTGTTGGGGGAGGGGAGGGTCAGTATGAAGGCCAGTAAGGCCAGAAAGGACTAAGAAAGTGTGAGCACAATAGGAGACCAGATGAAAGAGTTGAGGTGAGATTGATTGGAGTTCTGTAGAGAAGGATACAGAGTCTCAATCATGTACATTGTAAGCTATTTTGGTGACTTTGACTCTACATGAGATAAAAGGTCACTGGAGCAGAGGGGTGACATGATCTATTTTATTTTTTAGGAAGAGCTGATTAAAATGGGCAGGAGTAAAAGCAGGGAGGCCAGTTAGAATGCTATAGCAGTACAGGTAAAAGGAGATGATGACATGGAACAGAGTGATAGCAGAGGAGGTGGTAAGAAGTGGTCAGATTTTGATGGAATCAGGGGTTCCCCAAATACATTTAGTTTATCACTGATAGAAATAGTACTTTTACAATTTATTTGTGTTATACACTTTCATGGTAAAAGGTTTGACAAATACAGGTAAGTGAAAAATCAAAGGAAAAATCACTCAGAACCTCTCTCTTAACATTTGATTGATGTAGTTGTTCATTCCTTCTAAATGTTTGTATATACATACATGTATTCAAATGGAATCATACCAAACATCTTTTTTTTACCCACTATATTTACTTATATATTGTGATCATTTCCCATTTCTTTAATTATTCCCTATATAATTGTAGTAGCTGCATAGCATAGTTTGGATATAACATAATTTAGCTGTGGTATAAATGGAACAATTTATTTAACCAGTCCTCTATTTTTGGCCATCTATGCAAATTTTCCAGTTTTTCTCTATTATGAATGTCCTCATTTTGCTGTACCTAATTAAAACATTATTTAGGAATCTCTGCTTATTGATTTTAGGAATAACTGCTGAATTTGAACTAGAATGCAGAAACTAGAAGGTCGAACTGTTACTATAAACTGATAATTTAGTTTGTTTTCCAGCTATGATCACAGAAAGAAGAGATTATTTATATCATCTGCATATTGATAGATTGTAAAGGGTGTAAAAGTATTTGAATGAAACACCTATAAATTCCTGATGAAGATTGAATAAGAATTCATATATTTTAGAATTTGTTTTCTATTTCTGACGGACTTAGTTTTTACCAGAAACGGATGACCATTTGCAAGAACTGCCACTCCGTGTTTTAACATTCTACATGAACTGTTGCTATGTTTAGTTTTTGGCACCTGAGGTTCCACATCCATCTGCTAATAGGGCATTTTGCCTGCCCATGAGTTTTATGCCAGTTTCAGAGTCATATAAAGATGAGCAATATGTATTTTTTGAGATAGGAGTCATCTATTGTTTAATCGCTTTGAATTGCCTCTTTAGGAAGACCTTTATCTATTTACTGATTTGAGATGACTTTCAGTTGGGTATATATAGAAAGCAAAATTTAAAAATTCTAACATTACTAAGTAATAAATAGAATACTAGACTTCTTCAGGATGAGAAAATCGAAATCAGGAAAAGGGCTGTAAAATATCTTTGAAAACAGTCTTGAATATACTATTTGAGGGAAGAAAACCAATATGTATTTTATACCTGTTATGTGCCAGGTGCTTTTACATAATTTATATTTATAATTCTCATAACAGTCCTATGAAATAGGTATTATTATCCCCATTGTGCAGATAAAGAAACTAGGAGAAGTTATGTGGTTTACCTAGGAATTGGCCAAGATAAATGTTAAGCCCAGTTCTGACTCCAAAGCCCAAGCTCTTTTAACTTTAACACATTACGTAAGTGGTTGGGGCCCAAATGTTAGGGCAAATTTACAAATCTGTGATGTTAATTGAAAGTGATTTGTAGAAGTTAAATTTTTTTTAAAAAATGACAACCCAAATGATTGGTTTACTCTTTAAAAAAAAAAAGATTTATTTTATTTATTTCTCCCCTCACCTCCCCCATCCCCATTGCTTGAACTCGCTGTCTGCTCTCTGTTCAATGTGTGCTATCTGTGTCTGCTCATCTTCTTTTTAGAGACACAGGGAACCAAACCCAGGACCTCCCGTGTGGTAGGCAGGCGCTCAACTGCTTGAGCCACATCTGCTTCCCGGTTGGTTGGTTTACTCTTAAAACTCAACTAAACATTCCAAGATAAATGTGCAGAAGTAAATTAGCTCTCATTACTGGGAAGGCAAGTGGAAAAAAAATCTGTTGTGCTATTTGTTTCTTGTATGCAGATTAGTGATTTCCAAATTTTTTAAAGAGACCCACGCCCAAGCAAAACTACATAAAACAAATGAAAATGGTTGAAGCATATGTGGGAGTGGGTGGGATTGTAGCTTACTCAAAACCTCTGAGGGAATACTTCTAAACCCCAGGATGCAGAACATCATTAAAAAACCTATGTTGTGGTTGGAAAACTTGGTTGATCAGCTTACTTTTCAACACTCAATTTATTTTTGTTATCTACTGATCACAATAAAAATGTGATTTGAAAGTAGGTTAACAGTTCTTGGGGCATGGCTCAGAACATTTTCTTTTACACTGAATTATCTTTCCCCATTTCTCCCAGTCAGAATCACTTAATTAATTCAGCCATCACATGTTTTTTGAGCTTCAACTGAATGCCAGGCACTATACTGGCATTCTAAGTTACTTCAGGAAACTTAGATTCTAATTAGGGGAGACAGAAAATAAAGAAGTAAAAAAAAAAATTTTTTTTAACTCAATTTGTGCTATACAGAAAATAAAATATATGTTTTTAATAAAGAATGGCCATGACATGTTTGGAAACTAATTTTGTCTTATTGGGAAGCTACTTTAGATAAGATAGGAAGCTTTCTCTAAGTATGTGAACTTTTTTTTTTTTTTCACTTAAAATATTTTATTGAAGCATATGATTCATACATGAACATACAAGAAATGTATAGTTAAAGTTGTGAACTTACAAAACAAAAATGCATATCATCATACCAGGCTCCTACATATCACCCCACCATCACCACCTTACATTGTTGTGAAACATTTGTTACAAACTATGAGAGAGCATCATTAAAATATTACTACTGACTGGCCAATATCTTACATTTGGTGTATTTTCCCCCAACCTACCGATTATTAACACACTATATTAGTATTATATATTTGTTATAGTTCATGAGAGAATGTTCTCCTATTTGTTCTGTTAACCATAGTCCATCTTCCACCACAGGATTCCCTTTGTTATACAGCCCCATGCTTTATACAATCCTTTGAAAATGTACACTCAGTGGCCCTCATTTTCATCACAGGGTTGTGCTCTCATCACCCCAATTTTAGAATGTTTTCATTACTCCAAAAGGAAAAATCCCATACCCCTTTATACCTATTATTGTCCCTTAGAATTGATATAATATCTTCTTTGCTATTGCTGCAAAATATTACAATATTACTGTTAGCTATCATCCATGAGTTACATTCGTTGTAATTTTCTCATGTAACACCATATTCTAAATACTTTGTAAAAGAAAAACTTTCTTATATTTAAGTATATGAACTTTTAAACTGAGTCTTAAATAATGAGAACAAGCCAACCATGATGAAAATCAAACTCACTGATGTTATTTCATCTCAGTAGTAAATATTCTATGATATTTTAAATTACTAGTGCTTTAAAAGTCATTTTCCCACCTATCGCAAACTCCTTCTTTGCAAAAATGATATAAAGTAGATATTAATGTCTCCATTGATTGTATAGGGGTTAATAAACTTGGACACACACCTAGTAAGTGATAGAGCCTAGATTCAAATTAAAGTGATCTGGCTTGAAGGCCTGTGCCAGTGGTTTATATTGACACAATTCCCAAGTTTCTGGGAAGCATGAAGAATCCCATGCTTTCATTCTGTCCACAGGCTTCCAAGGAGTCCCTTTTGTGATATTTCACTTTATCCAGTCTTAAATGTGGAAGGTAGCTTCTCTTGTCTCCTGCTTTTCATCTTCCTATTTATAATAGTAATAATGATGATCATCATCATAGTTGTTAAATTTATTGAGAACTAAGTGCTCCAGCTCTATCCAAGCAACAACCCACAAGCTCAATAATTATTATTCCCATTTCCAGATGAGATTTCTATGGCTTAGAGAAATAGCATGTAGATCATATGACTAATAAACGGCAGACTCTGGATTAGTCATATCTGACTGCAGGGCCCTCACTTTTAACAATAAAATTACTTTTTTTAAAACCAGGTTATAACTTACTGGTTTGTCTTTTGTGGACCCCAGAAAATTACGTTCTTAGCTAATCCATTCCTGTGCCTGTAAATGCAGTGTAGATGGGGCCTTTGGATTAGATTCAGTTAAGGGGCCTTTGATTAGATCATTTGATTCTATCACTGCAGGACTTTTGATTGGACTGTATCAGTGAGGCATGACCCAATTTGGATCACCACTCTCTTGCTGGGTCTTAAATTAACTGAGAACACACAGAAAGAAAGGAGAGACACAGAGAAAGGGAGCTCTGCCATTTTGACCCTGCCACATGTGAGAGAGAACTTCAGGTTGGGCTATAGCTGCAGAAAGACAGAGAAGCCCCAAGAGGCTCAAGGAGAGATGCCTCATGGCTCACAGCTCAGCTCAAGGGTAAAGTAAAGAGAGACTGCCAGACCTGCCATCTTGCCTCGCCACATGGCAGGATTCCAGGATCTGCTAGCAGCCAACCTTTGGTGAGAAAGCATCTCTGATCATGCCTTGATTTGGACATTTTCACAGCCTTGGAATGATAAGCTTTTCCCCTAATAAAATTACCATTATAAAAGCAAACCCATTTCTGGTATATTGCGTTGTCAGCCTTTGGCAAACCAAGCCACTTACATATAGTACAGTGACAAATCTCAAGTATATTGTTTGATGAATTCTCATATAATTTAAACCTGTGTAATAATCACCATTCAGAACATTCCCAGCTTGAAAGGCTCTCTTATGCTCTCTCTCAGTTAATAATCCTCCCAAGGTAAATAAACACAACTCTGATATCTCTCACCATGGATTCGTTTTGCCTGTTCTTGAACTTCATAAAAGTGGACTCATACAATATATACTCTTCAGTGTCTTGTTTCTTTCCAGAGTCCTTACTTTTAATAACCATATTATACTTCCTCCAGTAAAATTGCCAGGTCCTCTGCCCTATTTCCCTAGGATTTTGCCAAGTAACTAAAGTTGTTGTGATAAGCTAATTCTTGCTAAAATATTAGTGGATGAAAGTGGTTTGTTACTCTTTTTTTTTCAGCTAACATATTAGTATTATTACAGGCCTTTAGCCTAGAAGAATGACAGAAGAATAACTATTATGGGAGTTCTATGTAGAGTCTAAGAGACTTTTTGGGAGGAGAATAGAACATTTTGTTTTCTCTTAAATCTGAACATAATCTTTTAGCTGCTACATTGATTGTGTACCATTAAAATTTTTTTCTAAAATATAAATGCTATATTTATGAGGGCAATTGAACTGTACAAGAAATCTTAGCTGCATAAAAAGAAAGATTAGTGTAATGTTTAAAAAAAAAAAAAAAAAAGAATATCAAAGTTGTTAAAAGTTTTAGGTTCTCTTCCCTACTCTGTACCTAACTAGCTAATTACCTAACGTAAATCACCTAATCTTTCTGAGTTAACTTTAATATAAGCATAAAAACATTTGCCATGCCTGACAGGGTTGGTGTGATCAAATAAATATGAAATAAGTTAATGTGTATTAAAGTAATTAAAAAGTCTCATACAAAACGACATATATCTGTATATGCCACACTTTCATAAAATAGCTAATACAATCATAGATATATATGAAATTGAATATTCCGACAATCTTATGCAATAGAAAGTCTTAGTGAAGTTGTTTTTGAAGAACTGTTAATTTAATAACCTAGACTGCCAATCACACAGCTTGTTTGTCAGACCTCTAAGTGAGTTTGGGAGGACGAAACAGCAAAATTGCTTTCCCATTTCCTTTTGTTTGTAAATTCTATCTGTCCTTAGTTTTCAGTTTCTTTTTTGGAATGTAACACGATTTTTTAAAAAACTTCCCTTAAAATTTCATGTATGTCACCTACAAGATTATCTATTCTCCTATAATTATATAGCAAGAATTATCCAAATACCAAGTGCAAGCATGAAGAATTTATTAGAAAGAAAATCTGAAAGTCTTTTCTCCCTGATAATGAAGTAATTATTAAATCTATAACCAATGGAAAAAGTTTTGGGGGGGCCAGGTGAGAGAGTAGAGTAGTAGTATGCCCAACTTTACGTTGGAGTGCCACCTACTGGTAAATGAAATCAAATAATGTTTGGCAAACAAGAATTTTACTGGGTGATTAGAATAACTTTCTTTATATAAAGTACATGCTATGGACCAAAGAAGAGTCTTCAGGTGTTTGTGGCAGGAGAGAGTCCACGTTGGCTGCGTCTGCATGTCTTGAGAACCAGCAGTTCTACTTTGCTTATTCCTTCTACCTGGAATGGCCTCCTGCACAAGTACGTGTTCTTTTTCCATCCCTCGGGACCCATCTTGGGAGCTGTTCTTCTGGGTCTTGCTTCCCACACTGTCTCTGAACAACAATACTACCTAATTTCACACCTGCCTTATGGCCCAGCACGGATCCCTTTCATAAGAGCTATTGTGTCCCTAGCATTTTGAGAAAAAGGACAGGTATCCCACTTTATTTGTTCCCCTCAACTAAGCACCTAGCACAGTATTATCTTAAAAGACACTGTGTAGTAGAAAAAGTTCTGCATTAAGTGTACACAGCCCAAGCGCCTTAGCTTCTTTTAATTTCACAGTACTTATCCAAAAACGAGTTATCACATCCACCCTGCCTACCTCGCAGAATTGTTAGGGAATAAAATAAAAACTGTTTACATGGAAAAAAAATAATAAAGTACATGCTAGTTATTAAAATAATTGTGTAAAATTTAAATTACTAGTTGAATGATTCAATTATTAAGAAATTTTTCTTAAAGCTTTAAAAAACATCTTTTTGAGAGTTTCTTTATTTCCAATTCTGAAGTCCAATCAGAAAAACCACAAGTATATATTGAGGGCCCATTGTGTTAATTAGTCAGATATTTAAGTGTTTATGTACCACACTGTGCTAGGCTTGGGGGATGGAGTGATGAAAGGAATAGAGAACCTCTCTGCCCTCATGGAACTTAGAGATGAAAGAAAGAAAATGACAAACAGATTTCTGAACAATGATATAGATAAAAGAGGTAAGAGAAAGAGAATACTGGGTAGTTAGGGCAAACTACTTTGAATGGGACTGTCAGGAAAGGCATTTCTGAGAAGACCTTTAACCACTTGTTCACTGCTATATTCCCAGCACTGAACATAGAATCAGTGCTCAATGAATATTTGTTAAATAAAAGGATTGATGACACTGGCTTATAGCCTTGAATAGAGGCATTAAAAGGAGATGAAATTTCATCACCTTACCTTTTTGTCTAGTTATATGTGGGTAGGTCAGACTGGCTAAAGTTACAAAAATGTAGTAGGACAGAGTATAGAAAAGCTACTGGAAATTTATAGACCATAATCATTTCCTTTTGAGCTGGGTCAGCTCATAAAGTCCAGTCCAAATTCAAAGACTGATGAGAATGATGATTCAATTAGACTACTTTCACTTTGGTTTACATTAAACAACCAAACAAGCAGTGCAAGGGATATATTTAACAAATAAAGATACAAGTATGTGGCTGCAGCTCCCTGATGCCTTCCTTCTACCTCACAAATGCCTAAGTTCAGTAGTTGAGGAAGCCCATGAGGGAATAGATCAAAGGGTTCAGACATATCATTAAGTTGGGTGAGTGGCCATACTGCATATAAGAATCCATTCTATTACTATATAAAAATTATTGTATATCTTTTTTGGTCTGTCCAGCCCTTTTGTCCATTTTTTTTTATTGGGTTGTTTGTTTTCTTAAAATTGAATTTGAAGAGTTCTTTGTGTTATTTTGGATATAAAACCTTTGTCAGATATGTGTTGTAAATATTTTCTCCCAGTCTGTGGCTTGTCTTTTCATTTTCTCAACATAAAGAAACTTCGCAGACAGAAGTGGTTTTTTTTTTTACAAATATTACCTTTTTTTTCAAATATTTTTTGTTTCATATGCAATGGGGTTAATACCACTATCATATATAGAACATTAATTTTAATTTTTAAGGAAAACATAAATTCACTATTAGATAACTGGGAAGAGAATAAATTCAGGTATTTACTTATTTATATCTTTGTGTAATCCATGAGGGGGAAAATATATCTTTCCTAGTGAGCGAAAAAATACAAAGTTAGTACTTTGAAATACCTAATCATTTTTAGATTGTGGCAAGAGTCATACCCTCACAAGGACCTACATAACCCTTGTCTGCAATTCTAAAATCCAGAGAGTTCTAGAAACCATAAGTTTTTGTTTTTGTTTTTAGTAACTCGTTTGACAGCTAATTTTATCTAACCTAAATTCATTTGGCAGTAGCATCTAACCTGAACTGAATAAGGCTATTTACTGGTATTTACTGACCCCATTTAGTATGAATAGTCATTTGTTTAGTTGCAAAAATGTTAACATATTTGTTTATGCAGTGTTTTCCCTAAGCCCCTTGTGGTGTTACAGAATATAGGTCATTTGGTGGTTTTTTTGTTTGTTTTGTTTGTTTTTTAATTTATTGAAGTATATCAGTCATACATAAACAATAAGTAGATAGTAATAGTTGTGAACTTACAAAACAAACATACATAACATCATACAGGACTCTCATACCTCACCCTACCACCAATACCTTGTGGTGGTGTGAAACATTTTTAGCTAATGATTAAAGAGAATCCTCAAAATATTACATCTAACCAAAGTATTTTTCCCCTAACCCACCCTATTATTATTATTTTTATATCATTTATACATGAACATACATAAATAAGTGTATAGTAAAAGTTGTGAACTTACAAATTAAACATGCATAACATCATACAGGGATCTCATACATCAAGCCATTACCAACACCTTGCATTGTTGTGAGACATATGTTACAAATTACGAAAGACTATTGTCAAAATCTTACTACTAACTATAGTCTTTAACTTACATTTTGTGTGTTTTTCCCCCAACCTACCCTATTATTATTTTTTAAATATATTTTTTATGACAGAAGTTGTAGACTTACAAAACAATCATGCACATGTGCAGAATTCCCATACAACACTCCTCTATCAACACACCACACCATAGTGGAATATTTGTTACAGATTATGAGATAATATCATCAGATTATTACCAGGTCTATAGCATACATTTAGCACTCTTTTTCCATACTCCCCCATTATCAATACAGTACATCTTTGGCATATATGCATGAATATTACATTATTTCTGTTAACCACAGTCCATAGGTCACTCCACTTGTATTTTTCCCATGCTTCTCCACATTCCTAGCACCCTGCAATAATGATGTACATCTGCTCTAGCTTACAAAGGACACTCTTGATCTGTACCATCAATGACAATTCTCATCCACTTCTGGGTTTACTGTGCTATTCCGTCCCGAGATTATTCTCTAGCTTTAGGTAAATTGGCATTTATATCCCTAGACTACCATTTTCAGACACATATCCATTTATAAATTAGCTGTTATTATAATACGTTACCATCAACTCTGTACATTTCCACACTTTTACAGTAAAGTTAATTAAAACTTCTACATACATTAAATATCAGTAGTCCATCTCAGTCCTCCTCTTATTTCCTTTAAGAATCCACCACCTACCACGAGGTCTTGAAGATATTTTCTGACATTTTATTCTAGAAGCTTTATGGTTCTTGCTTTTTATATTTAGTTTTTTGATACATTTTGAGCTAATTCATGTATAAGGTGTGAGATAGGGGTCCTCTTTTTCCTTCTTTTGGCTTTGTATATCCATTTCTCTCAGCACCATTTGTTGAATGGACTGTTCTGCCTGAGCTGGGGGGTGGGGGGGTGGGGGGGTTGAAAGGCTAGTCAAAAATCACTTGACCATAGATGTGAGGGTCTGTTTCTGAACCATCAATTCAGTTCCATTGGTCCATGTGTCTGTCTTTATGCCAGTACCATGCTGTTTTTACCACTGTAGCTAGGTAATATGATTTAAAGTCTAGAAGTGAGAGTCCTCCAACTTTGCTTTTCCTTTCTAAGATGGTTCTGGCTATTAGGACCCCTTACCCTTCCAAATAAATTTGATAATCGTGTTTTCCATTTATTTTTAAAATGCTGGTGGAATTTTCATCAGGATTGCATTGAATCTGTATATCAATTTGAGTAGAATTGACATCTTAATGATATTTAGTCCTCCAGTCCATGAGCGTGAAATGTTCTTCCAATTATTTAGATCTTTTTTTATTTCTTTTAACAATGAGTTGTAGTTTTCTGAATACAAGTGCTTTACATCATAGGTTAAGTTTATTCCTGAATATTTGGGTTTTATCTGTCATATTTTTTTTCACCACTGTTTTGGCACTTTTAGTTACTTTTATTGATACAATCTTCATTTCCAGACTCTCTTCCAGGACTTTCTCTCCTGTCTTTTCTTTTCAGGCTGTAGCACACCCTGTATTATTTCCTGCAAAGCTGGTCTTTTGATAACAAACTCTCTCAGTTTCTGTTTATCTGTGAATATTCTAAACTCACCCTCATTGTTGAAAGACAATCTTGCTGGATATAAGATTCTTGGCTGGAAGTTTTTCTCCTGCAGTATCTTAAATATATCATACCACTCTCTTCTTGCCTCCATGGTTTCTGATGAGAAATCAGCACTTAATCTTATTGGGTATCCCTTATATGTGATGAATTGCTTTTCTCTTGCTGCTCTCAGAAGTCTCTCTTGGTCTTTGGCATTTGACATTCTGATTAGTATGTGTCTCAGAGTTGGTCTATTCAGATTTATTTGGATGGGAATACATTCTGTTTCTTGGACATGGATATCTTTGTCCTTCAGTAGGGTTGGGAAATTTTCTACCATTATTTCTTCGGATATTCCTTCTTCCCCTTTTCCCTTCTCTTTTCCTTCTGCGACACCCATGACACAAATGTTTGCACGTCTCTTGCTGTCATTTAGTTCCCTGAGACCTTGTTCAATTTTTCCCATTCTTGTCTTCATCTGTTCTTTTGTATGTTTACTTTCAGACGCCATTTCTTCAAGCTCACCAATCCTTTCTTCTGCCTCCTCAAATCTGCTATTATATGATCCGGTGTATTTTTTATTTCATTTATTGCACCTTTCATTCCCATAAGATCTGCTATTTTTCTATGTATGCTTTCAAATTCTTCTTTGCCCTCATCCAATGTCTTTTTAATATACTTAATCTCTTTAGCCATCTCATTGAATTTATTAAGAAGATTTTTTTTTGAACATTTATGATTAGTTATCTCAACTCCTTTATGTCATCTGGAGGCTTATCTTGTTCCTTTAACTGGGCCATATCTTCCTGTTTCTTAATGTGGATTGTAATTTTTTGTTGGTGTCGTGGCATCTGGCTTACTAGAGTATTTATTCTGGGTGCAGTTTCTCTCTTTAGTTTAGGGCTTTCTTCCCTTTCTCCCTTGCTGGTTATGTAGTAGGAGCCAAGGATGTAGTTGGTATTGTAAGCGGTGAAGGCTCAAGCTGCCCGCATTGCCCAAGGGACCCATGAAGCTTCTCCCAACTTTTTCCTTTGCCGGGGGGTCGGGATAGAGTCACAGCCATATGTAATAATCCAGATCATGCAAGCCTAGACTGTAGTTGCCCAGATGAAGCTTCACGCCCCTTTCTCCCCTGCCTGGGGCAGGGATGGAGCTGCAGGTGTTGGCAGCATTCTATGCTGTGCGGGTCCAAGATGACTACAGTTGCCCCAGTAGACTTCCAATTATTCAGTCTGTGCCAGCTAAATGTACCTGTAGTTACCTGGATAGGCTGGTGCAAATCCCGTCAGCCTCCTCCCAGCTAGAGGTGGGGCTGAAGCCTACGCTGGGGCTGCAGGCTGATCTGGGTAAAAGAAGCTGGTCCCTACCATCACTGTGATTTTCAGTCAGCTCAGCTTCCCCTCATGCTGTGGGTGGAGTCAAAATGGCGGCAACTGGCCTTTTTCTGACATGGACAGGTTCAAACTTTAGCTGTTCTTAGGGTTATACTTTAGCCAGGTGAATTTACTAATCAGCTGAAATTGGTGGCCAACCATAACTTCCTCCCCTGTTTCTGGGAAATGGAGCTTCAAATTCTTGCCACAGAATAGCTCCTGAGGCGGCTTGTGTGTAGGACGATCACCAGCCTCCACGGCACGGCCTGTATTCTCCCGGAGAGGCTTGGCGCACGTCTCCCCAGCTTCCTCCCTGCCAGAGGTGGGGTTGGGGCTTATGCTACAGCTGAACTCTGATCTGGATGGAAAGAAGCCAGTCCTTACCAGCACTCTGATTTTCAGTCAAACCTGCTTCCCTTCATGCCAAGGGCAGAATTAAAATGGCAGCTACTGGCCTCTTTCTGACTTGGACAGGTTCAAACTTTAGCTGTTCTTGGGATTATATTTTAGTCTACCGAATTTACTAATCAGTAGCTGAAGTTGGTGCCCACCATCTCTTCCTCCCCTGTTTTTGGGAAATGGAGCTTCCAATTCCAGCCATGGAATAGCTCCAGAGACAGCTTTGTGCCACCAGTGGAGGATGGGCACTGGCCTCGGTGGCATGGAGTGCTCTACTTATGAATCTTCTCTGAAGATGGTCAGTCTCCTCCTTCCATTCTTTCAAGGATGTTGCAGGATGCACTTCTGGTCTCCTGGAGCCCCCAAACAGGTGCTTTAGATAGCTCTGGGTGATTACTAATTGCCCTGCAGCACCAGCTGACTCTAGGAGCTCCTTACTCTGTCACCCTCTTGCTGGTTGTCCCAGACATTATCTTTTATTGTACAGCTCTGATAATGTGAAATATTTACTTACAATTGTTTATAATGTTGTGAATAATTTACGGTGATGTTTGTCTGTAACTGGTTTTTCTAATCATTAAGCTACAGACCACACTACATTTTTCATTTCATAGAGCAATGTCCACATAGCAGTTACAAACATTTAAATAAAAAACTTTGTTACTGACAGGTACTTGCACATGAAAAGCATGCTATCTTTCCCAATAAAATTTCACAATTTTGCCTGCATTGAAATAATCCATTCATTAATAGTAAAACAAATCTTGCTTTTTAAAAAATTACATAGCCAGGTGTCTTCTGCAGTACAAAAGCTTCATTTAAGTTGGGGAGAAGTTTTTATTATGGCACATAAGCATATGAAAAGATACTCAACACTATATATCACCAGGGAATTGCAAATTAAAATGAGATACCACTACACTCCTATTAGAATGGCAGTCTTGAGAGGGAAATTTATAGCCCTAAATGCCTATATTAAAAACCAAGAAAGAGCTAAATTCAAATATTGAACTGAGCAACTTGAGAAACTAGAAAAAGAACAGCAAACCAATCCCAAAGCAAGCAGAAGGAAAGAAATAATAAAGATTAGAGCAGAAATAAATGAAAATGAGAACAGAAAAACAATAGAGAAAATCAACAAAACCAAAAGCTGGTTCTTTGAGAAGATCAATAAAATTGACAAACCCCTCGCTAGACTAACGAAGAAAAAAAGGGAGAAGATGCAAATAAATACAATCAGAAATGAAAGGGGGGAAATTACAAATGACCTCACAGAAATAAAAAGAATCATAAGAGGATATTATGAGAAACTATATGCCAACAAATTAGACAACCTGGATGAAATGGACAAATTTCTAGAAACTCATGACCAACCTACACTGATGCTACAAGAAACACAAGAACTTAACAAACCAATCACAATTAAGGAGATTGAATCCATCATCAAAAATCTCCCAGCAAAGAAAAGTCCAGGACCAGATGACTTCACAGGTGAATTCTACCAAGCATTTCTAAAAGAATTTAACACCAACCTTGTTTAAACCCTTCCAAAATATTGAAGAGGATGGAAAATTACCCAACACATTTTATTAAACCAACATCACCCTAATACCAAAGCCAGATAAAGATTCCACAAGAAAATAAAATTACAGACCAATCTCTCTAATGAACATAGATGCAAAAATTCTCAACAAAATACTTGCAGATCGAATCCAACAGCATATCAAAAGACTTATACATCACGACCAAGTGGGATTTATTCCTGGTATGCCAGGCTGGTTCAACATAAGAAAATCAATCAATGTAATACACCACATTAACAAATTGAAGGAAAAAAACCACACGATCATCTCAATAGATGCAGGAAAGGCATTCGACAAAATCCAACATCCTTTTTTGATAAAAATACTTCAAAAGATAGGAATAAAAGGAAAATTCCTCAATATGATAAAAGGCATATATGAAAAACCCACAGCCAACATCATACTCAATGGGGAAAGGTTGAAAGCTTTCCCCCTAAGATCAGGAACAAGACAAGGATGCCCACTGTCACCATTGTTATTCAACATTTTACTAGAAGTTCTAGCTAGGGCAATTAGACAAGACAAAAAAATTAAAGGTGTCCAAATAGGAAAAGAGGAAGTAAAACTCTCACTGTTTGCAGATGACATGATCCTGTATTTAGAAAATCCTGAAGTATCCACAACAAAGCTACTTGAACTAATAAATGAGTTCAGCAAAGTGGCAGGATACAAGATCAACACGCAAAAATCAGTAATGCTTTTGTACACTAGTACTGAACAATCTGAGGAGGAAATCAGGAGGAAAATTCCATTTTCAATAGCAACAAAAAGACTCAAATACCTAGGAGTTAATTTAACCAAAGAAGTACAGGACCTATATGCAGAAAACTACAAAACAATGCTAAAAGAAATTTTAAAAGACCTAAACAAATGGAAAGACATTCCATATTCATGGATTGGAAGAATAAATATCATGAAGATGTCAATCTTACCCAAACTGATTTATAGATTCAATGCAATACCAATCAAAATCCCAACAGCTTACTTTACAGAATTAGAGAAGGCAATTACCAAATTCATCTGGAAGGGTATGTGCACCCGAATAGCCAAAAGTATTCTAAAAAAGAAGAGCAATGTGGGAGGAATTTCACTGCCTGACCTTGAAACATATTACAAAGCTACAGTGGTAAAAACAGCATGGTACTGGCATAAAGATAGACATATCGATCAGTGGAATAGAATTGAGAATCCAGAAATATACCCTCACCTATACAGTCAACTGGTTTTTGACAAACCTACCAAGCCCACGCTGATGGGAAAAAAACAGTCTCTTCAACAAATGGTGTTGGGAGAACTGGATATCTATAACCAAAAGAATGAAAGAGGACCCCTATCTCACCCCCTATACAAGAATCAACTCAAAATGGATCAAAGATCTAAATATAAAAGCCAGGACCATAAAACTACTAGAAGAAAATGTAGGGAAACATCTTCAAGACCTTGTAGTAGGTGGTGGTTTTTTTTACCTTACACCCAAAGCACGTGCAACAAAAGAAAAAGTAGATAAATGGGACCTCCTCAAAATTAAACACTTTTGTACCTCACAGGACTTTGTCAGAAGGGTGAAAAGGCAGCCAACTCAATGGGAAAAAATGAAATCACATATCTGATAAGGGTTTAATATCCAGGATATATAAAGAGATGTTACAACTCAACAATAAAAAGACAAATGACCCAATTAAAAAATGGGCCAAAGACTTGAATAGACATTTCTCCGAAGAAGAAATACAAATGGCAAAAAAAACACATGAAGAAATGCTCAACATCACTCATGATTAGGGAAATGCAAATCAAAACTACAATGAGATATCATTTCACACCTATCAGAATGGCCACTATTAAAAAGACAGAGAACTACAAGTGTTGGAGAGGATGTGGAGAGATAGGAACACTTCTTCACTGTTGGTGGGAATGCAGGATGGTACAACCACTATGGAGGACTGTTTGGCAGTTCCTAACGAAGTTGAATATAAACTTGCCATGTGACCCTGCAATACCACTACTGGGTATATACCCAGAAGAACTGAGTGCAGTGACATGAACAGACATCTGCACACCGATGTTCATAGCCACATTATTCACCATTGCCAAAAGTTGGAAACAACTCAGGTGTCCATCAACAGATGAATGGATAAACAAACTGTGGTCTATTCACACGATGGAATATTATGCAGCTGTAAGAAGAAATTAAGTCATAAAGCATATGGCAACATGGATGAACCTGGAGGACATTATGTTGAGTGAAGCAAGCCAGACACAAATACTGTATGAATGCGTTACTATGAACCAAATATATTGTGTAATATATTGTTTGATTCAAAAAAAATTTTTTTACATGTATCCATTACCTTTAATTGAGAAATGTATATATTTATTCATCTGTGTTTACTTTTTAGTTTTTAATTTTTTATATTTTCAATTATTAAATGTACATAATAAAGTAAAAAAAAAAGAAAAAAGAATGGCTATAATCTAAAATACTGACAGACAAAATACTGGAGAACATGTGGAGCAATAGGAACTCATTCATTGCTGGTGGGAATTCAAAATGGTACAGCCACTTTGGAAGACAGTTTGGCAGTTTCTTACAAAGCTAAACATAGGCTTATTGTATGATCCAGCAATTATGCTCCTAGGTATTTCCCCAAAGGAGTTGAAAACTATGTCCAGCTTGATTCGTAATTGCCCAAATTTGGAAGCAAACATAATGTCCTTCTATAGGTAAAGGGATAAAAAAACTGTGGCACAACCATACAATGGAATATTATGCAGAAATAAGAAAAATTAGCTATCAAGCCATGAAAAAAACACATGGAGGAACTTTAAATATATACTGCTAAGTGAAAGAAGCCAATCTGAAAAGGCTAGGTAGTGTATGATTCCAACTATATGACCTTATGAAAACTATAGAAACAGTAAAAAATAAAATCAGTGGTTGCCACTGGTTAGATGCAGGAGGAAGGAGGTGGAAAGAAGGAATGAATAGGTAGAGCACAGGGCATTTTCAGGGCAGTAATATCTATTCTGTATGATACCATAATGGTGGATGCATGACATTATACATTTGTCAAAACCCATAGAAATGTATACACAAAGAGTAAACCCTAATGTAAACTATGGACTTACTAATAAAGTATCAATATTGGTCCATCAATTGTAACAAATATACCACACTGCTAATGCAAGATGATAATAATAGAGGAAACTGTGTGTTTGTGTGTGTGTGTGAAAAGTTTATATGGGAACTCTGTACCTTCTGTGCAGTTTTTCTATAAACCCAAAACTGCTCTAAAATAAAATTTATTTTAAAAAATTATTGTTGCATCAAAGTAATATTTATGCAGTCTGTTTCTTGCTCCATCATCTGACTACACTAGACCTGTAGGTCTCTCAAACCTTCAGTGAAGCTAAATTTAATGGGGCAACTAAAAGTAAGATGCTAACATATAATAATTAAGTGCTAGATTATAACTGTAATAAGAATTTAATAAGAAAGAAGGGAACCGTCCTTAATTAAACCTGGATATCTCTTATGAAACTGGACTCCCTTTGCATTCAGTATACCCATCTGTCATGCACATCTTTTTTGCATATAAACATATACAAACAACACACCTAAATACATTCTATAAGTATTGATAAGTATGGTAGAGACTATGGTTTTCCTATATCCATTCTCCCCTTCTTTAATAAGAGAACTTTGATTTTTAGTTGGGGATATTTTTGGCCAGCTGAAAGATTACATTTCCCAGCCTATAGCTCAGCTAGAAGTAGCCATGTGATGAGTTCTTGCCAGTGAGATTTAAATGGAATTATTGGGTGATATTTCTGGAAAATCTCCTTGAAAGAGAAGAAGTATGATCTTCTTCTATTCTCCTTCCATCTTACTGCTTGGTATATAGATGTGGTGACTAGTACTCCAGAACTCATATCGGACCATGAGGATAAGAGCCATACCTATAACATGACAGAGCAGAAACCTGGAAAAATCTTGGTTCTCTGATGAATGTAGAGCTACCATACCAGCCCTGGACTATCTCTTGCCTTCTGTGAGAGAGAAAGAAGCATCTGTCTTGTTTATGGCATTGCTCTTTGGAGTTTCTTTTACTTTCTGCTGAACCTTACCCTAACCAATTGGTTAGCAACTTTGCTGAAGTTTTCATGACAGATAGAGGAGAATCTCAGAAATATTTCACACCACACAACAAATTTAATTAATCCTTTCATTAGACAGGTCCTCTCTCTAGTCTCCTCCCAGATCCAAATCCCTTTTATACCCTCCCCCAACTCTCTGTAACATGTTTTTTCATTCTTGGAGTCAGAGCCGACTTCCGTATCTCTAATCCTCAAATGACACTTGGATGGACATTCTACTTCTTTAGCCTTTTCTTCAGGGATTATTTTTTTCTGCAAAGGGAAACAACTTTATTTCAGCTGAGTTTTTGCTAATAGGTACAGTCTGTAGTCTGCCACAAGATGATAGTAACAACAGCAGTTATAATATCCAACATGATTAAGTGTTTACCATGGATGGTCATTTAATCCTCACAACAACACTATAAAGTATTATATTCCCTTTTACAGAGAGAGTAAGTAATCTGCTTGTGGCAGAAAAGGTGAGCAGTCCACCTGAAATTCATGTTCCTCCTCCTCTAAAATGGAGTCTTCACTGGGAGATGACCATCCATCACAGATTAGATATGCATTTATAATTGTTATGTCTTCCTAAAATTTGAATCTTTATCATTATGAAGTATCGCTCTTTCTCTCTGGTAATATTCCTTGTCTTGAGGTCCATTTTGTCTGATATTAATATAGCTACTCCCATTTCTTGTGCTTACTGTTTTGCACGACATATTTTCCCCCATCTTTTTATTTTCAATCTATTTGTGTTTGTTTTTAAAGTGCATCTCATGTAGACATCATATAGTTCGTTCTTGCTCTTTTATATAGCGTTACAATTTCTGTTTTCTGACTGGAGTGTTTAGTTCATTTACATTTAATGTAATTATTATGGGTATATTTAAAGTTGTCGTTTTGTTATTTTCTATTTGTTGCATCAATTTTTTTGTTCCTCTCTCATTTACTTCCTACTTTTGTGTTAAATATTTTTAAATATTCCATTTTAATTTTTCAATTGACTTTGTACTACATTAATTTTTGTAGCATTAATTTTTAGTTTCTTTAGGGTTTACAAAATACACTTTAACTTATTCCAATTGACTTAGTGTTAAATTGAATTACTTCTGATAAAATATAGGAGTCTTGCAATAGTATAATTCCATTTACCCCTTGTCTTTAGGACTATTATTGTCTTATATATGCATCTGTGCTTGTTATCAACCCATCGGTACAGTGGTAAACTTTTTGCTTTAAACAGTCTCGTGGTTGTTTTTTTTTTTTTTTTTTTTTTTTTAATTTGAATACATTTTTTAAAAGAAGCTTTAGATTACATAAATTTTACATCAGAAATATAGGGGATTCCCATATACCCCACTCCCTCCCTGTCCCATACTTTCCCATATTAACAATATCTTTCATTAGTGTGGTACATTTAAGTGAGGAAAGAAAAGAAAAAAATTTGATTATCTTTTATACTTACCAACACAGTTACTATTTCTATCATTTAAGTGTAATTTGACTATACTATCAAGAATCTTAAAATATTTATATTACTTTACAATTATTGCACTTACAGGAATTTGTATGGAAATTATTAGAGATGGACATAAATTTCTTTTTTTTTTTTTGCATTTTTTAAACCTTATTTTTAAAGAAGTTTTATATTACAGAAACATTCATTGAAAATATGGGGATTCCCATATCCCCCACCCCCCCCTCACATTTTCCCTATTAATAACATCTTTCATTAGTGTGGTACATTTATTACAATTGATGAACAAATATTGAAGCATTGCTACTAACCATGGTCTACAGTTTACATTATGGCTTACACTTTGCACCCTACAATTTTATAGATTTTGACAAAATGTATTATGGCCTGTATCCATTGTTGCAATATCATGCAAAACAATTCCAATATCCTCAAAATGCCCCATGTTCCATCTATTCCTTCCTTCCCATCCCCTCAGAACATCTAGTGACTACTATCTTTATATCAACATTACAAGTCTTTCCATTATACTAGAATACTAATAAGTCTGCTTTGGTCCATGGTTGCATTCCCCGTTATATTTGTTCATTCCTCAGTCTTGAAGAGTTTGGGATGGTGATGCCTGCTCTGCTTCTGATTGAGAGGGTTCTTATATCCCATGGGGCAGATGGATGGAAATCTTGTTTAAAGTTGTAGATACTCTCTGTTTTTTTGGATGGGCATTGTCCATCATCATCATTTTGTTAGCTGTCCTGGGCAAGTCTGAGTAGGTGTTGGCTGCAACTCTGCTGACATTCAGGGGTCAACTGGCATATGAATAGACCAAAGATTTATGTCTCTGGGACATAAATGTAATGAGTATAGTGCTAATTATAAGATCAAATAGAAAGGATAGAAGAACACTGTGTAGGGAAATTATAAATGACTCTAAATCTGTTACATTGGGGAAATAGGTTAACATATTCCAAGGTAAGGTCCACCAATAGGCTGTCATTTTCTGGGGTTGGCTGCCCTTCCTATGGTGTCCACATGTCTCTATAGCTCTTGAGAGCACCCCTGCTTGAGGTTTTGTTTACTGTGGAGTCAATAAGATCCTTCTGAGACGTGCATAAGTGTAACCTCTGGAATGACCTCCGGACTCACTTTGAAATCTCTTAGCCATAAAAACTCATTTGTATTGAATATTTCCTCCTTTTGGTCAAGGTCTCTTTCCAAATGCATCACTAGTCAGCGCTTGGTAATAATCCCTTGGTTCCAGGGAGGATCATATCTGGGAGTCATGTCCCATGTCCAGGGGAAGGTGGTGCATTTATAGGCTGAGTTTGTCTTAGAGAGAGGCCTCATTTGAGCAACAAGGAGGCTTTCAGCAGGTAGCTCTTAGGCAATATATAATACTAGGCTAAGTTTCAGTTTCACAGGAACAAGGTTCATAAGTACAACCATTAATATGAAGGGCCTGGGGTATTGTTCTTTCCTCCTTTGCTAGCCACTGCCCATGTACTCTAGGGATTCTTACAACTCTATTGAGAGTGTAGCAGGACTTGCCAGGATGGAAATTCAATATTCTTTCGGTAATTGCTTGGGTCTCCACCTACCATGACCACTTGAACATAAACATATTCTGTAAAAGCATGCCCCAGATGCTTTTATGGTGCTACTAGGTATTGAAACTGGGACCTTGTACATGGAAAGCAGGCGCTCAACCACTGAGCTTCACCCACTTTCCATACATTTCTTTTTATAATCACATTTTGCTCACTACCTTATAATTAAAATTTTGCAATAATTTAAATTTCTAAGGACAGCATATCATTACAAAAGTTTTAATAAAGGTGTATAGCTATAAAGCTGCCTGAAGAGGCAATTCTAGGTAGAATTCTGTTGTGGAGGATCCTGGAAAGTCCAGTGGCAGAGTGAGGGTAGAGGGCCCTTTGTGGGGTTGGTTTATGGTAGAAGGGAGAGAAAAAGAAGAAAAAGGAGAGGTCATACCAAATGGGGATGCAACAATCACCCTAAATTCATTCATTCAGCAGACCTGTATTCAGCAACTAGTAAGCCTATATTCCTCTAAGTGGCATTTGTCAGTGGTCATTTACTCCCATGGTTCTTTGGTGCTTGAGATAGAAGTCAAAGTCCTTTGTAAAGTTTACAGCCCTTTACCTATACAAGATATGTTTATTATTTTGCCCTTTACACCTTCAAATTCTGAAGAATCATGTCAGTAATAGAAGAAATGAATCCCCAATATAGGGACATGGTGAGTAAGCCATACCCAGGGAAAATATATACTAGTTAACCAGGGTCTTCTGGAGACAGCATCTCTTCTCCCTTGGCTGTCACACATTCCAACAACACTTTAAGATGGAATTTAAAGCCAAATAAGAGAGAAGGCAGAGGTCTGGTGGATATGTTGTAGTAGATGGACCTTTCAAAATCCCCTAAATTAATCTGCATTGGCAACAACTTGTTCAATCTTCCCATAGGACCAGCCCTAAGGAAGGAAGTATTTTTTAAAATGCACACTTAAAAAGTGCTTCAGAATGTATAGCAATACAATAAATCCAAATCCAACTCCCTTATTTTATAGATGAAAAACTCAAGTCTTGACAACTTGATTGACTTACTAAGATTATAACCAGTTAATAGTAAGCCATGATTAAAACCCCAGTCTCCTAGCTATTAATCTAATGGTTTTCCCACAATATCAAATTGCCCTAAGTTTGGGTATTACATACATCCTTTAAAAAACCATAAAAACACAAAACAAAGCAAGGCAAAAAGCCAAAAGCAAGATCTGACAAGTCTGACATCAAACATTGGTAGAAAATATTTAAACATTACATGGAAATGAAATGTCAAGCTATGTTGCTTTTTATAAAAGTGGATTGTGTCAACTATACTAAATAATTTTTCCTCCTAAAATTGCTAAACAAAAGAAGGGATGTGGAGTGCTACTTATTTGTGCCCTGGGGCATTTTTAAAAATGAAATGATATGTATCATTTGAAATATGGCTTCAGCTGATTTGGGCAGTACTTTCTGGCCATAGGCAGAGTGAGAATGAACCTGTTTGGTCAAGATGCTTAGCTGCTTGGCATAGGAGTCAGAATAAGATCATGTTTATTCCATTAGACGTTTTATTCATTATCTAGACTCACAGAAGGCAAAGAGCATGATAACGAAGTCCTTTGATGACCATTAAATGGGGAGGCATTGTCAATGTGAATGAGGGCAGAAAAGTATAATAAATACAAGTTTTGATATATATGCTAGGAAGATCCATTGGGTTTCACTTGGAAAGAAACCTAACAGCTGGGTATGGAAATGGGTTCCAGAAATTCTAGGGATGAGAAAGTCAGAGAAAATGATAATGATTAAAAAAGAGAAAAGGAATTTATGACAGTTTGTGAAATATTACAAGGTTGCAAAATGAAATGGAGGGAAAAAAAACAACCTGAAACAAAAAGGAATTTTTTTTTTTTGGATACCTACAATGTAACTATACACTTATATGAATTTACATAATTCTTCTACCTCAAAATCTATGAATGGAAAGATTTCTGTTATTATGTTGGAGAGATAAACATTTCAGGTATGGGACTTGAGGTAGTATCAAAGTAATGAAATAAAAGGATTGGTTGCATGTAAAAGGCAATGTGAAGGTATTGTTAGCATCCTCAGGATCCCATTTAAATTAACAAAAGAGGAGGAATTGAAAAAAGGAGAAAGGAAAAGAAGGAAATTGTCTCTGCCCTATGGTGTCTATTATGCTTTTTCTCTCTGCTGCTTCATCAAGAAAAGACAAACAGATTTTCTTTCTTAATACATCCTTCCCAGTTTATAGATCTAGAAAAGAGCAGTCAAGCCACAGCTACAATCCAAGCAAAGGCTCCCTCTATAATCCTATAAGCATTCTTGATTTCCCAGGGAACTAGAGCAAATGCTGTTTGATTTTCCCATCCTCCCACAAGTTTGGAATTTTTTGAGCTTAAAATTCTCTCATCCTGTCTTTATCCCAGAGCACATAGCAGTCTTTTCTCCCATTGTATAAGTAGTGTCATGATGAAATTCAGCACATGTGATTACCATGTACTAAGAGATTCTTTCAAAAATCATATGCTATTGGATCAGAGATGGACCTTCCCTGAACAAACAGATATAGTAATTGAGTTGCCCTTTACAGCAGATACCTCTATTTCATGGTAGAAGGAATCCATTAGATTGAAGAAATATTGAAATTAAAGACCGACTTACCTAGAAATATTAAAGTTTCCAAATATACAAACTAAACTGCAGATAAGTAGGGGTTTAATTGCTCTGCAAAAGTGTAATAATGAGTGATGTATGATAGATAGACAGGAATAGAATTGAAGGGGAAAAAAAGATAATTTAGCATGATTTTTAGTAAACATCCATCCACCCTCTAAGTTTAAGGGAATGATCAACCTTACAAGTGAAGTCAGTATTTAAGTCAGGATTCCTGGGAGTTTAAAACCGACATTAGATGATCTCTCTGGAGAGCAGTTGGGAATGACCCAGACAGCAGATTTCCCCCTTCTCTCTTCTGAAATTCTGGCTATTTAAAATTAGATATAAGATAGCCATCTGGAAAGCTCAACCAGCACATATGATGCTTGTGATCTTTTTCTTAGACCAGCAGGCTGTTTTGACAGAGGGCACTGTGTCAACATTAATTTACCTCACTATATCCTTTTACAAACCAGTCCAGAAAATCATTAACCACATTCTCTTTCCTTTGCACATTCAGTTCTCTGCATGTGAAAGATTAAGCTTAAAAAGAATCTCAACTAAAGGTCAAAACTGTTCAGATTTATAGAACAACAATATTGTATGTGCTGTGAAAGCGGTAAAAGGGGCAACAATATTTGTGAATATACAATGATGATTATAAACAATTCATTAAATTCATCAGATACAGTCAACATTGGAAAGGTTGATTTTATATTCAAAAACCTTCAAATAAGTACTTTATGGCTGAGGGAAGTCTGCTTCTGATTCAACTAAGATTTATAGGTATCTGCTATATGGACCAGGCACTATTTACTTTATTTCAGTTCCTGACTAAATGCCAAATATTGTGCTTATACTGGGGATACAAAGACGAACAAGATATAATCACTACCTTCTAGAGGCTCACAGTCTGATGAAGGATTCACAAAAAGATAATTACATTCAATAACAATATGGTAAGTGCTATGAAATAGGCAAGCCTGGGTGCTATGGAAGCACGTTGGAGGGGCTAAGCAAGGTTTTCTGGAGCAACCCTTGAAGAATGGAAAATAATTAGATAGGAAAGAATATGAGGAAGAAACAGCAGCTTAAGCTAGGACCAAGGACTGAGAAACAGTGCTTCAATTGTACTAGAGAACAGAGTGGGAATTCGGGAGTGGTGGGAAATGATGGCTGAAGAGTCAGGCAGAGTCCAGATCATAGAGGGAGTCATATGACATGTTAAGGAGCTCTCTTAGCTTTTACTTAGTGGAATGTTAGTAGACTTCCCTAGTGGAAAAAGAAAGTTTGAAAAACATTGGCTAAAATTGATTAACCTAATTTATATTATTGATTAAAATTACCTGTCAGCACTCTATTCTTTAGTACATTGAGGTTGCTTTTTTAAAACAATGTGGTAGAACTTTAAAAATATAATCACGTATAGCAAAACAGCTTTGCTTAACTCTACCACTGTTGACTCTTAGTCTTTATACTGTAGATGTTAACATTTTTATAGAAACACCCAAATCCTTTGTGGAAGGAGTCAGTGTATAAATAAAAATAAACAAATGAATAAATAAGTATATGCAGCATTATATCTATTCCAAATAAAATAAATGATGTATTTAATTCACTCTTATTTGTAAATGACATATTTTGGTGTTTGTGTTGCCAGTTTAATGTTACTTGAATATCAAGGAGTACTAAGGAACACAGACCAAATTTAAAAAAAAAATTAGAACTGTGCAATATGCTGTGTGCATATCAATTGACAGTAATCTAATAGATTACACTTCATTGATTTGAAAAATTAAAGCTCTTAGTTTCCTTTTTTTTTTTTTTTTTTAAGATTTATTTATTTACTTTATCCATTTTAAACCCCCCCTTCCCCATTTGCTGTTTTGTGTCCATTCGCTGGGCAATTCTCTGTCTGTTTCCTGCCATCTCTTCTCATCCTCCTCCTTCACTCTTCACCAGGATTCGATCCTGGAGAGACGTGTTCTGCCACCTGCGCCACCTTGGTTCCTGGCTTTCAGAGCTTTTGGAGCATCTCGTCTTGTCTCTCCCCTCTGTCTCTCTCCTGTTACGTCATCATCTTGCTGCATGGCTCCCGGGGCGTGGCAGCTAACCTGCACACAGAGCCTGGCAGCCCATGTGCCTTCTATATATATTTTTTTTATTTTACAGGGAGGTCCCGGGGATCGAACCCAGGTCCCTCCATATGGCAGACGGACGCCTAACCATTTGAGCCACATCCGCCCCCCGCACTTAGTTTCTTTGGTGCAAATTTTTCTTCCTGGAGGTTGCATTAAAAATCTATCTTGTTAAATAGTTTTTATACCCTTTAGAAAAAGCAGAAGCAATGTGTTTGGTGTATTTTTCCACCATCACTGCAGCTCTGAAGAAGATGGGTTTGCCTGGAATGTTTGCCACGGGTGCAATTAACACATGAAACTTAATGAAATCAAGGTAGTTTAAATGTCCAGTTGTCATGATCAAAACAATGTTCATTGTGATAGTCTAAGAAATGGTCATTACATGGCCTGCTTCTTTAACATAAGAGATAATGTTAAGTTAGAAAAACATTTTTTTTAAAAAGGCAACAATTATTTTTCCAAAGGTTGGTTTCTTTAAAAGAGTGCCAAAGAAAGGACAATTCATATTAACAGAGTCTGTGCAAATTAGAGCAGAAATGGTAAAATTGCTTCTCGTAGGCCCTCAAAGATCGTGTTTAAAAAAAAAACACACACACATTACGAGGAGCGGATGTAGCTCAAGTGGTGGAGCACCTGCTTCCCATGTAGGAAGTTCTGGGTTCAATCCCTGGTACCTCCTAAAAAAACAAATAAAACAAAACAAAAAACACACATTACTATTTATTAAGAAGAAAAACATATAATAATAAAAAGTAGGAAATATCAGGTTTTGAGAAGTATACCATATCTCATTGTTGTCATGAAAAATTAGGATTTAGACCACATACCCCTTTGCCAGTCAGATGAAAATCACGGACCCCTTACTAAATCCACTCTATACTGTGTATTATTTAATAAATATATCACAACTGCACCAACACGTCCCCACAAGAATTATGTTTTTTTGAATTTCAATTCAAGCTCACGGACCCCTGGTTAAGAACTCCTGATTTAGACACTGAAACTGAGGTTTTAATTAGTGGGGTAGATGATTATATTAGCTGGTACCTAAGAAATTCTCATAAAGTGTGCTATTTTGGATGCCTAATTTAATGTTTTGTGAAATCTCTCTCTCTCCTAGATAGATGTCAAGACCTTCTTTGATCTGAATTTTTCTGGTTTCAAATTGAAAAGGAACCTCAACCAAAAGATGTGAACCTGGAGTTTGAGGGTGACTAAAAAGGAAAAGTCTTACTAGAAAAGCTAAAGAGAATTTTAAGACCCTGAGATGTTAGAGATACTATTTTCCCAAAACTCTGTCCATTCCCAGAAGATGAACAATCCAAAAATTACTATGGAAAATATAATTGGGAGTCAAAAAAGAGCAAAATAATGTTAGGAGGGGAAAGAACTTAAAACATTTCATTCAGATATATGTAATCATTGATTATGGCCTTGCCTAGGAAATCTTGAGATCAAACATAGTATATCTAGATTTGGCAAAGGCTGTGGATAATATTTTCATTAAAAAATCAAGCAATTTCTAGAGAATCTAGTTTACTAGAGCAACACTCTATAGAGTGGATATTCAACATCTGGGATATGTGCATGATTCTTAGGGTATGTGAAGAAAATATTGGAGCTTTTTGTATTATTTGTGTTTCCTTACCCTCTATTTTAGTTTGCTAAAGGACTTCCAATGCAAAGTACCAGAAATGGGATGACTTTTATAAAGAGTATTTATTTGGGGTAAAAGTTTACAGTTCCAAGGCTGTGAAAAGTCCAAATTGAGGCACCATCAGTGATGCTTTCTCACCAAAACCAGTTACTGTTGATCGTGGTGTTGTTGCCACATGGTGAAGCAAGATGGCTGCCAATCTCTGCTGAAGTCTCTGCCTTCCCCTCTTGAATCTACCACCTCTTGGAGCTCAGCTGTGAGCAACCAGGCATAGGGCTTGTCTCTTCCAGTCTCCTATATCAGTCTCAGCTATTCTGCTCTCTTCTCAAGTGCAGCTGTAAGTTATCAGGCATGTAGCAGGGCTGATCTCTTCTTGAGCTGCTCTGTGGGCCCAGCCTCTTTGAGCCTCTTGGGGGCTTCTGTTTTCCTGCAGTCCTCTCTCTCACATTGCAAAATCAAATATGCCAGCTTCTTTTTCCTGTCTGTCTGTGTGAGTCCATTTATTGCAGACCCAGCAAGGGGGCAGAGACTCAACCTGAGTCACAACTCACGACGTAATCCAATTAAATTGGTCTCACAGGTTGGGACTACTTTAAAACATAAAATTTCTCTTTTTGGGATTCATAAAATAATTTCAAACTGCCATATTCCACCCTCTGAATCTCGAAAAAAATATTACACTATTCCAAAAAACCTTAAATCATTTTAGTAGCAATGCTAAGTACAAAATCACATCAAAACTAGTTACAGGAATAAAGTTTGTCTTGGGTCAAAAGTCCCCCTCTAGCTGTAGATGTGTGAAACTTACAAAATAACTTTTCTGTTTCCAATAAACAAAGGAAAGACAAACATAGGATAAACATTTGCATTACTATAAGAAGAAATTGGGAGGGAAACAGTCATGGGTCCCAAATAGTTCTAAAAACCCGCAGGGCATATTCCATTACATTTCAAATTCTGAAAATCATCCTTAAAACGATGGTTTCTTCTCCTTAGGGCCTCGTGGCAGCCTTCCTTTTCCATGGGCTTGCCCAATGGCCATACTTTTGGTTCTACCCTCTTCAAGCATCTGGGTGGTGACTGAGCTCCAGACCTCACCCTCCAAGAACATTTGTGTTTTGGACACACTTTCCCCAATCTCTGGGGTACAGTCTCAATCTCTGGGGTGCAGTGAGATGGTGGCAATATATTCCCTAATTTTTGGCATACAGGCCCAACCCTCTCAGAAGAACAGTGAAGTGGTGACTTAACTCTCTCCAACCTATGGAGAACAGGCCTATGCCCCTCAGGGGAGTGGGGTGGTGACTAACTCTCCCCTACCAGAGAATGCTCTCCATAGTCTGGAGCAGCCAAAGTCCATGAACAATGGGCTGGAACATCCACCTTCTTCAAATGCCGGGGCAAACTCACCCTCTCTGTAACATGGGTGGTGTCCCTCTCATGGCCCAAGGACATGCCTTAATTTCAGACCTCAGCTTCCATGGTATTCCTCTTGAAGCTGTTTTTCCTTCAATCTCTCCTCTTCCCTGTCCCTTTTAATCCAGGCTGACAGTGAATTTGTTCATACAGAACTCACAAAAAGCTTATTGGTTTAGTATGCAGGAAACAGGTCCAAACCATCAGACAGTAAGACTTTCCACAAGTCCTTCCTGGATAACTGCATTTCCAATTCTGACTTACAAGTTCCAAGTTTAATTAAGTCTTCACAAGGGCCACTATCCTTAGGGGCTTGTTTTCCAGAAGCTTGGAATTTCCAAAATAAGTCTCTTTCTTTGTGCCTAGCAATTCGGTTCTAAGTTTGTCTCTTTCCTTTTGTATTTTGCTATAAGCTGCCAGATTGTATTTTCCACAATTACTTTGGAAATCTCCTCAGCTAAATGTCCAAGGTCATTATTTTCAAATTCTGCTTTCCATCTAACATCAGGAGTCTATTTTGCTAAGTTCTCTGCAACTTTAAAAGCATGGATTGTCTCTCTTCCATTTTCCAATAATAGTTTCATCATTTCCTTTTATGACCTCACTGTAAATAACTTTAGGGTCCAAATTCTTACCAACAGTCTCTTCAAAGCAATCTAGGCCTTTTCTATCAATAATCTCACAATTCCTCCAAAAAATACCTCTTACCATTTATAGAAACATTCCAGCATTTTTGGTAATTGCAGCAGCACGACCCCACTCTCCTGGTACTAACTTTTTATAAAAGCCATTCCATTTCTGGTACTTTGCATTGGCAGCCCTTTAGCAAACTAAAACATCCTCCTTAAATTTTAAATTTTGCATATTTTATAATGTATATTATATGTTCATAATATGTTAGTCTAGTATAACATGTGAATACCAACCAAAATTTTTTACCGCTGGGGTGTAAGGTCAAAGAAGTCAGGAAATCCAATGTTAAGAACATTTACTTAAGAGTCTGATAGATTTTTTCCTCACCTCTAACAATTATTTCTTTTGTGATTTTAGGCAAGTTACATAACCTCTCTATGCTTCAGTGTCCTCATGTGTAAAATGGTAATAGTTATATAATACCTAACACATAGGGTTGCTTGAAGAATACATTGAATAATTAATATAAAGTACATAGTGCTCAGTTTACACACCATAAATGTTCCTTACTTTTTTTTTTTCTTTTAAAATGCGTTAAATTTTCTCTGTATTGTGGTAATTTCTTCATTCTCTATTCTAAGTTTGTATGTTTGTAAATGTTCCTTACTTTTATGACTTTATGGTTCCAAAGGGTCAGATGGAAGTCTTTGAAACAGCGAGTGTAAACTCATGATTTTCCTTCATGTAAAAACACATTAGATTTTTATTATGTTCCAAGAATCCTCAATTATACATATTATTGAGATAAATCTGCTTATATTTTGAAGAACATAGACCACAAAACCATTTTTCTGGGACCAGTGAACTAGCATATGATGGCCTGAGTTGTACACAGTGCTGATTTTAGTCCCATTTTTTAAATATTTGTTTGCTTAATAAAGATAGAAATTGGGAGCCTAGGTAAATAATTCTAGGAGCCCTGAAGGCAACAGGATCTGTTATTTATTTTTCAGATTTGAGGTTTGTTGATTTTTGAAAATTATTGCAAAACTCATTGCATTAGAGAGAATTTTTATTTTTGTAAAGAGGTAAAACAAAATAATTTACAACCATTTACCTACTCAAACATCATTGTGGATTAAATGTGTATTCAGTGCTTGCTTCGGCAGCACATGTACTAAAATTGGAACGATACAGAGAAGATTAGCATGGCCCCTGTGCAAGGATGACACGCAAATTCGTGAAGCGTTCCATATTTAAAAAAAAAAAAAAAAATGTGTATTCATATTTACAACTGGTATGTATATACCAATATATATAAATAGAAAAAGCCCATTAATAATAAATACTGGAGTCCTGCAAATCATCCTGAAGAACTTATCTATTGATAATTTGCTCCTTAATTAGAGAATAAACAACAGAACTTTAACAAAATTAATGAAAAATTTAGCTTTTATTCTCAGGAATGTAATTTTATCTCCGTGGGTATATTAGCCAAAGAAGTATTGATGCAAAGTACCAGAAATCTGTTGGTTTTTATGAAGGGTATTTATTTGGGGTAAAATCTTACAGTTACCAAAGAGTCCAACTCAAGGTACCATAAGAGATGTTTTCTCACCCAAAGTCTGTTGCCACGTGTTGACACAAGATGGCGGGCGATATCTGCGAGGGTTCAGCCTTCCTCTTCCATCTTAAGGCTCTGTGGCTTCTTCCAGTCTCCGCTGTAGGCTGGCATAGGGCTCATCTCTCTTCCAGGGCTCGTTTCTCTCCAGAATCAGCTGTTCTGTTCTCTTCACAAGGTCAGCTGTAAACTATCAAGCGAATGGCTCATCTCTTTTCCTTGGGTCTCTGCCGTGTTTATGTAGCTGTCTCTCTTCTTCTGTGTATTTTCTCTGTGTATCTACTTCTGTGTTCTTGATTGAATGTCCATTTATATAGCCCACCAAGGGGGCAAGGACTCAACTCTGAGTCGCCATAATGACATGGTCATATCAAAGCCCTGATCTTAACATAATTTAATAAAAGATATCCCAGCTGAATTGAATATAGTCAAAGGGTATCACGCCCAGAGGAACAGACCAGTTTACAAACAATCAATATCTCTTTTTGGAATTCATAAATAATATCAAACAGCCACACTGGGATTTGGGAGCCTTTTCTAGTCTGTTATAGTAGAGCAGGTTTTTGTCTCCACTAAATCTTTGATGAAAATCTAAAAACATTTAAAAACTTTTATGGTTTGTTGTATCCCCCTGTCATGGTTAGAAACTGTATGTATCTCAGAAAATATTCTTAAAGCTAATTCATTCCTATGGGTATAAACCTATTGTAAGTAGGTTTTCATGAGGTTACTTCAGTTAAGGTATGGCCCAGAGTGGGTCTTAATCCTCTTATTGAAGTCCTTTATAAAGGAATGAATACAGAGAGAGAAAGCCACTGAAAGCAAGAAGCTGAAATCAACAAAAACTGGAAGAGAAGGGAGAGACCAGCAGATGCCTCCAAGTGTCTTGACATGTGGCAGAGGAGTCAAGGATCGTCCACAGCTGTTCTTCAGGAAGAAAGCATCGCCTTGATGATGCCTTGATTTGGGCATTCTCACATCCTAAAAACTGTAAGCTTGTAAGCTAAAAAATTCACATTGTTAAAAGCCAACCCATTTCATGATATATTGCTTTCAGCAGCCTAGCAAACTAAAGCACCCCCACCCCCAGTTTAGGCCACTTGATTCAGGGAAACCTCATGAAACCTGAGTAGTAATGCCTAGATAATAGTTATATGTTCACTATGGAATTATAAAAGGAAAGAGTGAAAACGAAAGTAAAGGCAGAAAATGGAGTCTAAATGCTTATAATAATTAGCCTGGCATCATGCTTTCACTTAAATCAGTATGTGAGTTTAGCAGAGATATATGTTAAATAAACAAATGTAATGTAAACCAGATGCAACGAAATATTCATAAAGGTTCAACATGCTCAACAAAAATGTATTGAGCACCTACTAGGGGCAAGACATTGCAAAATTCTGAGAGTGGGGTAAGGGAGATGAGAAATAACAAGATATATAAATGAGTATGACATGGTCTTTCACGTCAAGGAACTTCCAATCTGGTGAGGGAAGTAGACATGTACAAAGATAGCATGGAAAATATTTTTTAAAAGCTATGGGATGGTAGAAAGAAGATTCTACTGGGATTGGATCTTAGACTTGGATTTAAAACAAGATTCCCTTACTGGTCTAGGCTAGATTGCCTGATAAAATACAGGACACCCATTAAATTTGAATTTTAGGTAAATAATGAATGTATTTTTAGTATGCCCAAATGTGCAGGGCAACCTGTATATTTATTTACTAAATCAAGCAATTCTATTTTAGGCAAATGTACTGGCTAGTCCTAATTTGCCAAATCTCCCCACCCTTTTTTGCCCTACTTTGTGTCCCTTCGGGAATCTGACCCCTGTGGTCTCTATTTCTTGTGCATCCTTGCCAGCTGTATTTGTTGCATTCAGCCATTGGGAGACACTGAGAATAGACAGTAGGAGGAGAGTAGGGAGGTAGTTTTTCCTTGTCTCCTTCATGCCTTAACATAACATCTCTGGTAATGGCAGTATTCCTCTAAACTAGAGCTCTTGCCTGAAAGTTCCTCCTATGTGGTTTCAGCTCTCCTAAGACTCTGATCACATTTTTTCCTCCCATTGCTCCTTTAATTTTGGGAATAAATCTTTGGGTGCCTCAGCATCCCTTTGTTTGGTTAACATTGCCCATAGGTAATCTATTATAATCTCCTTCATTTGAACTATCTGAGTTAAAAATGGACTTTCTTTCCTGGACTCTGGTTGATAAAGCAAGTCTCTCTAATTTCTTTGAGTCTCAATCTCTTTATTCATATAATGAGGGAAATAATATCTCCTTCATATATTTTTTGTGTGAGATCATATACGTAGATTTCATGGAAGAGGGTGGTGGTCAAACATTTGAACTGGTATTTAGCATACCATGTCAATAATTATTTTTAGCTTCTGGTATGACTGACTAGTAACTATTGAATCAAATCTCTTATAAATAGTATGTATAAACTCTGGACAAATTATAAAAATCAACTATCTGAAGACACTGGAGAGTCAACAAAAGTAGGTAATTACTGGAGGAGTGTTAATACTTGGATGAAAAGAATAGCACTGGGTGAGTTTCCCATTTTATGGCTTTTAGACTGAGAGCAGGCTCCAGTCTGCATCAGATGGGGAAGCTGAAACTCCTATAGAAAATCTGTAGTCTTACTGTCTTAAAGTACCAGAGGAAAGAGTTTGACATAAACACAGCCCCTGGTAATTGAGGGCAGATCTGGGGGGGTCCCAGAAAAGGGAAAACCAGAAATTGGGATCCCCAAATTCTATCTATAAACTCCCACTGGAACTCTGGCTGACCCCTGAATCACACCATTATGGGTAGACCCTAGCAGGCCAAAAAAGATTAAAAGAATGTTCTGAGCTTTAAGTTGCTGCCTATTGCACTAAAGAGTTTGCAGTGTGAGTCCAAACAAGTTAAGTGCCTATTAAAACAATAGGAGAACTTCCAGGGAAGATGGGACAGAGATGTATAGGAAAAGTATATGCTTTTGAAGTTAACCAAATATTTGTGTGTTTCAAAGGACTTTGTCAAGAAGGTGGGAGAAAATATTTGGAAACCAGGTATCATAAAGGTTTAATATCCAGAATATATAAAGAAATCCTACAATTCAACAATAAAAAGACAAATTAAAAAGTGGACAAAAGACCTGAATAGACATGTTTCCAAAGAGGAAATAGAAATGGCTAAAAAGCACACAAAAAGATGCTTAACATCACTAGCTATTAGAGAAATGCAAATCAAAACTACAATGAGATATCATTTCACACTTACTAGAATATTCCCTATTTAAAAAAAAAAAAAAAAAAAAACAGAAAACTACAAATGTTGGAGAGGGTGTGGTAAAATAGGAACCCTTATTCACTGGTGGGAATGTAGAATGGTACAGTCATGGCGGGAAACATTTTGCTGGTTCCTTGGGAAGCTAAATATAGAATTGCCATATTATCTGGCAATTAAGCTACTAGGAATATACTCAGAAGAACTGAAAGCAGGGACGTGAACAGACATTTGCACACCAATGTTCAAAGCAGCATTACACACAATTGCCAAAAGATGAAAACAACCCAAGTAACCATCAACCAATGAATGGATAAACAAAACATGGTAGATACATACAATGGAATATTATTCAGCTGTAAGAAGGAATTAAGTCCTGATGCATGCAAAAGCATGGGTGAACCTTGAGAACATTATGTTGAGTGAAATAAGCCAGACACAAAAGGTCAAATATTCTATGATCTCACTAATAAGAACTAATTATAATGAGCAAACTTTTGGAGTTAGAATCTAGAATATAGGTTACCAGGAGATAGAATGAAGATAAAGAATGGTGAGCTGATGCTTAATTTGTGTAGAATTTGTAATATTTGTGCAGATTATAAATGTTTGGAAATAGAGGTGATGGTAGCATATTATTATGAATGCAATTAACAGAATTGAATTGTGTGTGTGATTGTGGTTGAAAGGGGAAAGTTAGGGTCATGTATGTCACTAGAAGGAAAGTTAGAGGATGAACCATGGGACTGTATAACATAGTTGAACCCCCTTGTGGACAATGAATGTGGTTAATAGTGCAAATATAAGAATGTTCATTTATGAACTAGAACAAATGTATGTCACTATTACAAGGTGTTAATAATAGGGTGGTATATGGGAAAAATACACCTAATGCAAACTATGGACTATAGTTAACAATACTATAGTTAACAATAATATTTTGATATTCTTTCATCAATTGTAAAAAAGGTATCACACCAATGTTAAGTGTTAATAATAGGGGTATCGGGTTTTTCTTTTTTGAGCAATGAAACTGTTCTAAAATTGTGGTGATGAGTACACAATTCTGTGATTATACTGAGAGTCATTTATTGTACACTTTGGATGGATTATATGGTGTGTAGATAAAACTGCTTTTTTAAAAAGTTAAATGATTATGGAAAACATTAATTGGGTCATTATATTTTACATTTTTAACTACATGTTTCCTAGTAGTCTAAGCTTTCAGGTAATAAACATTTGTCAACTGGTTATTAAAATCTTGACCACCAATATTTAACCAAAAATGGGGGGGGGTGGTTATAGAAATAAACTGAAAGAACTCCCAGTGGCCAAAGCTGGAACAATATGAGCAATAAAATAAATAAAGCAGTATTTAATTATAACACAAAGTACAAAATAAATAACCAGGAGTTCATACTGATATAAATAAATGATTGAATAAATACATAAATGGAGACTAGACAAATGTCCCATGCAAAAAAATCTAAATAGTTTATATAAATACTCTGCCTTCAAGGAGATAGACTGTAATTTTCCACTTCTTAAGTATGGGCTATGCATAGTGACTTCTTTGCAAAAATTATAGAGTGGAAAGGGTGAACAAAAGAGTAACTTAGTAGCGGAGAACCCTGACAAACTCTACCTAAGACAGATGTTCAAGGTCAACAATGATAAGTCATGTTGGTAGTATGATGTGATATTGATATGATGTGATGAGAAGGACACTTCAACCCTGTGCTTTTCCTCCCCCCCAAAAAACATAACCTTAGTCTAATTAGGAGAAAAACGTCAGACAAATCCCAGTTGAGAGATACCTGACCAGTACTCCTCAAAACTGTCAGCAACATTTAAAAAAAAAAGAAAGAAAATCTGAGAAGCCATCCACAGGCAAGAGGAACCTAAAGAGACATGATGACTAAACATAACATGGATTCTAGATGGGATCTGGGAACAGAAAAACAGTAATAGGTGACAACTAAGGAAATCTGAATAAAGTATGGCTTTAGTCAATAATAATTTATCATGATTCATTTATTGGGATAAACGTATCATACAATTGTAAGGTATTAATAATGGGAATAATGGGAAACTGTTGGGTATATGGTAACTCTGTGTTATCTTTATAGTTTTTCTGTAAATCTAAAACTTTTGAAATAAATTTAAAAATTAAAAATAGTTGTTAACATGGTTATAAAAGAAAGCATATGTTTAAAGTAATGAGTAAAATAGATGATACATAATGGAAAATGAAGGATAGTATTATCTGCAAAAAAAAAAAAAAAAAAAAAAAACCCTAACACTTTTCAGGAAAATAGAACATAATCCAGAGTGTCTACAATATATTAGTCACAATGTCCAAAATACAATCCATAATCACCTGATGAAGAAATAGGAAACATGAAAATTTTAAAAGAAAATGATCATTTTCTATTTTTCAGAGAGCATCTCCCAAGATAATGCAGATGTTGGAAGTAGCAGACAAAGATTTTAAAGTGACTATTATAATTATGCTTAAGGATATAAAGATAAAAATGTTCATAATGAATGAAAAGATAAGAAATATCAGGAGGAAAATAAAAACTCTAAAAAGCAGAATTTCTAGAATGGAAAAATACAATATCTGAAATAAAAATATTCATTGAATGGGATTAACAACAGCATGAAAATGACAGAAGAGAGAATTAATGAACTTGAAGATGGATCAATAGAAATGATGAAATCTGAAGAACAGAGAAAAGATTGAAAAAAAATGAACAGAGCTTCAAGAGCCTGAGGGACAATATCAAATGGTCTAACATTGTGTAAATGGAATACCAGAAGGAGAGAAAAGAGAAAGTGGAAGATAAAAACATATTGGGGCCTCGGCGCGCGTATTGGCTCTCTCGGCTGCGGGCCGGCTCAGCGACGCGCTCTCCTCAGAGCTGCTCACTGCATGGTAGAGCCTGGTGCCACCGCCGCCGCCTGCACCGCCGCCGCCCGGTGACAACCACCGCCGCCCCCTGCCCTGCAGCCGCCGCCACCGCCTGTTTCGCCACCGCCTCGGGACCGGCTGTATGATTAGGCCACAATCTTCAATGAGTAAACATATTCCTCAGTTCTGTGGTGTTCTTGGTCACACATTTATGGAGTTTCTGAAGGGCAGTGGAGATTACTGCCAGGCACAGCACGACCTCTATGCAGACAAGTGAACTGTAGAAACTCATTACTACTCCACCAAGACACCCCCATAAAAGTGGTTAACCTGGACACAGAAGTGTTGAATTGAAATCCGCAGAGCGTATTACAAGAGTTCTGACCTGGATGGGGTAAACCTCAGTGCACTTCTTTATATTGCCTCAGTATTACTGGATTGAAGAATCGCTGCTTCTTGTTAGGAGGTTCATTTCATTTCCCATTACTCCCAACTTCATATGCAAAGCACTGAGAATTTCAAGTGGAGTATCTTGAAGTAGACTTCAGTTTCCTTACACCGTTTCTGTATTCATTTTTTAAAATTCTTTCATACCCTCTTGAGTGTTTTTAACTAAATTAAAATGGCTCGAATGAACCGCCCAGCTCCTGTGGAAGTCACATACAAGAACATGAGATTTCTTATCACACACAATCCAACCAATGCAACCTTAAGCAAATTTATAGAGGAACTTAAGAAGTATGGAGTAACCACAATAGTAAGAGTATGTGAAGCAACTTATGACACAGCTCTTATGGAAAAAGAAGGCATCCATGTTCTTGATTGGCCTTTTGATGATGGTGCGCCACCATCCAACCAGATTGTTGATGATTGGTTAAGTCTTGTAAAAATTAAGTTTCGTGAAGAACCTGGTTGCTGCATTGCTGTTCATTGTGTTGCAGGTCTTGGGAGAGCTCCAGTGCTGGTTGCCCTAGCATTGATTGAAGGTGGAATGAAATATGAAGATGCAGTACAGTTCATAAGACAAAAGCGGCGTGGAGCTTTTAACAGCAAGCAACTTTTGTATTTGGAGAAGTATCGTCCTAAGATGCGGCTGCGCTTCAAAGACTCCAATGGTCACAGAAACAACTGTTGCGTTCAATAAAATTGGGGTGCCTGATGCTATTGCCTTGGAAGTGGAACTTGAGAGAGGACCTAATTTGTCGAACGTATTAGCCAACATGTTGGTGACTAAGTCTAATGAAGCTTCCACAGGAGTTACTGAAAAGCAGTTTCATCATGCTACAAGTTTGACAGAATTGCAACCTCTGTGGGTTACAGTCAGCCTATTTGGATTCTTGCTGGTCAGCATTTAAAATGGGCTTATCATTTGTAACAATTGACCTTTCCTGAAATCATGCAGTATTGAGTTATAAGTTGTCTTTAAATCTATTCCCATACCAGGATCTTATCAATATATAAGAAATTTTTGAGATATTAGGTGCCAAAATACCCAGCACAATACTTGTATATTTTTAGTATCATACAGAACTTAAAAGCCCAGGAACTAAGAACACTCTAGACCTTATGTGGTTTATTCCTTCAGACATTTCAAACATTGAAAGTAGGGCCTAAATGGTTATTTGCCCAGTCACTTTGTGTTTACATCTCCCACATTAGTACCAATATATATCAGGTTTGCGCAGTCATTGAATTTTGTTGGGATTTTTACCAAGTCTTATGGTGATTATTTAATGTCTACAAAATCTCATTTTGTGACTTTAGAGAAAACCTCCATTTTGAAAATCTACATTGTACAGAAGCACACGTCTTTAATGTCTCCAGACAAAAAAAGGCTTACAGTTAATTTAATGTTTGCACTTTGGAGTGCAACTTAACCGGGAGGGCTTGACAAATGAATGGGAGGGGGCTATTAAATATTTTTAGTAAAATGTTGCTTTTGTCTTGTGCAGAACATGTAGATATGCTCTTTAATTTAGTAATTATTTTTTTAAAAGGTAGCGATGCTTTGTTATGGTAGCTACAATAATTCTTAATCATAAAATTACTGAAATTCTTGTAATTTTTTCCATATCTATTGGAAGTTGTTTACCAGCTATTTTGTTTGAAGTGATTTTTTTTTCTCCTTCTCTTCCCAACCTCTTGCAAAAAAAAGTAGGTTTCTGCTAATGAATTCAGCAGACATCTAATATTTTATATGCCTTTTGAGCTGTGTAACTTAATATTTGGATACTTGATAATTTCTTTTATTATGTAATTGATAAAATGGTGATGTGTATTAATGTTAATTTAACCATATATTTATACTGTCTGGGAATGTGTGGTTATAGTTCTGTGGGAGAAATAATTTGTCAGTGTTCACCAGCTTGTAAAAATCTAGTGCGAGAGCTTAAACATCTAAATAAATAATTAAATGCAAAAAAAAAAAAAAAAAACATATTGGAAGAAATATGGCTGAAAGTTTCCTCAATTTAGTGAAAGAAAGAAACTTACAGAATCATGAATCTCAGAAATCCCCAAGCAGGATAAGTCCAAAGAAAAGCCACATCAGGGCACATCATAATCAAATTGCTTAAAAGCAAAGGTGAAGAGAAAATCTTGAAATGAGTTTGAGAAAATTAACACATTACCTATAATGGAACATTCAAATGACTGTTGCCTCCTAATCAGTAACAATGAGACTGGAAAACAGAACGATATCTTTAATATGCTGAAAGAAAAAAGACAACTCATAATTTTATACTCAGCAAAAAAGAATCCTTCAGTAATGAAGGCAATTAAACACATTTTCAGATAAAAGAAAACCAAGAGAATTCATTGCCAGTATACCTGCCCTGGAAAAAATTGCAAAAGGAATTTTTTCAGGTAGATGTAAAATGAAAACAGATGGTAATTTAGATCCATCTGTTTAACACAGTGAACCTTATTGTAGACTATGGACTGTAGTTAGTAGAACAAATATAAGAATGTTCTTTCATGAATTATGATGAATATCTGACACTGATACAAGGTGTTAATAACAGGGTGGTATATGGGAAAAATACACTTCATGTAAACTATGGATGATAGTTAATAGTACCATTTTAATAATCTTTCATTATCAATTGTAAAATGGTAACTACTGTGATAAAAAATAGCACAGTTATAAAAATGTGCTATTATCAGCTATAACAAATGTTTCATTCCAATGCAAGGTGTTGTTATTAGTGTGGTATAAGGGAATCCTGCATGACTGTTCTGTAAACCCACAATCTCTCTGATAAAACTTTTTTTAAAAAAAGAAAAGAATGATAAGACTTTCAAATGAATAATATGTGGATAATTATTTCCTAGCAACTGATATGAAAATGTTTTTCTATGTAGTGTTACTTTACATTAATGTGTATAATTATGTGTGACAGAATATTATTAGATCAGAAGTTTCAGCTGAGATACCAAGATGCAATAGAGGGCACATTCCAAAGGGTATGGTAATCCAGATACAAATTTTCAAAGGAATTATCCAAGAATGCTTTAAATGACACACCCATATTAAGAGTATAAAAGGTTTGAGTTGTTGGAGGGTTGAAGAAGATTTTTGAGAATGATTAATTTAGCAAAAGCTATGCTGTGATAACCAACCTTCATCACCCAAAGGGGTTGGGTTGGGCGACTGGCACTCCAGTCTAACGAAAGAGGTTTCATTTGCATCACTTGGCTAGCTTAACATGTATTCCCCATGGTTGAAGGACATAAGGAACTTATGTTATTTATTTATTTTTATAAAGTCTGGTTTATTGAGGTATAATTTACATGTAGTAAAATTCACATTTTTAGATATCCAGTTCTGTGAGCTTTGACAAATGTATGCAGTCATGTAAATAATACTACATCATCACCCCCGACTATTCCCTTTATAGGCGATCCCCTTCCCATACTCCTAGCCACTAACAAACACTGATTTGATTTTTGTCCCTAGTCATGTCTTTTTCAGAATGTCTTATAAATGGAATCATATAATATATAGATTTTTCCTGTCTGGCTTCTTTCAATTAACATTGCTTTTGAGATTCATCCATTGATTTCATGTATCACTAGTCTTATGAATAAACCACAATTTGTTTATCTATTTACAAGTTGATGAATTTTTGGGTTGTTCCCAGCTTTTGGTAATTATGAGTAAAGCTGTTTCAAGATTTGTGTATAGGTCTTCGTGTGAACGTGTTTTCATTTCTCTTGGGCTAGGAGTGGGGTTTGGGGGCAATATGCTAAGTATATGTTTAACTTTATTGGACTGCTGCTTGAATCTACATGGGAAATCAGTGAGATGAATTGACAAATAGCTTTGGCAGGAATGAAGGAGAGCTATCTGCTCTCCCAGATTTATGTTGGGATAAGGAATACATGAGTGTTTACTGTAGACCAGATAGCCTTTGTATTATTTATCTATTACTGATAACAAACCCCAAAATATATGAGCTTAAAACAACAGCAACCATTTGCTCACAATTCCGCAATTTGGACAGGGTTCACGGCTGCTTGTCTTTGCTCTGTGTTGGCTGGGAGTGCAGCTGGTGCAGGAGGAACTAAAATGGCTTCACCTCAGTTGGCAGGGCTAAAATGACTGAAGTATGATTTATTCACACAATGACTCAGGACTCCTAAAGGGTAAAACAGAAGTTGCAAAATCTCTTAAGGCCTAAGCCCAGAAGTCACATAGCATCACTTTTGCAGCATTTTATTGGACCATCCCAGTTTCAAAGGAAAGGAAAACATATTCCACCTATTCATGGAAGGCATGGAAAAGTCATATTGCAGAAGGCAATAGGATGAGGGGATTATTACAGCTAGTTTTAGAGACAGTCTGCCATAGCCAGTATTGCATTTGTACCAGATTCTGTTTAATAGTGCTAATTAGAAGGGTGATGGTACCTCTGAAGAACAGAAGTGGGAGTGGGTTTCAGGATTCTAGGAGCTAGGAGAGAGTGACTGCCAGAATAAAAATCCATTCACTCAGATCAAGCAATCTGAAGGTGAGAGAACCTCAGCATGTCTGGATGTTTCCAAAGGGCCAATAAAAATGTCTCATGGGAAAGAGAGTGAGAGTTATATATCTTCCAGTCTCAGAGAACACAAAGCCACTTTATAGCAATAACAGTTTTATAAATACCTTCTCATTCTTGCCTCTTCTCCCTTCCCCATCCCAACTTCATTTTTAATAGAAACAAAAAGCCAGATAATCAGAAACCACAGTTAGCAAACTAGAAGAGGAGCAGAGAAAGAAAGGAGCACTCGCTTTACATGTATCCAGCCTGTAGCAGGCCCTAGTTGGAGGAAGTAGGAAGATTTTAACATTAAAACAATTTTGGAGTTTTGATTATCTGTTTTTGGACATTTATAATTACTGTACTTGTGACCTAAAGTGATTATAGGACTTTACCTAAGGGTTACCAGAGAAAATATGAGGCCTGCCTCAGTTTTAATATAGGGGTAGGAGAAAAACAACCCACAATGAAAAGATTAAAAAGAGCAGAAGGAAACAAAAATAAATTGTTTAAAATAAGTTATGTAGTTAGATATATGATAGGTGAGTTTTCATGACGGTTAAAGAATCATTTAAAGTGAAAAATTCAATGTAACTAAGATACTTGGCATCATATGGCATTTAGTAGAATCTTCCATCACTTACCACTATGTAATCTTGGGCAAGTCAATTAATCATTAATCTTTTTCATTCTTCTTTTTTCATGTGTAAAATGAGGTTAATAGTACCCACCTTGTGACTATTAGATAAAATATAAAGTGCTTAGCATAGTATCTGGCACGTAGTGCTGCTCTACGAATGATAGTCATCATCTGCCCTACATCACATTGTTTTGCTAAATTAAATATTTCTGGCAAGAAAGTGTTCTGTTTTTTATTCCCCTTGTTTTAGTAGAGGTTCACTTTTTTGGGGGGGCTTCCAGAAATAACAATGTTTTTGTAGATTGCAACAATATCCTTAGAAATACTTAATAAAAATGACTAAAACGTAGTAAGTGCTGAATAAATGGCAGTTGTTACTACCATCGTTGCTTGAATACAAGCCCTTCTACCTCGCTGTCTTCCCACTCTGTACAGCTATGTGATTTTTGGTACTTCATTTAATCTTTTTGAGTCTCAGTTTCTTTATCTGTGAAATAGAGCTCTTACTTTACCTACCTCACAGGTTGTTTTGAGGATCAAATAAGATTTTTTTTGTGTGTGAAAGCCCATATAAAACACCGTACAAATATGAGCTAGCATTATTGTTGCTTACTTCTTTTTTATATTATTTATAAATCTCCTTCAAAATGATTTTGAATGACATCCAATGTTTTTCTGCAAGAAACAAAGAAACAAAGCTGATGACTCCACTGGCATATAAACTGCTTTCTAAAAGTGGACATGTTTTCTAGCCCTTAGTAAATCTAGCTTTGATCTTGGGGGAGTTGCAAGATCCCACTAGGCCCCAATCTTTCCTTTCTTTGGTGCTCACCTTCTTTCCTATTTTATCTGAAATTCCTGTTAATGCTTCTAATAGGGTAGATAATAAGAGACTAACTTCTGATAACCCATTCATATTTTACCTGGAAAGGTAAGGAAAATTTAGGTGTTGAGAAAAGTACTGTCTCCTACAACTTCTCAATTAGCACAAATTAACTGATTAATTTAGCTCAGTGTTACTTAAGGACATCCATTCTAACAGTGTGAGATAGTAAAATGGGCAGATTTCAGTGGAGTTGCAAAACACGACCACAACCACCTAAGAACAAATAACTCAACCAGCTTTCATTCTATTTATGTCTTCCACCAGATGGTGAAGTCTCAGCACATTCTTAACTACCTACAAAATCATGCCCATTGGCTCCAACCTCATTTCATTTTAGAACTCACCTCTTGTTTCAGCACTAGATGACTATGGCTTCTGATTCTTACCTGGGCAAAAAAAGTTCCTTAAAAGGTAGAGGTCTGTGGCAGTTTGATATTATTTATGAATTCTGTATTAGTCAGCCAAAGGGGTGCTGATGCAAAATACCAGAAATAGGTTGGTCTTTATAAAGGGTATTTATTTGGAGTAGAAGTCCACAGTTACAGGCCATAAAGCTCAAGTTTCTTCTCTTACCAAAGTCCATTGCCACGTGTTGGAGCAAGACAGCTGCTGACGTTTTCCAGGGTTCAGGCTTTTTGGGTTCCTCTCTTCCTGGGGCTGTGTTTCTCTCCGGGTTCAGCGCCTCTGTTTCTTCCACAAGGTCAGCTGTAGACTATGAGGCTCTCTAGGCTCTGCTTCTCTCCACAAGGTCAGCTGTAGACTATCAGGCGAACTGCTCGTCTCTATCCCAGGGCCTTCTCTGCTTCCTCACGACCAAGCTCCTCTGTCTGCTCGCCTCCCCAGCTCCAGCATCAAAACTCCAACATCAGAACTGCTCCCTCTGTCCTTTGCCTTGCCTTTTATATTTGATCCCCCCACCCACCAAGGGGTGGGGCTGAACACCCTACTGATATGGCCCAGTCAATGCCCTAATTATAACTTAATCATGCCCAGATTAACAGATCAGTTTACAAGCATAATCTAATATAGATTTTTGGAATTCATAATTATATCAAACTGCCAAACAGCTACAAATTCCAAAAAGGAGATATAGATTATGTTTGTAAACTAGCTGGTTCCTCTGGTGTGATAACCCTTTGATTGTATTAGATTCAGCTGAGATATCTGATTAAATTATGTTAAGATTAGGGCTCTAATCCAATCACGTCATGAGTACGGCTCAGCATCAAGTCCCAGCCTCCTTGGAGATAAAACAGATGCTCACATGGAAGTAAACACACAGAGAACACAGAGGAAGAAGCTGGGACCACGGAGCCTTAGGAGGAAGGAGGAAGGCTGAACACTTGCAGACATTGCCCACCATTTTGCTCCAACACGTGGCCAATGACTTTGGGTGAGAAAGTACCTCTTGTGGTTCCTTGAGTTGGACTCTTTAGGGCCTTGTGATGGTAAGCTTCTACCCCAAATAAGTACCCTTTATAAAAGCCAACAGATTTCTGGTACTTTGCATCAGCACCCCTTTGGGTGACTAATACAGAATTTGGTACCGAGGAGTGGGGAAGTGCTTTTGCAATTACCAAAATACTGGAATGGTTTTATAAATGGATAAGGGGTATTTTTTTTTTTAATAATTGTGAGATGTTTGATAGAAAAAGCCTAGAGTGCTTTGAAGAGACTGTTGGTAGGAATATGGATGCTAAATAGACTTTTTATGAGGGCTTAGAAGTAAACAATGAAACTATTACTGGAAACTGGAGCAAAGGAGATCCATGTTTTAAAGTTGCAGAGATCTTAGCAAGATTAACTCCTGATGTTTTATGGAAAGCAGAATTTGAAAATGGTGAGCCTGGGCATTTAGATGAAGAACTTTCCAAAGTAAACTCAGAGAATGTGGCTTGGCTTCTTCTTGCCACTTATGAAAGATGCTAGATGAAAGAGATAAGCTGAGAACTGAACTTTTGGGCACAACGAAACCAGAAACTGATTCTGGAAATTCCAAACCTCTGGAAATCAAGCCCCCAGATGATAGAGCCCCATTTGAGGACTTAACCGAACCTGGACCATATAAATCAGGATTGAAAGTGAAGTTATCTAGGAAGGACTTGTGGAAAGTCTTACTGTCTGATGGCTTGGACCCCTGCTTCTTGCATACTAAACCAACAAGCTTTTTGAGAGAGCTGTATGAACAAAACCACTGTCATCCTGGACTAAAAAGGACATCGATGGGAAAGACGGAAGGGGAAAAAGCTTTAAGAGGAAAATCATGGAAGCTGAGATCTAGAATTAAGACATCTCCTTGGGCCAAGAGAGGAACCCCACCCCTGTGTACAGAGAGGATGAGTTTGTCCTGGCAGTTGAAGAGGGTGGATGTTCCCGCCCGCTATTCAAGGACAGTTTTGCCGCCCCAGGGTAGAGAGAGGGTGGAGCACATTTCCCAGTAGTTAGGAAGGGTAAGGTCGACACCTCACAGGTCTGAGAGGGGTAGGCCTGTCCCCCATGGATTAAGGAAATCCAGGTGACCAACTCATTGCTCTGAGAGGGTTGGGCCTGTAGGCCAGAGATTAAAGAGAATGTTGCCTCTCCCTCCCTGTACTAAAGGATTGGGTAAAGTATGGCCATCACCCCAATGCCCTTGGAGGCTGAGGTCTGGAGCTTGGTTGCCACCCAGATGCTTGATGAGGGTAGAATCGAGAAAATGGACATTGGGAAAGCCTGTGGAAATGGTGGGCCCCTATGGGGCCCTAGGGAGAAGTAACCATCATCTTAAGAATGACTCTCAGACTGCAAAATCTAATGAAGGATGCCCTGCAGGTTTACTGAACTGTAGGGGACCCATGACTCATGTTTCTCTCCCAGTTTCTCCTTATGATAATGCAAAAGTTTGTCCTTTGATTTTTATATTATTCTAAAGGAAACATAATTAAGAAGACAAATTGGAAGTTCTCTCTTTATATAGTACATTCTAAAGTCAATATAAAATCCCCTGGATTATCTATATCAATTCTCATCCTCCAAATTTTCCTTTTTTAGTTTCATGATTGAAAATTGATGACACAGTTATTCTAAGCCTTCAGAATAATCAGGGTAAGAACTTTCAGTAATGAGGAATCACCAGGGAGTTTAGCCACAATTGAGTTTAGCCATCATTTACTTTGTTGTGCCTGAGTTTATGAACACACACTGTCCCCTTAAAATTAGGAAGAGGCTAACATCTTGCAAATGGATGCTGCTTTTAGAAAGAGGTGTGGGACCAGTGGATCATGATCTGCTTATCATTATGATTGGGAAAACAAGTCAAAATAATATAAGCATGGGCTATTTTATCATCTACTTGGATGAAATTTAGCAAATGATTGGATAATCGAAGTGATGTACTTATTATTCTGCTGTCAAGTGAAAATTCATCTCACCTGTTTTCATCCTTATGAAACAGTGAGTTGATTATTGTAATGAGTACAATAAATAAGTAATGGAGAAAAGTCGTATGTACACATGGGGAGTAATATTAATTAAGAAGAAAACATTTAGAAGATGGCGTTAGTGTAGGAGGGCGCACACTGCAAGCTCCCAGAGCAAGGCGGATTGGGGACGGGGTCCTGCCCGGGGGTCTGTGCTGTGCACGCACGGAGTGAGAGGCTTGGGACATCTATCTGCGCGGATCGGCGGCGTGGACCGAACGGTGGAGATTCGTGAGTTTTGAGGCTGCCGGTGGAGGTTGGCACAGGCGGCTGAGCCCCGCGGTTAGGGAAAAAAATAATAAAACGGCCATTTTGAGCCGCGGGCGGGGCGAAAAAGTTTTCTTTTCTGGGGATCTGGCTGCCTGGTGCCCCTTGGACCTTGTGTGAATAGAGCAAACGAGCTAATCAGCACCCAGTGAACCGGAGGGGGGATTTTGGTCGGGCAACGCAGCTGATTTCCCTAGCCACCCAGGGATAAGACCCGGGCCGCTGCGGAGCCAGGAGGAAGGGACACTTCCCAAAAAAGGGAGGGTTCGGTTGGAAGACAGGGAAGGGTATTTTATATTTTTAGACATTGATCTGGCTGCCTGCACCGCCCCATAGCTTTGGGGAGCAGATAAGCCGACCTGAAGCACCATTAGGCTGAGAGCAGACGCGAATCTGCACTCAAACTGATTTACTGAGCAGCCCGGTGACGCTGGAGCTTGGCGCCAGAAGGGGCGGAATCCACCATCTTTAGCACTCCTCACTGACTAACATCAGAGCTTCAGCTAACCTGGGGAGTCCGGAAAGTGGGACGTGCTTGATTAATTTCCACGGGCCCAGCTAGGGTCCCTTCCGTAAGGGGGTTGGTCTAGAGGAGGAATTATTTTGGGTCCTGCATTTGGCTAAAAAAATAAAAATTAAAAAAAAAAGTGAGGTCACCTCAACAAATGAAAAATAAATTCTTTTTAATTTAGTTTAATAGCTAAAAGCTGCTTCAGGACCTGCATATAGAACCCTGTGGGGAAATTCATTGATAAACACAAGTAGGCAGGAAGGACCCACGTGGACCCTAGGGGAATCATTGACCCCCCTTAGCTCTGTTTGACTGCTTGCCTGTGTGGATCTTTGGTTTCTCTCTGTTACTTTCTGGTCTAGTGCTATTATTCCCGTTTTCCTCTCCCCTTCCTTTTTCCTTCTATTTTTTTTTTTTTTAAATAGGTGCTGCCAGCTGGTCGCTTATTTGCTGGGCTTCTTATTCAGTAATTTCCCACTCGCTGTATATATTGATTCTGTATTACAAACTATCGCTTATCCTTCCTGCATCTTTCTGCCTTCTGTTTTCTGTTGTGGCTCTTAGAGACAACATTTTTTCATAGGCCCACAACTTAAGGGTGTCAATTTCTATCCCAACTATTTTGTTTTTTTCTTCTTCTTTTTTCTTTTTCTTTTTTTTATTAGTATTAACTTTTTCCTTTCAGACCTTTCTCTACTATTTCTCTCCCTCCTCATAATTCTAGCCTTCTAAATCACTATATATATATATATATTCCTCCATTTGTTTTCCCAGTCCATTGTAGGAATTCCATATTTTTTCCTAGTACTCTACACTGCCTACTCAAGTTAAATATTCATCTCATTAAGTCTCATTTTGCCCCTCTTCTAACTTTTATCAATATTTCTATTATCCTTCTGCCTTCCTTACATCTTTTGATTCCTCTGGCCCTAACCTTTTGCCTTCAAGGGAACATAGAAAGAAGCAAGGAAATAAAATAAGAAGAAAAACTGCCAAAGAGAAAACTTAACTCACACGCAGAACCAACAGCTAAATAAAATTCTAGAGCATAGAGAAAAGCTAATCAACTGAACAAACCCATCAAGATAATATGATGACCAGAGGGCAACAGAAAAATACAAATGACTCTGAGAAACTGGAAAACATGGACCAGTCCAGTGCACAAAATAAAAACCAGGAAGCAATGCAGTACATCGAACAACTAATCAAAGCTATCCAAACAAATATCATGGACCAACTTAAAGAACTGAAGGAAGAGATTAAGGATATAAAGAAGACACTGGGAGAACATACTGAAGAAATAGCTAACACACCTAAAAAGGTAATGGATATGATGGCGAACAAAGACACAAGTCAAGAAATGAAAAAGACGCTGGACTCACATGGCAGCAGAATTGAACAGGCAGAGGAAAGAATTAGTGATATGGAAGACAATACAGATGAAATCAAAGAGATTGTAGAAAAGATACACAAGAAGATAGAAAAAATCCAGTATGGTCTCAGGGAATTAACCGATAATGCAAGACGCACAAACATACGCATTATGGGCATCCCAGAAGGAGAAGAGAAGGGAAAGGGAACAGAAGGAGTGTTGAAGGAAGTTATGGCTGAAAACTTCCCAACTCTATTGAGAGAGATGGGTGTGCAGATCCAGGAAGCACAGCACACCCCAAATAGTATAAATCCCAACAGGCCAACTCCAAGACATATACTTGTCAAATTGTCCAATGCTCAAGACAAAGAGAAAATACTCAAGGCAGCAAGAGAAAAGAGAACCATCACATACAAGGGAAGCACAATAAGATTAAGTGCTGATTTCTCAGCTGAAACCATGGAGGCAAGAAGACAGTGGTATGACATAGTCAAAACACTAAAAGAAAAAAACTTCCAGCCACGAATTCTCTATCCAGCAAAATTGGCATTCAAAAATGATGGAGAGTTCAAAATATTCACAGATAAACAGCAATTAAGAGAGTATGTCAAGAAGAAACCAGCACTTCAAGAAATACTAAAGGAATCTCTACAAGTTGAAAGGAAAAAACAAAGGAGAGAGAGTTGGAGGAGAGTTTAAAAACAACTGAAAACTCAAAAAGAGAAACAAAACAACATATGACATACATTAACCGAAAGAAAAAATGACTGAAGTAAGAAATTCGTTACGAGTAATAACACTGAATGTTAATGGATTAAATTCACCAGTCAAAAGACACAGATTGGCAGAATGGATAAGAAAATATGATCCATCTATATGCTGTCTACAAGAAACCCACCTTCGGCCCAGGGATTCAAGGAGGCTGAAAGTGAATGGCTGGAAAACCATTTTACAAGCTAACAATAGCCAAAAAAGGGCAGGAGTAGCTATTCTAATATCAGACAAAATAGACTTTAAATGCAAAACTATTGTAAGAGACAAAGATGGACACTACATATTAGTAAAAGGAGTAATCTCTCAAGAAGAGAGAACAATCATCAACATTTACGCACCTAATCGAGGTGCCTCAAAATACGTGCGGCAAACTCTGGAAAAACTAAGAGGAGAAATAAATTCCTCTACAATTATAGCAGGGGACTTCAACACACCACTATCATCATTAGACAGAACATCTAGGCAGAGAATTAATAAAGAAACTAAGGCACTCAACAATACATTAGAAGATTTGGACTTAATAGACATATACAGAACACTACACCCAAATACAGCGGGATTTACATTCTTCTCCAGTGCACATGGAACATACTCCAAAATAGACTACATGCTAGGCCACAAAACAACACTCAATGAATTCAGAAAGATTGAGATTATACAAAGTAATTTCTCTGACCACAACGGAATGAAGTTGGAAATCAATAAGGGCCAGAGAAACAGGTTAGGCACAAGGATATGGAAGTTAAACAACACACTCTTAGACAAACAGTGGGTCAAAGAGGAAATTTCAAAAGAAATCAGTAACTACCTTGAAACTAATGAAAACAACAACACAACATATCAAAACCTATGGGATGCCGTGAAAGCAGTCCTGAGAGGGAAGTTCATAGCCATAAATTCATATATTAAAAAAGAAGAAAGAGCTAAAATTGAAGACCTAACTGCACACTTGGAGGAATTGGAAAAACAACAACAAACTAAACCTAAAGGAAGTAGAAAACAGGAAATAACCAAGATTAGAGCAGAACTAAATGAAATAGAGAATAAGAAAGCACTGGAAACAATAAACAAAACCAAAAGCTGGTTCTTCGAGAATATCAACAAAATTGACAAACCCTTAGCCAGACTAACAAAGAAAAAGAGAGAACAGATGCAAATACATAAAATAAGGAATGAGCAAGGTGATATCACTACTGACCCCACAGAAATAAAGAGTATCATAAGAGGATACTTTGAAAAATTATATACCAACAAGAATGACAATTTAGAGGAAATGGACAAGTTTCTAGAAACCCACAAACAGCCGACATTGATGAAAGAAGAAATAGATGAACTCAACAGCCCAATTACAAGTAAAGAGATAGACTCAGTCATCAAAAACCTCCCAACTAAGAAGAGTCCAGGACCAGATGGCTTCACAGCTGAATTCTACCAAACATTCCGGAAAGAGCTAACACCAATTCTACTTAAGCTCTTCCAAAAAAATAGAAGTAGAAGGAATATTACCTAACTCATTCTATGATGCCAACATTACCCTAATATCAAAACCAAATAAAGATACCACAAGAAAGGAAAATTACAGACCAATTTCTCTAATGAACTTAGATGCTAAAATCCTTAACAAAATACTTGCTAATCGCATTCAACAACATATCAAAAGGATTATACACCATGACCAAGTGGGTTTCATCCTAGGTATGCAAGGATGGTTCAATATAAGAAAATCAATCAATGTAATACACCACATAAACAAACTGAAAGAAAAAAATCACATGATCATCTCTATAGATGCCGAAAAAGCATTTGACAAAATACAGCACTCTTTCCTCATAAAAACACTACAAAAGATAGGAATAGATGGAAACTTTCTGAAAATGATAAAGGGTATATATGAAAAACCCAAAGCTAACATCATTTTCAATGGTGAAATCCTAAAAGCCTTCCCTCTGAGATCGGGAACAAGACAAGGATGCCCACTATCACCACTCCTATTTAACATTGTCTTAGAAGTACTTGCATGAGCACTGAGACAAGAAAAGGACATAAAAGGCATCCAGATTGGAAAAGAAGAAGTAAAAATTTCATTATTTGCAGATGACATGATCCTATACATAGAAAGCCCTGAGAGATCGACAACAAGGCTTCTAGAACTTATAAAGGAGTTCAGTAATGTTGCAGGCTATAAGATCAGTGCTCAAAAATCAGTAGCAATTCTGTACACCAATAACCAGCAAACTGAGGAGGAAATCAGGAAAAAAATACCATTTACAATAGTAAACAAAAGAATCAAATACCTAGGAATAAATTTAACTAAAGATGTAAAGGACTTATATACAGAAAACTACACAACACTGTTAAAGGAAATCAAAGAAGACTTAAATAAATGGAAAAATATTCCCTGTTCATGGATGGGAAGACTAAACATCATCAAGATGTCTATCCTACCCAAACTAATCCACAGATTTAATGCAATCCCAATAAAAGTCAACACTATATTTTCTAAGGAACTGGAAAAACTAACCACAAAATACATTTGGAGAGGCAAGAGGCCCCGAATTGCCAAAGATATATTGAAAAAGAAAAATGAAGTTGGAGGTATCACATTACCTGACTGTAAAACATACTACAAAGCTACAGTGATCAAAACTGCATGGTATTGGCACAAGGATAGACCTACTGACCAATGGAACCGGATTGAGAGTTCTGATATAGATCCTTGCATATACAGTCATCTGATATTTGACAAGGCCACGAAACCCACTCAGTTGGGAGAGAGTGGCCTCTTTAACAAGTGGTGCTTGGAGAACTGGATATCCATATCCAAAAGAATGAGAGAAGAATACCATCTCACACCTTATACAAAAATCAACTCAAGATGGATCAAAGATCTAAATATAAGAGCCAAAACCATAAAAACCTTGGAAGATAATGTAGGGAAGCATCTACAGGACCTTGTAATAGGAAATGGTTTCATGAACTTCACAGCCAAAGCATGAGCAGCAAGAGAAAAAATTGATAAATGGGATCTCCTCAAAATTAAAAACTTCTGCACCTCTAAGGATGTTATTAAGAAAATAAAAAGGCAACCTACCCAATGGGAAAAAATATTCGGCAACCATATATCTGATAGGAACCTAATATCCTGCATATATAAAGAAATCCTTCACCTCGAAAATAAAAGGACAAACAACCCATATAAAAAATGGGCAAGTGACCTGAAAAGACACTTCTCCAAGGAAGAAATACAAATGGCTAAAAAGCACATGAAAAAATGCTCAACATCACTTGCTATCAGGGAAATGCAAATCAAAACTACAATGAGATACCATCTTACACCCATCAGAATGGCAGCTATTAAAAAAACAGGAGACACTAAATGTTGGAGAGGATGTGGAGGAATAGGAACCCTCATCCACTGCT